>LR738715.1:181554955-181609003 GCA_902687465.1 Secale cereale | reverse complement strand
ACTAACAAAAATATTACCGGCTACAATAACAAAATATGTTACCGGCTACACTAACAAAAATATTTCCGGCTACACTAACAAAAAAATTACCGGCTACACTAACAAAAATATTACCGGCTACACTAACAAAATATGTTACCGGCTACACTAACAAAAATATTACCGGCTACACTAACTATACGCTAAAATGACTATGTACACTAAATATACCTTCGACGCGTGTGTGCCCTTATCGCGTACTCTTCGCACCACCGGACAACACCACCGAAACTCCTCACCACCACCTCCTTCTCCTCCTCACCACCACCAAAACCGCAGCTCCGTCACCCCACCATGGCTACTCCACCACACCATAGCTCCTCCTCAAATACGCACAAAAAACTACCCCATAGCAAAAATAAATTGGATGGATCGGTGGAGAATGCTATGATCTATTGATTCTGCTACTTAGAACACAAAATGGCTGGTAGAATGGGTAGATCGGTGGGGGGGGGGGTTGTGGTGGTGGAAGAACGAACAGAACAACAAACACAGAAGAAACGAGTGAGGAAGGAGAAGCTGGCGCTTATCCAGTTGCCGGTCGGCCAGGTCGAGGCCGACGGGCCACTGGTCGGCCAGGTCGAGGCCGACGGGCCACTGGTCGGCCAGGTCGAGGCCGACTGGCCACTGCTCGGCCCAGCCGAGGCCGACTGGTCGCTGGTCGGCCCAGCCGAGGCCGACGGCTGGCTGGTCGGCCCAGTCGTGGCCGAGAGGCCGCCTTTCGGCCCAATTAAGACCGACCGGGTCATAGATTTGGTTTTTTTGCAAACAGCCACACATTTCTCAAAATTCGTATAAATTTAGGCACAGTTTTGAAAAAAAATCCATCAATAGCTATGAACAAGTCAAATCAGCATCTCATAACAAGTTTCAGCACTTAACATCCACATGCACTTTTGCAACAGAGATTAAAATGACAATATGGCACCTAACATGAATGCTACAACAACCATCATGTAGAGCACTTCACAATGAACATTTGGACATATCACACACTCCATTTGGACCAACATGCACAAAGTTATCACCTCACAAACATGCTAACAAAATTACAGTTATCAGCAGTTTTAAACATATAGCACTCTTGCAACGATGATTAGGGAATCAAGATGAACTCAAACACGCATTTTACCGTACAACAATATGAAGAGCATCACACGACGAACATTTCGACATATTATATGCATCATTTGGATAATCACACAAAAAGTTACAGCCACACAAAGATGCATACATTTTTATGAGTTTCCTGGGGACTTAGCCAAAAAATTCCTCCCGGGGTGCTGACTGGACGGACACGTCCGGAGGGAGTCGGACATCTCCGACGGTTGGGCCCACGCGTCAGTGGCTCACGGCGAGGGGCGGCTGGACATGTCCGTGCCCGCACGGACATGTCCGGCACGGGCAGATGACAAGCTTGGGACCGGCGGTTGCTGTTCCCCGGCGAGGAGTTCCGGCGGCAGCTTAGATGGCTGGCGGCGGGGGCGAAGCCAGCCGGCAGCTGTGAAGATTGGCGGCGGGGTGAGGAGGTCATCGGAGGGCGGCAAGGTGGCTGGCCGGCGGCTTGGGCGAAGGCTCGCGGCAGCAGGATCTGATGAGGTTGGGCGACGGTGCACGGCGGTGCTGGAGGCAGAGGAGCGGGCGGCGAGCAGGGTGGAGCAGGGGCGGCGCGGATCTGACGGGCGCCCTCACTCGGGCGATGGGGAAGGTGGCCGGCGCTGGCCGGCGGCGGATATGCGGCCGCGCAAGGGAGCTCGGGAGGAGGAGGAGGCAGGGCGCGACAGGGAGGCGGGTCCGCGGCGCGCCGGCCGGCCCGGATGCGGCCAGGGGCGGGCTCCCCGTGGGCCTGGCGGGCCAGCGCGGTGGAGGGAGGTGGCTGGAGACACTTGGCGGCGGAGGAGAGGTGGGAGGAGACTGGCGGCGCACGGATTTCGAGGAGGGTAGGCTAGGCTAGGAACCCAATTAAGGAAGGGGTAGGCCTTCCTTATATAGGCAAGGAGGCTAGGTTTAGGCGGTTTTGGGGCTGATCTGGACCCTCGGATCGAAATCGAACGACTCCTGATGCGAGGAGGGGTAGGATGGGCCTAGGTGGAGGTAGTGGTCTGTGTAGGAGGGGTTGTGGGGAGAGAAGAGAAGAGGCCCGCGGGGGTTTTCGGAGACCGAAAACGTCCGGCAAATTAACCGGCGACTAGTGCCGCTATATTTAAAGGTTGGGCTATCAAACGAACTCCGAATGTGACGAAATTTGAAGGGTGGTCTACCTACAATATAATAAGAGCACATGCCAAGTTTCATCCCATTCCGAGAACATTTTCCGGCCACTTGTAAAATAAATATTCGGAGGTGCCGCGGGCGCATGCAAGTGTGTCTAGGCTCAGAACGGACAACGGAAAGGACGAGCGAACTCGGACGGATGCAAGTTTTCAAAACATGAGGAAGCAATGCACATGATGAGAAGGCAAAGTGCAACGCGCAAGAAGATGACATGGCAACGGTGACGAATAACTGGCTGACACCTAGCGCATCGGTCTCGGGGTGTCACACTATGTTTGTCAACTCCCAACAACTTTAATTCATCATACTCTTTATATGTGAAGTCATTACTTCCCATAAGATCAATATGATCTCTTTGATACTTTTTATGTTTTTTTCCTTTTGATCATGACCACGATGAGGAAATCTAGCCCTTGTCTCAACACTAATCTTTATTATATAGCTCATGGACTCGATTACAAAGGGTAAAGATCACAAGGCAAAATCTCACAAGTAGATCTTGCTAACTTTATTCTACTAGATCAAGATACTACCAAAAGAATTGAGCTAAGAAAAACGGTAACGATAGGAGTGATGGTGATACGATACCGGGGTCACTCCCCCAAGCTTGGCAGTTGCCAAGGGGAGTGCCCATACCCATATGATTAGGTCTCCTTCTTCGGTGGTGGTGATGATGGAGTTGTTGATGATGTAGGCTTGTTGTCCACCTTCCAAGGCATGGGCTCACCATCGTAGAAGGATGATCGAGTCTCCGGGTTACTCAAATCTGCAGCCAAACTCATCTTCTTGAATCTATATTCATACTCACAGTTTTGGTTTTGCAGGTCATAGATCTGGGCTTGGAGGTGTTCAATTTTCTCTTGAAGATTGGAGATAGCTTCCCCGAAGATCCTTGAGTACAACTTGAGGTTGTTGGCGAGCTCTGAGATCATCATGTGGTTGGTGTTGAGTCCTTGCTCCACCATACCTTTGCACTTGAAAACTTATTGCTCCATTGCTTCTAGTCTTGTCTCCACGCTTCCGGTCCTCCTTGGACCCTCAACATCGCGGATATGCAGTACCCCCTCATGCGACTCCATGGTTTGAGGGTGATGCAGCACCTCCGCAAGGTAGGGGTTGATGACCTTCCCGAAGAACTTGTCCCTGGGGGTGTTGGAAGATGCCATGATGATCTAGATCTGTCAAAAACAACAGCTCGAAATGAAAACAGAGGATTTTTGCGTGATACAGATGTCAAAACCTTCGGGGGTATATATAATGAGTTTTTTCCGACCAAAAGGAGTAACATACAAGAAATCGGAGTTCGGGAGGCACACGAGGTGCCCACGAGGCAGGGGGCGCTCCCAGGGAAGGGGGCGCGCCCTCCACCCTCGTGGACGCCTCATGTCTCTTCCGGACTGCCACTTAATTTTTCTATTTTTCTAAATATTCCAAAACGGTGAAAAATTGCCTTTAGAACTGTTTTGGAGTCAGTTTACTTACTGTATCACGTACCTCTTCCTTTTCGGAGGCTGAATCGTTCTGGAAAGTGTCCCTTATGTATTCCTCCAGGGTTACGATTTCAATAACATTGGTATCGACATTTATAGGATTACCTGAGATATAATGTTTGATTCTTTGACCGTTCACCACCTTCGGATTTGTGCCTTCGTAGTTGTTGATTTTTATGGCACCGGAACGATAGACCTCCTCGATAACGTAAGGTCCTTCCCACTTAGAGAGAAGTTTTCCTGCAAAAAATCTTAAACGAGAGTTGTATAGCAAGACATAATCACCTACGGTAAACTCACACTTTCGTATCCTTTTGTCATGCCATCTCTTAACCTTTTCTTTGAACAACTTGGCATTCTCATAGGCCTGGGTTCTCCATTCATCTAGAGAGCTAATGTCAAATAACCTCTTCTCACCGGCAAGTTTGAAATCATAATTGAGCTCTTTAATAGCCCAATATGCCTTATGTTCTAGCTCAAGAGGTAAGTGACAAGCTTTTCCATAAACCATTTTGTATGGAGACATACCCATAGGATTCTTGTATGCAGTTCTATAGGCCCATAATGCATCATCAAGTTTCTTGGACCAATTCTTTCTAGACCTATTAACTGTCTTTTGCAAAATTAATTTCAACTCTCTATTACTTAGTTCTACTTGACCACTAGTCCGTGGGTGATAAGGGGATGCAGTTCTATGGTTGACATCATACTTTGCAAGCATTTTACGGAAAGCACCATGAATAAAGTGTGAAACACCATCAGTCATTAGGTATCTAGGGACTCCAAACCTCTGAAAATTAACTTCTTTGAGCATCTTAATAGAGGTGTTATGATCAGCACTACTAGTTGGAATAGCTTCTACCCACTTAGTAACGTAATCAACAGCAACTAGAATATGCGTGTACCCATTAGAGGAAGGAAACGGTCCCATATAATCAAAGCCCCAAACATCAAATGGTTCAATAACAAGTGAATAATTCATAGGCATTTCTTGACGTCTACTTATATTACCAATTCTTTGACATTCATCACAAGATAAAACAAACTTACGGGCATCCTTGAAGAGAGTAGGCCAATAAAAACCAGATTGCAATACCTTATGTGCAGTTCTATCTCCAGCATGGTGTCCTCCATAGGCTTCGGAGTGGCACTTGCGTAGGATCTGTTCCTGTTCATGCTCACGTACATAACGTCTAATAATATCATCTACTCCTTCTTTATAAAGATGTGGGTCATCCCAGAAGTAATGTCACAAATCATAGGAGGTATAAACTTAGCAACAATATAATTAGCATAATCAGCATACCATGGGGCAGTACGAGAAGTATTTATGACAGCAAATTGTTCATCAGGAAAGCTATCATCAATAGGTTGTGGGTCATCAAGTATATTCTCTAGCCTAAACAAGTTATCTGCAACGGGGTTCTCAGCTCCCTTTCTATCAATATTATGCAAGTCAAATTCTTGCAGCAAGAGAAACCATCTAATAAGTCTAGGTTTAGCATCTTTCTTTTCCATAAGGTATTTGATAGCAGCATGATCAGTGTGAATAGTTACTTTAGAACCAACAATATAAGGTCTAAACTTATCACAAGCAAATGCAACTGCTAAAAATTATTTCTCAGTAGTAGCATAATTTCTCTCGGCACTATCTAGAGTTTTATTAGCATATTGGATAACATTCAATTTCTTATCAACTCTTTGTCCTAGAACAACACCCACAACATAGTCACTGGCATCGCACATAATCTCAAAAGGTAAATTCCAGTTAGGAGGCTGGACAATAGGTGCAGAGGTCAATGCTTTCTTCAGTATTTCAAATGCTTCTAGACAATCATCATCAAAGACAAAAGTAATATCTTTTTGTAAGAGATTAGTCGGAGGCCTGGAGATTTTGGAGAAGTCCTTTATGAACCTCCTATAAAACCCGGCATGACCAAGGAAACTTCGTATACCTTTGATGTCTTTGGGGCACGGCATCTTTTCAATAGCATCAACTTTAGCTTTGTCAACTTCAATACCTCTTTCAGAAATTTGATGTCCCAAGACAATGCCTTAATTAACCATAAAGTGACACTTCTCCCAATTCAAGACAAGATTAGTGTCTTCACATCTTTGCAAAACTCGATCATGGTTGCTTAAGCAATCATCAAAAGAAGTTCCGTAAACGGAAAAATCATCCATGAAAACCTCAACAATCTTTTCACAAAAATCAGAGAATATAGCCATCATGCATCTTTGAAATGTAGCACGTGCATTACATAAACCAAAAGGCATACGTCTATAAGCAAAGGTACCGAAAGGACATGTGAAAGTGGTCTTTTCTTGATCCCCTTTTGACACAGGTATTTGAGAGAAATCAGAATAACCATCTAGAAAGAAAAAATGAGTATGTTTGGATAACCTTTCTAGCATTTGATCAATAAATGGCAAGGGGTAAGGATCTTTCTTAGTAGCTTTATTTAATTTGCGGAAATCAATTACCATCCTATAACTTGTAACTATTCTTTGCGGGATCAATTCATCTTTATCATTAGGGACAACAGTCATACCTCCTTTCTTAGGGACACAATGGACATGACTTACCCACTGGCTATCAGCAATTGGATAGATAATACCTGCCTCTAGATGCTTTAGAATTTCCTTCCTTACCACTTCTTTCATCATATGATTTAAGCGTCGTTGATGATCAATAACCGGTTTAGCGTTTTCTTCCAAGTTTATCTTGTGTTGGCATAAAGTGGGACTAATGCCCTTAAGATCATCCAGAGTATATCCAATAGTAGCACGATGCTTCTTCAGAGTTTTCAATAATTTTTCTTCTTCCTGCTCTGAAAGGTTAGCACTAATAATAACATGATATATCTTCTTTTCATCAAGATAAACATACTTAATATTACCAGGTAAAGGTTTGAGTCCAAACACGGGATCACCCTTGGGTGGAGGAGGATCCCCTAGGATTTCAACAGGAAAGTTGTTTTTCAATACGGGTCCCTGATTAAAGAATATTTCATCTATTTCCCTTTTCTCCTTCATATACATATCATTTTCATGGTCTAGCAGATATTGTTCTAGAGGATCATTAGGATGCACAACAATAGAAGCAAGACCAATAATTTCATCCTTACTAGGTAGTTCTTTATCAAGGGGTTGTCTACGAAATTTATCAAAGTTAAAATCATGAGACATATCCCCTAAACCAACAGTAACAATATCTTTCACGCAGTCTATCTTAGCATTAACAGTATTCAAGAAGGGTCTGCCAAATATAATGGAGCAAAAGTCATCTTGCGGGGTAAGGAAATCAGCAGGGTATTTAACTTTCCCACACAAAACTTCAACAACTCTAACAATCCCAACTGGTGAAATAGTGTCTCTATTAGCAAGCTTAATAGTAACATCAATCCCTTCTAACTCAACAGGTGCAATGTTATGCATAATTTCTTGATATAAGGTATAAGGGATAATACTCGCACTAGCACCCACATCACATAAACCATGATAGCAATGATCTCCTATTTTAACAGAGATAACAAGCAAGCCTACAATAGGTCTATGTTTATTTCTAGCATCGGGTTTGGTTATTCTAGCAGATTCCTCTTTGAGGTAAATAACATGTCCATCTAAATCTTCTACCAAGAGATCTTTAACCATAGCAACACTAGCTTCAACTTTAATTTGCTCAGTGGGTGTAGGTGTTCTAGTATTACTCTTATGAACTACAGTTGAAGCTTTAGCATGATCCTTTATTCTAATAGGGAAAGGTGGTTTCTCAATATAAGCAGCAGGAACAATAGGATCAACATTATAAGTCATAGTCGTTTCTTCAACTTTAACAGGTTCAACTACTTTTACTTCAATGGGAGGATGGTATTTAAACCACTTCTCCTTGGGAAGATCAACATGAGTAGCGAATGATTCACATAAACAAGCTACTATCTCAGAGTCTAGTCCATATTTAGTGCTAAACTCAGGGAAAACATCGGTATCCATAAAAGCTTTAACACAATCAAACTTAGGGGTCATACCTGACTCCTTACATTCGTCGAGATCCCAATCTTCAGAGTTGTGTTTTACTCTTTCCAATAAATCCCATTTGAATTCAATAGTCTTCATCATAAAAGAGCCAAAACAAGAAGTATCGAGCATGGAGCGATTATTGAGAGAAAGCCGAGCATAAAATTTTTGAATGATCATTTCTCTTGAAAGCTCATGATTGGGGCATGAATATAACATTGACTTAAGCGTCCCCCAAGCTTGAGCGATGCTTTCTCCTTTGTGAGGCGAAAAATTATAGATATAATTATGATCACGATGAACCTGGTGCATAGGGTAGAACTTCAGATGAAATTCTAACTTCAGACGATTATAGTTCCATGATCCAATATCATCACATAGCCTAAACCATGTCAATGCATCTCCCTTCAAAGATAAAGGGACAACCCTTCTTCTTTATAACATCCTCGGGCATACCTGCAAGCATAAATAACCCACAAACTTCATCCACATAGATTAGGTGTAAATCGGGATGCAGTGTTCCGTCTCTTGTAAATGAATTATTTAGCAGTTTCTCTATCATACCCGAAGGAATTTCAAAGTAAACATTTTCAGTAGGTGCAGTAGGTTGAGGAGCAACTCTTTGCTCTTCTGGTTGGGGTGAAGATACCCTGAACAAGCCCCTCAAAGGATTATGAGCCATAGTAACAAGTGACAATAAATTTCAGCACACTATATCAATTTTTTCTTACCAAATTCCACTAACCAAAGGCGCTTCACTCCCCGGCAACGGCACCAGAAAAGAGTCTTGATGACCCACAAGTGTAGGGGATCTATCATAGTCCTTTAGATAAGTAAGAGTGTCGAACCCAACGAGGAGCAGAAGGAAATGATAGGCAGTTTCCAGTAAGGTATTGTCTGCAAGCACTGAAATTATAGGTAACAGATAGTTTTGTCATAAGGTAACTGGTAGCAGGTGACAAAAGGCAAAAGGCAAAAGTAAATAAGATGCAGCAAGGTGGCCCAATCCTTTTAGTAGCAAAGGACAAGCCTGAACAAACTCTTATATGAAGGAAAGCGCTCCCGAGGACACATGGGAATAATCGTCAAGCTAGTTTTCATCACGATCATCTGATTCGCGTTTGGTACTTTGATAATTTGGTATGTGGGTGGACCGGTGCTTGGGTGCTGTCCTTACTTGGACAAGCCTCCCACTTATGATTAACCTCCAATGCAAGCATCCGCAACTACAAAAGAAGTATTAAGGTAAACCTAACCATAGCATGAAACAAGTGGATCCAAATCCGCCCCTTACGAAGCAACGCATGAACTAGAGTTTAAGGTTCCGTCACCCTAGCAACCCATCATCTACTTATTACTTCCCAATGCATTCCTCTAGGCACAAACAATGGTGAAGTATCATGTAGTCGACATTCACATGACACCACTAGAGGGGAGACAACATACATCTCATCAAAATATCGAACGAATACCAAATTCACATGACTACTAATAGCAAGACTTCTCCCATGTCCTCAGGAACAAAAGTAACTACTCACAAGACATAATATTGTTCATGATCAGAGGGGTATTAATATGTATAATGGATCTGAACATATGATCTTCCACCAAATAAACCAACTAGCATCAACTACAAGGAGTAATCAACACTACTAGCAACCCACGGGTACCAATCTGAGGTTTGGGTACAAAGATTGGATACAAGAGATGAACTAGGGTTTGAGAGGAGATGGTGCTGGTGAAGATGTTGATGAAGATAGCCCTCCCCAAGATGGGAGAGTTGTTGGTGATGACGATGGTGACGATTTCCCCCTCCCGGAGAGAAGTATCCCCGGCAGAACAGCTCTGCCGGAGCCCTAGATTGGTTTCCGCCAAGGTTCCGCCTCGAGACGGCGGCGTCTGGTCCCGAAAGCCTCCTTCTGATTTTTTCTAGGTCAAAACACCTCATATATGAGAAGATGGGCATCGAGGGACCATCGTGTGGCCCATGAGGCAGGAGTCGCGCCAAGAGAGGGGGGCGTGCCCCCCACCCTCGTGGACAGGTGGTGGCCCCCTGGTGATCTTCTTTCGCTAGATATTTTTTATATTTTCTGAAACGGTGTCCTGTGAAGTTCCGGGGCTTTTTGAGTTGTGCAGAATAGGTTTCCAGAGTTTGCTTCTGTTCTAGCCCAGAATTCCAGCTGATGGCATTCTCCCTCTTCATGTAAACCTTGTAAAATAAGAGATAAAAGGCATAAGTATTGTGACATAACGTGTAATAACAGCCCATAATGCAATAAATATGAACATATAAGCATGATGAAAAATGGACGTACCACTGTAAGCCTCTCCACGTACAGTACACTTCCGATGGAAGTCGTTCCTTGACCACGTTGACCACGCCGCGTTCCGTTGCATGCATGCGTCCATGGGCGTGGTGCTTCCCCACTATCAGCCTCTCACGTACAGTCATCTTCCGATGACTCTCGGTTGTTGACCACGTTGACCACACCATGCCGAGCGCACCAAAGGCCGGTGGACGACGGCGAGGCCCCAGACTGGAACGACCCGGAGATGGGGAGGACGGGGCAGTGGAGTCATAGATGGAGAGGAGTGGGAAACTTGACTCGTTCGGGTGCACGGCAGGACAGCCGCGGTGCCGCCCACGGGAGACAGGAGCAAGAACAGAGGTTGAAGAAGGAGCATGGTTGTTGGATTAACATCCAACAGTCCAGCTGCTAGAATCATTTGTTGATTAAGTTGACAAAGCCCTGCGTACATGTCCGCTTAGTAGGCCCACAAGTTAGCCACCAAATCTGACGGGTCCCAGCTGTCAACGGGAGGAATAATTTTTTTTGCATAACAAGGAGGCACTTCCTTCCGTGCGAAGATACAGCCGGTGGGTCCCAACTATCAGGTGTAGGAAACATTTTTTTCAGCTTAATAAGGAGGAACTTTTCCTTGCGTGCGACCATGGACCTCGTGGGTCCCAGCCGTCAGGCTCTCCACGTACAATCCTCTTCCGATGACTCTCGTTTGTTGTCCATGCCGCACCGAGCGCAGCGAGGCGGTGGATGATGGTGAAGCCCCGGACAGGAACGACTCGGAGATGGGAAGACGTGGCAGTGGAGTCGCAGATTGAGTGGAGGAGAAGGGTTATAACTGGTTCTGGTGCAGCGTGGGGCTGCAGTCGGTGGAGAATAACAGGAGGTGTGGAGGGGTGGAGGGATAGCCTGGCCGGCGGTGGGGTAGCGCTTCGCAGCGATGCGTGCTAAGCAGAGCCGCTAGCCACCGGAGGCCGGACCAGGCGGTCCCGGCGACGCTGGAGGAAGAAGACGAGAAACTGAAGGTGCATGCCGACCAAGTTAACAACGCCCTGCGTAGGCTTCGACCTATTGGTCCACATGTCAGCGTGCAAAAATGTGGCATATATTTAACCCATGTTTTCTAGAATGTACAGTCCATTTGCTGGGCTGGGTGAACAAATAATTTCGCGTCAATGCGGCCCACTTATATTATTTAAGAAATCCCAGCCCATTTGCACTTCCTTCAAATACACGAATTAGCTCAGATCGTTATATATATAATGTTATGTTAGAAGGAGCAATTAATATCAAAAATAAACCATAGAGGCACATTTTTTATATACATAATTAACAAATTAGCGAGTTATTGCTCAAAATAAAAATGAGCGCATTATTATTACATTGGTCCTTAAAATCTTTGCAAGCTTTTGTACACAATCACCAGGATTTTCCTTGCCGGTGAGTCAAAAACAACTAGGATTTTCCTTGCCAACTTCTGTTAAACATTTACTTTTATAAGTTAATAACACATGGGATGTTTTTGTAATGTATATATAAGTCTCTATAAAATATATGATAATATTAATTATATGAATATATATAATGTGGTTAAAAAATACATTGGGTTGCCGATCTTTAAGAAAAATCCCATAGGCCGGTATGGACCTCAAAAAATAAGTTTAAGCCACTGTCATCGTATGTCGTGGGCTACGCATGTTAAAATACAAAACCTTGGCCTAGCTGATACTTGTTCGCCCTCTGGAAAAAATGATACCAGATCCCCGAGCGAACTGGATTATGGAGGGGGTCGGCGGCACGAATGAAGAAGCACATCAGGAGCGATTTTTTTTCTTTAATGGATGGCTCTCGATGGCATTTTTTTACTTGCCTCTGCACCATACAACTTGTATATTTAGCCTCCTAGTCCATGGTGGACCAGCAGCCCATTTGCTGGGCGGGCCAACCTACAGAAACCAACACTAAATTTTCATCAAGCCCCCAAAACAACACAATACTATGTTTGTTTTGAGGCCGAAAACATTACGGCATGGGTTGAGCGGGGGAGGGGGCAAGACAGAGCAAAAAGATTAAAAAGAGATGATGCGCCGTTGCTACCCTAACAAAGCAGGTGCAATTCTTCTCGAGAAGGTGTGCCGTTGACACCCACATGTCACATAACCCAGAGTAGGCATACTAACAAGTTCACACACAAGCACAACAGAAAAGGTAAACATTCGGATCAAACTCAGGTTCACAGGACACGTTCATATTCATAGCCAACATTCACTATCAACAACTCAAAAGATTCATATATACACAAGTTCAGCATGTCTATGGATCCAAATGATTGATAGATCACACAACAATATTCATAGATAATTCACAAAAAGATTCAGATATACACTTGTTCAGTATGTTTATGCATCCAAATGATTGAGATCACAACCAATATGATCCATGGACGAACTTTAATTACCTAGGGTACAGACTGGTAAATGGTGTTCAGTCGGAGATACTTCTTGCTAAAATTAATGCTTGTACGAGTAACCTTTCGAGTACATAAGAGGCAGCACAGACAATCTGAACTTTGCTTGTAGGTTTATCCTCCAATAGTGGCCTCATGCCGAGGGAGGTTTGAGAAACTTGGCCACTACTTTCATCCAACTAGTTTACTGGCTCATCTTGGTCCTATAGCTCGCCAAAATTCTACATTGCGGACTGGTAAATGGTTTTCAGTCGGAGGTACTTCTTGCTAAAATTAATGCTTGTACGAGTAAACTTTCGAGTACATAAGAGGCAGCACAGACAATCTGAACTTTGCTTGTACGTTTATCCTCAAATAGTGGCCTCATGCCGAGGAAGGTTTGAGAAACTTGGCCACTACTTTCATCCAACTAGTTTACTGGCTCATTTTGGTCCTGTAGCTCGCCAAAATTCTACATTGCAGACGAGAAAGGAGGCGGTTGAGAAAATGAACCACCCAATTTTTTTGTGCAGTTCAACTGAAATGGAGCATCCCTGGTGTGCAGACTGATTAAGTGCCAGATGAATATACGCGTCAACCAACTTGTCTGGAATCTTTAGACTCCATGCCATACAGTTCGCTACCATATCTGCCGATAACCAAAAGGCACAGTTGGGACCAAAGAATGAATTGTGTTTTTCTGGGCTGTGCGCCAAGCAATATTTTTAGCGTTCACTCTCCAAATACTTGGAGTTTGACAACTGGTTGACGCCGGTTGATACTCGAATGAATATAGGCACTTCTTGTCAACATCGATGCTTGTCTGAGTGAACTTTGGAGTACATACCAGCAACATAAGTATCTGTCCATCTGATCTTTTTGTGCAGTTCTACTGAAATCACCCAATGCAATGATTTGCCTGTGAGTTCAGGCTCCAAGTTACTCCTTTATAAAATCGGCAAACAGTAGCACAATACCACAATAATCAGGATAAAGACCAGTACCAACCTGTGTGAGGTAGCATATCAATTACTTTTTCCTTTGACTGGAAGCCGAGATAAGTGAAGCGACTGACAGCAAAGGAAGAAAGCAGGCCCAAATTAGCGACTGACAGGAAAGGACGGAAGCTGCCGAGGCAATGAAGCGCCCAAAGTTTTTGTGCAGTTCCACCAAAATCGAGCATCCCTGTTGGCACATATATTGAGAGAGTGAGATTACTGTAATAGTGGGACTAGTTGATGAAACATAGACTAACAAATAGAAGCACCCTCATTATCTTAATGGGTAAAGTTAGCAACATAGTAGTCTTGCTTAAAGAGAGGTATTAGTTTATTTAATTAGTACCAATTAGCTCAACACTCAAAGCATAGCCATGTATCATAGGTTGCAAAACTTTAACGTGCAAAGATAAAGGAGTTTCTCATGACAGTAGCATGATACAAATAGAGATGACAACAAACAAATATGGATGAAGACCTTGGGCCCGTACCAACCTGAGGAAAAAAGCTTATTCATGTAGTCCCATAAGAGATGATAAAGCACTCACTGGAATCACTCAATAGTATATATTTTTGTGCACTTCAAATGTATGGTTGAAATCACTCTTGTTTACCAGTGCTGAGATTATATCGAAAGATTATCAAGAACTTCCAGCATAATTAAAGCACAGGCTGGGATATAGTTCATTGCATTGTCTTGTGTAGTTCCACTAAAATGTATGATTGGCACGACATGATCCCTGTTTGCACAAGTAGGAACAAGGTGAAACCTTCATTAGCTTAGTGAGAAAGGATAGAAAGACATTAGCACATTGCTCTAACAGTAGCATCAAATTCATGATGGACAATACGCAAAACATTGCCTCATTGAACCAATGGCAATAAATTGACATGCAAAACAATATCACTATTATGTCATGACACTAATAATATTCCATCCCTACTCCACCACATGATTCACCTCCATAGACAAACATACACACGTACATGATTCAGCATAGGGTGCTACTAAAGATTTGTTTAACTCCGACAGGAAAATTAGGCAGCAATAAATTAGTGGTACTTAAGTACTCCTAATTAATTAAGTGAGACAGCAGAAGTGGAAGGGCTGGAGGATCGTCTCACATGTAAGGTAGTCGTTGCCGAAGCCCTTGAAAGGCCTCGACTGAGGCCTCTGGCTTCAGCAAGATCGCCTTGGCACTGTTTATTCTTCTCCATCTTTCTCTTCATGCTCTATTTCTCATTCTCCACACTAGTTGGTGAAACCAAGTACATGATTGGCCTTCTATTTCAAGAACTGTACTAGTAAAAAATAGCATTATTTTCTCATGGCAGTCACAAAATAGAGATGAACACATGCATTAAGTATCATTCTTACCTAAAGGAAGGTTATGTTGCCAATATGGATGATGAGGATTGGAACACAGATCTCCCTTTGTGCAGTTCCACCGAAATGAACCAACTATTCCATTTTGACATTCCAGTTAAACACCACAAAACTCACTTCTTTTAAGAAGAGTTTTGTGCAGTGCACCAAAAGATCACAACAGCAACCAGGTGAAATGGATATCCCTGTTTACGCAAAAAGTTACAGAGGAAATAGTCAGAGTCTCAAACAATTACAGGAAAAAACATTTGGCTAAACTTGTCATGGCTTATAACAGTGGCATGGCTTCATTTTTACCAGGGGCATTAGATTAAGAACAGCTAAATATTTGGTATAAGGGCATGGGACAGTGGGTGCACCAACAGTCCAACACCATGTACCTAAACAGGGGCATAAATTGGTGATTCATAGTCTGTTGCCCCGAGAAACAAACATCCAAGCAACATATCTGGGTTGGTCCCATTTTTGTTCACTCTAGCCACCTACTTCTATGTGTGGATAGCAAATCTAGTCCTGGTCATCCACTGTGTTCAGTGTCACCCCTATATTTCCCTTTTCGACCAAGAGACCGGTTGGATGACCAGTCTGTACTACTTTCACCCCCTTTCCTTCCTGTTTGTACCAAGTCCGATGTACTACATACTAAATTCCCCCACCCCCACTTTATTTCTTGTTTGAACAAAGTACAAGATTCGACTCCATGGCGTAGCTTTACCTCTAACAATAGAAGAAAAAGAAATAGGTGACGTTGGACCATCCGATCGAGAGGGGCTAAGAGGTAGAAAATGGTGCACATGCAGGGACGTAGCGAGCTGGGGAAGTAGAGCTAAGGCGGTTTCGAACGAAGATATACCTGAAGGTCGTCCGGATGTGGATAGGTGGGCGGCGAGAGGCCGGATCCGCCCAGACTAGGGCAACGACGAAGGGATCGGAGGAACTCCAGCGCCGTCGCTTGGCCAGAGATACCGCTGTGGCCGGCAGTGGGTCTCCTCCCTCGCTGTCGACGACAACCTAAATGCTGCCCCTCCTCCCCTTCACCAGCAGAGGGGGATACGTCCGGATCTGTAACCAACGGTGAGGATAGAAAGACAGTGTTTTTTGAAGGGAGAAAGACAGTGTTACCACCCCTATCTTGCTTAGATCTTGAGAGGATGAGAGTGCATGAATAGAGCAACCCTAGCAAGCAAGTGCGGAGGCTCCGGCCTATATATACGTAGTGGGGTAGTTTTCCTTATTCACTCCATTAAAAAAATCGTTTAAAATTGTGTACTACGTGCCATGTCGCCGTTTTTTTAGTTGTTGATTGTTTTTTGAGATAGCTGCCCACTTGTTCCAAGTGGTGTTACAGTATGCCAGGTCGCACTTTGTTTCGTTCAAGTCTGGTACAAGTCCCTCCATTAAATGAACAACCACCCCCTCGTAAAAATTGTGAACAAGCCCACGGCTAAATTTATCGGAAACGTGAGTTGCCCCAACATGCATTATTATTTATATTTTCTACTCCCTCCATTCCTAAATATAAGTCTTTTTTATTAGCAGTGAACCCCACATGTCATAGACACAAAAAGTGTGGCAAGATTCCCTTAGGCAAGCCAAAGTGTGTCTAACAATTTGAGCAACTCAAGTTAGGAAAGTGTGGGAAAAATAATGTGGCAACATAAGACAAACACAGTCACAATCCAAACAGCCCCGTAATTTTTTGTGACATGCATGAAAATTTGGTTAGTTAAATTTATAGTCAAAATTTGGCAAGGTGCATCAAATTAACACATGCAAGTATCAAAAGGGCATGCATGCATGCATTGCACTCCCTCCGTTTCCAAATATAAGTCTTTTTAGAGATTGCAACAAGTGAGTACATACGAAGCAAAATATGTCTACATACATCCGTATGTAGTAGTCCATTTGAAATGTGTAAAAAGACTTATATCGGGTGCAGTGCTTTGATGTGTCACGTCAACTCGTACAAGACCGAGAAGTTTGATTACTACAACGCCCTCTCCCTCGCGGACTAAGCTCCGGTGCCTTAACTGCACCTGCCTTTGGCTGCATGACAGGTGGGCCAACCACCTGTTGGGCCCACCTGTCATAGACACAAAGGTAGGAGCAGTAAGTCAATGAAGTTGCGTCCCTCCTTCGTGCATGAGTGTGGTGGCTGGCAGGACTAGTAGGAGCTTTCACTACACGCTTCTTGACAGCGGCGAACTTGCGGATGGAGTTGACCATCATGTCGTCCATGCGAGAGGCGAAGCCGGCGTCGGCGAGGGCTACGACGCCGGCGGTCGCCAGCACCGTCTGGAAACGATGCGCGGTGTGGGGCCGCAGGCCGGCGCCTTGGATGATTTGGCACAGCCGACTGTCGCTCGCGACCATCACCTCCATAGGTGCTTCTGGCTTCTGGTCATCTTGGATTGGAGTGAGCAGTGTTGCGCAGTGATTGAGAAAGAACATTTAGGGGCTTTTTGGTTTGAGACTAAGGGGCTGTTTTGTTCTAGGCCTAACATTTCCACACCATGCCACACATTTTTGCCAAGCTTGCCTAAGGTTAGTTCATCAAAATGAGAGCCACAAGTTGGCAAGCCTAAGGGAATATTGCCACACTTCTTATGTGTATGCCATGTAGGGCCTAAGTGTGGCTTCCCAAAAGTGTGGCTTGAACCAAACACTCACCTAAGTTGGTCAAACTTGCCTAACCTTAGGTGTGGCAATCTCTGGCAAAGTTATTCACAAACCAAATAGCCCCTAATTTTGCCAAAGGTTGCCACACCTAAGGTTAGGCAAGTTTGACCAACTTAGGTGTGTGTTTGGTAAGATTCCCTTAGGAAAGTTTGGCAACAATTGTATGGTAAAGTGGGGCACTCCTAGGGCTAGAACCAAACAACCCCTTATTGTCAATCTAACCCTGCCATCCATACACCTCTTTAGTTTAGAGTTAGTTCAAGGTTAGAATCTAACTCTAACCTCTAACTGAGTTAGTAGAGTTCTCCTCGTCTCGGTTCGTCGCCATCATACTTTCCCCATTTCTGTGTTTTCAATATCTTGCGAATCAAAGAGGCCCTTAGACTGGTTTAGGTCCGGTAGTTTTTTATAAACGTGTTATGTCCAAAATTTAATGAACGTGCTCCAGTTTCTACGAAAATAATCCGGTTTCATGTAGTAATTAATTTTTTATTTTTTATTCTGCGGGGGGTTTGCATGTAATTCGTGAGGTCTGAAATGTAAAGTACCCTGGCATATGCTCTGAGTCGTGCATGCACTACGACCCAGATGCTCTATGTCCCACATGTCGGCAAAAGGGAGCACGTGGAAATAGCCTAGGAGTACATATAGGAGGATAAATGCGTGAAAAAATATGTACGGTGAAGCGCAGCTGCGGTTCGAAAAAAGACCTAAAGTGATGACAGGTATAGGTCGCACACACCCAACTAGTGGTAGCACTAGACATACGACTGCTTTTTCCCTAAAAAAGAGATATGAGTGCTCAGTACTCCTATTCTATCAACGCGAGTCCCATCTGACAACAGCGTCTATGCTAAAGCTAGCTCTTCTCCCTCGTTTCTCTCTTCTCATTCTAAACTCAGCCGACGCCCGGTGGGCGGGGTGGGGATTTGCCGATGGTCGGTTGGCTCAACTGCGGCCCCACCTCATAGTGAAAACGTTACTAATGGAATAAAAATGACATATACTCCTATACTAATAAAAAATTAAGGCCACGAGGCGATGCAGTGCTGGTTACAGGAGGTAAGAAGATGAGATGCATCCATCGACGACGTCCACCTCCTCGACTCAGGGCGCCGGCACACCGAACGGCGGCTAAGTAGCAGTGGCTTTCGTGGCCAGGTCGACGTGCTTCTGAACAATGGCATCCAAAGATTCCATCCGCTGGAAGAAGGCCAACGTCTTTCTGTCCTTGCTGGCCTTGTAGTGGCCTATGTAAAGGATTTCCTCGTATACGTGGATGTGCAGGTCGATGGTTTCTTGCATGGCGAGGCGTTGTGCGACGAGCGCGGCCTCGAGGTGCACATTCTTCATCACGACCTCCGGCAACTGCAGGGCCACCAGGGATTGAAAGAGTTCATCCCCATGGAGGCCGATGAGGGTGGCCGACAATGAGGAGCCAGGGCGCGCGGGCTGGAGCAGTACGGCAAGGTCGTCAGCGTGCTTCTTGACGGCGGCGAACTTGCGGATGGAGTTGACCATCATGTCGTCCATGCGAGAGGCGAAGCCGGCATCGGCGAGGGCTACGACGCCGGCGGTCGCTAGCACCGTCTGGAAACGCTGCGCGGTGCGGGGCCGCAGGCCGGCACCTTGGATGATTTGGCACAGCCGACTGCCGCTCGCGTCCATCGCCTCCATAGGTGCTTCTGGCTTCTGGTCACTTGGCCTTGGATTGGAGTGAGCAGTGTTGCGCAGAGACTAAGGAGTAGATGGATTGGAGTGGTGGGGCGCCTTTATATGAGAATCCAAACTCTGTTGCATTCACATCATGCTAGATCTATTCTGCTTCTCCAATTAATTCCCTCTGCATGTAGAGTAATTTGAGGATGCATCATTGACCGTTCAACGTCTCGGGAACTGCTACCCTCTCCCTCCTTTGCATTCGAGCACCTATGGAGGCGACTGCCACTCGTGTCTATCGCGTGTCAGGAGACGTTACCGTCGACGACGAGGTGCCTATGGTCACTTCATAAATTTCAAGATGATACTAGTATGCTCAATATTGTGCACCACGACCAAGGCCGAGAGGAAAACGAGAGAACTACGTATTTATTTACAGTGTAGATTCACTTATTTTGCTCCATATGTACTCCGTCTCGGTGTAGTCTAGTCACTTGTTGAAATCTCTAGAAAGACAAATACTCCTTTCTGGTTTACAGGGCTATACTAGCAAGTAGTACTACAATAGTGGGCTCACATAGAAATTTTGTCTTACGCAAGAGCCGGGCTATATGCGTGCTCCAAGGTTCGCAACTGCCACGTTCGGGTTGCACTACTACTTCTACAGTATCGAATCCACTGCTGCATGTCCGTCCACCGCGAGCGGGAGGGATAGCTTGTTGTAGTACTATAAGCAAAATCATGTCCTCATCTGTGAGCCACCGCGCGCATGGGCGAGGGAGAAGGCGTGTAGTAGTAAAATCAAGCTTCTCCTCATTGTACGAGTTAACGCGACACATCATAGCACTGGCCCCACATGGTTGCCTCTAAACTTGGCTGAAATACCCGCAGTGTACAATACTCCATTTGTTGTAACCTATAACATTTACCCCACCACAAATTAAAATATATATTCCTGTCTTGACCAGACGAGCGTGCAAACTAGAATCACCAGGATGACAGGTAGGGCCAGAAGATTATTTTAATCAAAAAAATATAGCATGGAGCCGAGTAGCCGACCCCAACGATTTTAAGCTTACTGGCACAATACACGCTATCCTAGACTACTCTAAACATGAAACTGCCACACGAGCGTCCGGGCTGCGCTTGGCTCTTCGCCTCTTCGGGAGTACTACTGCAATGGAGGAGTACTAGAGTATGCTTCTGGCCACCTAACACCGATTGAACTACTGCATGTCCACCGTGTTGTTGGAAATATGCCCTAGAGGCAATAATAAATTGGTTATTATTATATTTCCTTGTTCACGATAATCGTTTATTATCCATGCTAGAATTGTATTGATAGGAAACTCAGATGCATGTGTGGATACATAGACAAACACCATGTCCCTAGTAAGCCTCTAGATGACTAGCTCGTTGATCAATAGATGGTTACGGTTTCCTGACCATGGACATTGGATGTCGTTGATAACGGGATCACATCATTAGGAGAATGATGTGATGGACAAGACCCAATCCTAAGCCAAGCACAGATCGTGTAGTTCGTATGCTAAAGCTTTTCTATATGTCAAGTATCTTTTCCTTAGACCATGAGATTGTGCAACTCCCGGATACCGTAGGAATGCTTTGGGTGTACCAAACGTCACAACGTAACTGGGTGGCTATAAAGGTGCACTACAGGTATCTCCGAAAGTGTCTGTTGGGTTGGCACGAATCGAGACTGGGATTTGTCACTCCGTATGATGGAGAGGTATCTCTGGGCCCACTCGGTAGGACATCATCATAATGTGCACAATATGTGATCAAGGAGTTGATCACGGGATGATGTGTTACGGAACGAGTAAAGAGACTTGCCGGTAACGAGATTGAGCTAGGTATCGGTATACCGACGATCGAATCTCGGGCAAGTGCTATACCGATAGACAAAGGGAATCGTATACGGGATTGATTGAATCCTTGACATCGTGGTTCATCCGATGAGATCATCGCGGAACATGTGGGAGCCAACATGGGTATCCAGATCCCGCTGTTGGTTATTGGCCGGAGAGTTGTCTCGGTCATGTCTACATGGTTCCCGAGCCCGTAGGGTCTACACACTTAAGGTTCGATGACGCTAGGGTTATAGGGAAAGTATGTACGCGGTTACCGAATGTTGTTCGGAGTCCCGGATGAGATCCCGGACGTCACGAGGAGTTCCGGAATGGTCCGGAGGTAAAGATTCATATATGGGAAGTCCTGTTTTGGTCACCGGAAAAGTTTCGGGCGATATCGGTAATGTACCGGGACCACCGGGAGGGTCTCGGGGGTCCACCAGGTGGGGCCACCAGCCCCAGGTGGCTGCGTGGGCTAAGTGTGGGAGGGGACCAGCCCCAAGGGGGCTGGTGCGCCCCCCCACCAAGTCCCTAGGCGCATGGAGAGTGGAGGGGGGCAAACCCTAGGTCCAGATGGGCCTTAAGGCCCACCCTAGGGCGCCCCCTCTCTCTCCCCCCCCCTTGGCCGCACCCTAGATGGGTTTTCTAGGGCTGGCCGCACCCCTAGGGGTGGGAAACCCTAAAGGGGGCGCAGCCCTCCCTTCCCCCTATATATATGTGAGGTTTTGGGGCTGCTAGACACATGAGAACGTCTCCCTCTTGGCGCAGCCCTACCCCTCTCCCTCCTCGTCTCTTGCAGCGCTTGGCGAAGCCCTGCTGGAGTCCCGCGCTCCTCCACCACCACCACGCCGTCGTGCTGCTGTTGGATGGAGTCTTCCCCAACCTCTCCCTCTCTCCTTGCTGGATCAAGGCGTGGGAGACGTCACCGGGCTGCACGTGTGTTGAACGCGGAGGCGCCGTCCGTTCGGCGCTAGATCGGATCTTCCGCGATTTGAATCGCCGCGAGTACGACTCCATCAACCGCGTTCTAGCAACGCTTCCGCTTAGCGATCTACAAGGGTATGTGGATCTAACTCTCCTCTCGTAGATGTGCATCTCCTAGATTGATCTTGGTGAGCGTAGGAAAATTTTTGTTTCCCATGCTACGTTCCCCAACAGTGGCACCATGAGCTAGGTCTTTGCGTAGATGCAATCACGAGTAGAACACAAAGGAGTTTGTGGGCGTTGATGTTTAGATTGCTTCCCTCCTTGGTCTTTTCTTGATTCAGCGGTATTGTGGGATGAAGCGGCTCGGACCAACCTTACATGTCCTCGTACATGAGACCGGTTCCATCGACAGACATGTGACTTTTGTTGCATAAGATGGCTAGCGGGTGTCTGTCTCTCCCACCTTAGTTGAATCGGATTCGACAAAGGCGGTCCTTGTAGAAGGTTAAATAGCAACTTAAATATCACCGTTGTGGCTTTGCGTAGGTAAGAAGCGTTCTTGCTAGATACCCATAGCAGCCACGTAAAACATGCAACAACAAATTAGAGGACGTCTAACTTGTTTTTGCAGGGTATGTTTGTGATATGATATGGCCAATGACATGATGAGATATATTTGATGTATGAGATGATCATGTTGTAATAGTTAATATCGACTTGCATGTCGATGTATACGGCAACCGGCAGGAGCCATAGGGTTGTCTTTAATTTTTGTATGACCTGCGTGTCAATCATTAAGCGCTATGTAATGCTTTACTTTATCGCTAAACGGTAGCAATAGTAGTAAGAGCATGGTGGGCGCGCAACAACCCCGATGGCGACACGATGATGGAGATCATGATGATGGGGATCATGGTGTTACGCCGGTGACGATGGAGATCAAGCCGGTGCTTTGGAGATGGAGATCAAAAGCACGAGTTGATGGCCATATCATGTCACTTATGATTTGCATGTGATGTTAATCCTTTTATGCATCCTATTTTGCTTAGGACGACGGTAGCATTATAAGATGATCCCTCACTAAAATTTCAAGATAAAATTGTGTTCCCCCCAAGTGTGCGCCGTTGCGAAGGTTCGTCGTTTCGAAGCACCACGTGATGATCGGGTGTGATAGACTCTACGTTCGCATACAACGGGTGCAAGCCAGTTTTGCACATGCAGAACACTCAGGTTAGACTTGATGAGCCTAGCATGTACAGACATGGCCTCGGAACACGGAAGACCGAAAGGTCGAGCATGAGTCATATAGTAGATATGATCAACATGAAGATGTTCACCATTGACACCACCTCATCTCACGTGATGATCGGACTTGGGTTGGTGGATTTGGATCATGTCACGCTCGGATGACCAGAGGGATGTCAATTTGAGTGGGAGTTATAAGTAATTTGATTAGTTAAACTCACTTATCATGAACAATAGTCTAAGTTGCCTTTGCAAATTATGTTGTAGATCAATAGCTTGCGTTGTAGCTCCCTGTTTAATACGATCCTAGAGAAAGACTAAGTTGAAAGATATTGTAAGCAAGGATGCGGACAGGGTCCGTAGTCCGAGGAGTGTCCTCACTGCTGCACAGAAAGCTTACGTCTTTGATGCACCGCTCAATGTGCAAACCCCTACAACGTTGTCTGTGGATGTTGTGAACACCTGAGAGACACGTCTTGATGACTACTTGATAGTTTAGTGCACCATACTTTACGGCTTAGAATCGGGATTCCAATAACGTTTTGAACGCCATGGAACATATGAGATGTTCTAAGAGCTGAAATTGGGATTTCAGGCTCATGCCCGTGTTGAGAGGTATGAGACCTCTGACAAGTTCCTTTGCCAAAAAGATGGAGGAGAATAGCTCAACTAGTGAGCATGTGCTCAGAATGTCTGGGTGCTAAAATCACTTGAACCAAGTGGGAGTTAATCTTCCAGGTAAGATAGTGGTTGACAGAATTCTCTAGACACTATCACCAAGCTACTAGAACTTCGTGATGAACTATGACATGCAAAGGATGGAGATGATCCCGGAGCTATTAGCGGTTCTTAGTACCGCAAAAGTAGAAATCAAGAAGGAGCATCAAGTGTTGATGGTTTAGCAAGACCACTGGTTTCAAAAGGGGTAAGGGCTAGAAGGGAAACTTCATGAATGGCAAACCTGTTGTCGCTCTGATGAAGGAACCCATGGTTGAACCCAAACCTCGAGACTAAGTGCTTCTATTGTAGGGGGAACGGTCACTTGGTAGCGGAACCACCCCAAATACATGGTAGATATGATAGCTGGCAACTTCAACAAAGTATATTTGATATACGTGTTATTGATGTGTACCTTAGTAGTACTCCTTGTAGCACCTGGGTATTGGATACCGGTTCAGTTGCTATTATTAGTGACTTGAAGCAAAAGCTACGGACTGAACGGAGACTAGCTAAGGGCGAGGTGACGATGTGTGTTGGAAGTGTTTTCCAAGGTTGATGAGATCACCATCGCACACTTCCTCTATTTTCGAGATTAGTGTTGAACCTAGATAAATGTTATCAGGTGTCTACGTTGAGCATGAAAATGATTAGATCATGTTCATCACAATACGGTTATTCATTTAAGTTAGAGAATAATGGTTATTCTGTTTACATGAATAATACCTTTATGGTCATGCACCCAATGGTTCGTTGAATCTCGATCATGGTAATACACATAATGATAATACTAATGCCAAAAGATGTAGAGTTAATAATGATAGTACCACTTTCTTGTGGCACTGCCGCTTAGGTCATTTTGGCATAAAATGCATGAAGAAACTCCATGCTGATGGACGTTTGGAGTCACTTGATTTTGAATCGCTTGACACATGCGAGCCATGCCTCATGGGCAGGATGACTGAGATCTCGTTTTCAGGTACAATGAAACGGGTAAGTGACTTATTGGAAATCATACATGCTGATGTATGTGATCCAATGAGAATTAAGGCGTGTGGTGGATATCGTTATTTTCTCATCTTCACTGACGATTTGAGTAGATATGGTATATTTACTAAATGAAGCAAAAGTCTGAAACGTTTGAAAGGTTCAAAAATTTCAGAGTGAAGATTAAGAATCATCATAACAAGAAGATCATGTTCCTACGATCTGATCAAGGGGATATTATCTGAATTATGAGTTTGGCAATCACTTAAGACATTGTGGAATTGTTTCGCAGTTGAAGCCCCCTGGAACACCACAGCGTAATGGTGTGTCCGGACATCGTAATCGAACCTTATGAGATATGGTGCGATCTATGATGTATCTTACCGATCTACCGCTATTATTTTGAGGTTATGCATTAGAGACAGCTGCATTCACTTTATATAGGGCACCATCTAAGTCCGTTGAGACAACGCCATATGAACTAAGGTTTGGCAAGAAACCGTAGTTGTCGTTTCTCAATGTTTGGGGCTGCGAGGCTTATGGCTTCAGCCGGGAAAAGCTCGAACCCAAAGCGGACAAATACATCTTCATATGATACCCAAAGGTAACAGTTGGGTATACCTCCTATCTCAGATCCAAGGGCAAAAATGTTTGTCCCTAAGAACGGGTCCTTTCTCGAGAAGGAGTTTCTCTCGAAAGAATTGAGTGGGAGGAAGATAGAACTTGATGAGGTCGTCGAACCCTCACTTCAACCGGAGAGTAGTGCAACACAGAAAGATGTTTTTGTGGAACCTACGACGTTGAAGAGGAAACTAATGATAGTGATCATGAAGCTCCAGATCAAGTTGCTATCGAACCTCGTAGGTCGACAAGGATATGTACTACTCCTGAGTGGTACGGTGATCCTGTCTTAGAGGTCATGTTGTTGGACAACGATGAACCTACGAACTATGGAGAAGCGATGGTGGGCCCATATTCCGACAAATGGTTAGAAGCCGATAAATCCGAGATAGGATCCATGTATCAAAACAAAGTATGGACTTTGGTGGACTTGCCCTATGATCGGCAAGCCATTGAGACAAATGGATCTTTAAGACTAAGACGGACGTGGACGGTAATGTCACCGTCTATGAAGCTCGACTTGTGGCGAAGAGTTTTCCACAAGTTCAAGGAGTTGACTACGATGAGATTTTCTCACCCGTAGCGATGTTTAAGTCCGTCGGAATCATGTTAGCATTAGCTGCATTTATGAAATCTGGCAGATGGATGACAAAACAAGTTTCCTTACCAGATTTCGTAAGGAAAGGTTGTATGTGATACAATCAGAAAGGTTTTGTCGATCCTAAGGATGCTAAAAGGATATGCTAGCTCCAGCGATCCTTCCATGGACTAGAGCAAGCATCTCGGAGTCGGAATATACACTTTGATGGAGTGATCAAAGTTTTTGGGTATACAAAGTTTGTTGGAAACTTGTATTTGCAATAAAGTGAGTGGGAGCACTACAACATTTCTGATAAGTATATGTGAATGACATATTGTTGATCCGAAATGATGTAGAATTTCTGGAAAGCATAAAGGGTTGTTTGAAATGAGTTTTTCAAAGGAAGACCTGGATAAAGCTGCTTACATATTGGGCATCAAGATCTATACAGATAGATCAAGACGCCTGATGATACTTTCAAAAGAACACACACCTTTGACATGATTTTGAAGGAGTTCAAAATAGATCAGTCGAAGAAGGAGTTCTTACCTGAGTTGTAAGGTGTGAAGTTGAGTAAGACTCAAAACTTGACCACGGCAGAAGGAAGAGGAAGGACGAAGGTCGTCCCCTATGCTTTTGTCATAGGCTCTGTACGGTATGCCATGCTAAGTACCGCACCTGATGTGTGCCTTGCCACATGTCTGGCAAGAGGGTACAAAGGTGATCTAGGAGTGGATTACTAGATGGTGGTCAAAATTATCCTTAGAGGAGTAAGGAAATGTTTCTCGGTTATGGAGGTGATAAAGAGTTCGACGTAAAGAGTTACGTCGATGCAAGCTTAACACCTATCCGGATAACTCTAAGTGGAGATACCGGATACGTATAATGGAGCAACAGTTTGGAGTAGCTCCAAGTGGAACGTGATAGCAGCATCTACGATATGACATAAGGTTTTGCGAAGAACATAGGGATCTGAATGTTGCAGACCCGTTTGACTACAACCTCTCTCACAAGCATAACATGATCAAACCCAGAACTCATTGAGTATTAATCACATATTGATGTGAACTAGATTACTGACTCTAGTGAACTCTTGGGTGTTAGTCACATGGCGATATGACCTGTGAGTGTTAATCACATGGCGATGTGAACTAGATTATTGACTCTAGTGCAAGTGGGAGACTGTTGGAAATATGCCCTAGAGGCAATAATAAATTGGTTATTATTATATTTCCTTGTTCACGATAATCGTTTATTATCCATGCTAGAATTGTATTGATAGGAAACTCAGATGCATGTGTGGATACATAGACAAACACCATGTCCCTAGTAAGCCTCTAGATGACTAGCTCGTTGATCAATAGATGGTTACGGTTTCCTGACCATGGACATTGGATGTCGTTGATAACGGGATCACATCATTAGGAGAATGATGTGATGGACAAGACCCAATCCTAAGCCAAGCACAGATCGTGTAGTTCGTATGCTAAAGCTTTTCTATATGTCAAGTATCTTTTCCTTAGACCATGAGATTGTGCAACTCCCGGATACCGTAGGAATGCTTTGGGTGTACCAAACGTCACAACGTAACTGGGTGGCTATAAAGGTGCACTACAGGTATCTCCGAAAGTGTCTGTTGGGTTGGCACGAATCGAGACTGGGATTTGTCACTCCGTATGACGGAGAGGTATCTCTGGGCCCACTCGGTAGGACATCATCATAATGTGCACAATATGTGATCAAGGAGTTGATCACGGGATGATGTGTTACGGAACGAGTAAAGAGACTTGCCGGTAACGAGATTGAGCTAGGTATCGGTATACCGACGATCGAATCTCGGGCAAGTGCTATACCGATAGACAAAGGGAATCGTATACGGGATTGATTGAATCCTTGACATCGTGGTTCATCCGATGAGATCATCGTGGAACATGTGGGAGCCAACATGGGTATCCAGATCCCGCTGTTGGTTATTGGCCGGAGAGTTGTCTCGGTCATGTCTACATGGTTCCCGAGCCCGTAGGGTCTACACACTTAAGGTTCGATGACGCTAGGGTTATAGGGAAAGTATGTACGCGGTTACCGAATGTTGTTCGGAGTCCCGGATGAGATCCCGGACGTCACGAGGAGTTCCGGAATGGTCCGAAGGTAAAGATTCATATATGGGAAGTCCTGTTTTGGTCACCGGAAAAGTTTCGGGCGATATCGGTAATGTACCGGGACCACCGGGAGGGTCTCGGGGGTCCACCAGGTGGGGCCACCAGCCCCAGGTGGCTGCGTGGGCTAAGTGTGGGAGGGGACCAGCCCCAAGGGGGCTGGTGCGCCCCCCCACCAAGTCCCTAGGCGCATGGAGAGTGGAGGGGGGCAAACCCTAGGTCCAGATGGGCCTTAAGGCCCACCCTAGGGCGCCCCCTCTCTCTCCCCCCCCTTGGCCGCACCCTAGATGGGTTTTCTAGGGCTGGCCGCACCCCTAGGGGTGGGAAACCCTAAAGGGGGCGCAGCCCTCCCTTCCCCCTATATATATGTGAGGTTTTGGGGCTGCTAGACACATGAGAACGTCTCCCTCTTGGCGCAGCCCTACCCCTCTCCCTCCTCGTCTCTTGCAGCGCTTGGCGAAGCCCTGCTGGAGTCCCGCGCTCCTCCACCACCACCACGCCGTCGTGCTGCTGTTGGATGGAGTCTTCCCCAACCTCTCCCTCTCTCCTTGCTGGATCAAGGCGTGGGAGACGTCACCGGGCTGCACGTGTGTTGAACGCGGAGGCGCCGTCCGTTCGGCGCTAGATCGGATCTTCCGCGATTTGAATCGCCGCGAGTACGACTCCATCAACCGCGTTCTAGCAACGCTTCCGCTTAGCGATCTACAAGGGTATGTGGATCTAACTCTCCTCTCGTAGATGTGCATCTCCTAGATTGATCTTGGTGAGCGTAGGAAAATTTTTGTTTCCCATGCTACGTTCCCCAACACGTGTACGGGAGGGAGAGCGTGTAGCGAACGAAAGCTTCTCCTAGTCCTGCCAGCCACCACACTCATGGGCGAGGGAGAGACACAACTTCATTGACTTACTGCTCCTGCCTTTGCGTCCATGACAGGTGGGCCCAACAAGTCGGTGGCCCACCTGTCATACAGCCGAAGGTAGGTGCGGTTAAGGCGAGAGGGTGTTGTAGTAATCAAACTTCTCGGTCTTGTACGAGTTGACGCGACACATCAAAGCACTGCACTCGATATATTTCAATAATTTGTGTTTACCGATGCATTAATTACAACGCATGCATGCATGCCGTGACTCTCCTTTTGATACTTGCATGTGTTGATTTAATGCACCTTGAAGTAGTATGAATATGTGTCGGTAAAGCTTTGTAATGCCCCTGCCCTAATAAAACGGGAGATGGTTGTGCACGAGGAGGGTGAGATCATGTAGACGGAACAGGACCCGATGATGGAGCTCTCTATGGTTTCGATGGACCTCACCTTGCTCCACTGCCCTTTGTGCCTCCGCCCCTTGAAGCCCCCAGTGTATGAGGTTCGAATACACCTCGTTCGTTCAGCTGATCGAGCAAGGTGCAGGTTTCTTGATTGACGTGTTGTTCGATTGATTTGTGTAGTGTAAGGGAGGGCACCTTGCTTGTGCGGACTGCCGCGTCGAGCGCCCCGGGAAACAGCGGCAGTGCCAGAAGTGCGAGCGCGGCGGTGGCTTCGACGTGCGGAACATGGCGGCGGACGTCGTCCTCTCCTCGGTGAGGGTGGAGTGCCCGCACGAAGGCTGTGGGCTCTACATCACTTACCACAATCTCGCCGATCACCAGAGCGTGTGTATTTATCTCGTTTGAAATTAAGGCATATTAACCGAAGAGGAGGCAGTATGGACTAGCATTACTTTGATGTCTCCCGTCAACTTGCCGAACGAGGAGAAGCTTGCAAGACGGGAGAAGCTTGCGCGCGGTGGCTCGCAGGACAAGGAGAAACTTTTGACTAATGCAAGTTGTCCTTCGCTCAGGCGGTGGACATGCAACAGTTAATTCGGTGTCAGATTGCTAGAAGCATACACTATACTAGTAGTACTATTATTGTTGCACTTCCCGAAGAGGCGAACTGCCAATCGCAAAGTTTACTAGTACTAGTACTACTACTATAGTAGTCTATAGAGGTACTATACTAGTACTAGGAACCGGATGGAGGAGCGTCTGCACTCTTATTATATTTTTTAAATGTGACAAAGCAATCTTCAACACATTTGGTTCTCTTCGAGGGTTCTCGCATGTGGTAATGGAAGTTGATTGCATGGAACACTCGCCACAATTCTCGCTTAATTCTTGCTCATATCCTGTTACAAATAGGAGCGCTCAGTAATATTTCTACTTTTTTGTTATTCAGCATGTAAATAGGTCAGCAAACCTTGCGGCGCATCTTTGTGCGAACCATGCTTGCTGCACTTTGAATGTGGCCGAGAGCTGGCTTGATGAAACACCTCGCTTCCTACTTCTTTTTTTGCGAGGTACCTCGCTTCCTAGTGACCAGTGTCTTGGTTGATCATCCTAAGAATGCTTATATATGAAGAAAGCTCCCTCATTTACCCGCAACACAAGATTAGGCCATATTAACCGGAAAGGATGGAGTATGGACTAGCACTACTTGTTGGTGTGTCCCGTCAACTCGCAGAACGAGGAGAAGCTTGCAGGAGAAGGTGAAGCTCGCTTACTCCTTTTGACTAATGCAACGTACCCTCGCCCAGGCGGTGGACATGCATCAATTTATTCGGTGTCAGATTGCCAGAGGCATACACTATAGTACCGAACATGCGGAGTACCATTATTGTTCGACTTCACGAAGAGGCGAAGAGCCAAGCGCAAGGTTTAGTAGTACGAGTAGTACTACTACTAGAACCGCATGGTGGAGCCTCTGTACTCTTATTTTTATTAATCTCTGATAAAGTACACATTTATTCCGGAGAAGGGCGGAAAACGGCAGCCAAACATGTAATGATGATATCGATCAACCATGCTCGAATATATCTTGGCCTCCGTGCGAGCCCGTCTGTGTGTTCTCGCTCCTCGTCTCTCTCAAGGAACGGCGGGTTGGCCATTTTGCCGTCAATTGAGATCGGTTTGCTCACACTCCGGTCCCACATGTCAGTTATATGCCAAGAGGAGGTGCGTTGACCGACTGGGCGTACGCGTACTTGGTTTTGCACCTTCATAGTACTCCTCCCTCCGTCACAGTTTACATGGCGCGCTTCATTATGATGCATTTCTCTCAATGCAATTCCACCACTAGAGAGACTTTAGACGCGTTAGGTTCAATGCTCAATTAATTAGGGCGTGGTAACCGCAATTTTCTCTCGATGTAGTAGTACTACGGAGTGGAGTAAGTGCATGCATGTGTGTACCCGGGGTGGAAGAACTGCATGCATATGTGTACGCATTATTTCCTCTAGTAATAAATGCCATGCTATAACTACCAATGCTATTTTTCCGGCCGATCGCTAGTCGCCTTGGTGCTAGAGATTTTCTCTTTTTCTGAAGCGTGCTCTATAAACAGTGACGGATGGAGTAGTATGAGCGGATTCAAAGAAGAGCGTATTGATGGTTGCTTCTTCCGAGCAACTTACAGTGGGAAAGGTGGGGCTTATGATTTGACTGCTCATTACTCACAATTAATGTGGCGCAACGACCGGTCTGAGTCTCCCATGCGGCTGTGCACTACCCCCTCGGTTCTTAAATATACTCCGGAGCACTGTTCAAGAAATCTTCCGATTCAACGATTTATCATCCGATTTATCGCTACTCTTGGGGCGACCGATAAGATTATGCCTTATCTTCACCACTTATCTTTTGGGCCGATTTATCGCTATGACAAGCGATTTATCGGAAATCAATCGATAAACCGGGCCTATTCATAGCAGTATGTTTGCAAAAACTATTTTTATTTGCGTTTTGTGGACCTTGTTATGCAATATGTACTGTTGTCTTATATTTTTCGTCATTATACAAGGATTCAAAGTCTAGGAATCAAGGTAACACTTCTGTCCAATATTTTTTGGGTGTTGAATATAGCATATTATAGTGCCAAGAACCTGGGTTTGCAAAAAATGGCCGATTAATAGTCAACCGATAAAATTGATTAATCGGCTGATTCCCGATTAATCTCTAATCCACAGCTGACTGATACGATAACGATAAGCGATATCCTCAACATTGCTCCGGAGTATTTGTCTTTCTAGTGATTTCAACGAGTGACTACTCAAATATTTGTCTTTTTAGAGATTCAAATGGACTACTACATACTGATGTATATAGACATATTTTAGACTGTAGATTCACTCATTTTGCTCCGTATGTAGTCACTTGTTGAAATCTCTAGAAAGACAAAAAAATAGGAACGGAGGGAGTACACATACGACGCAAAATGAGTGAATCTACACTCTAAAATATGCCCATTTGAAATTTGTAAAAAGATAAATATTGTTGATGACAGTTGTGACGACAAAAAAGAAGCATATTCCATGTCCTAAGGGAAGATAACAACACGGTTGTGTTTGTCTAAAACGGTGTGAGCACGATATTGCAATATGGAAAGTATACCGGACGAGGTACGTTTTGTGCAAAGAACTATGGAAGATCCACATGCAGCAACGTGGGAAGACGGGCAGTGGAGCAAGGCTGGAGGGGATACCTGGAGGTCGTCGGGATGTAACTAGGTGAGCAGTGGCGGGCGGAATCTGCTCATACTGCGGCAGCGAGCAGGTGGCGTAGGCCCTAGCGCGCCGGAGCTTGGTCAGAGAGAATGGCGTGTACCGCAGATCGGGACGTGCTGCCTCGGCGCCGTCGAACGGAGCAACGATGCACGTCCTCCCTTTCCGCCGGCGGACGGGATGCGGTCGGATCAGTGACCAATGGTGAGAGAGAGAGAGAGAGAGAGAGGCCACCACAGCCTTGTGTGAGATACTCTGAAGAGCGACAAACCAGGCAGGGAGGCTCCATTGTATATAGTGGGGCGGGCTACCTTTTTCTCCATAAAAATCGTTTTATATTTTGTGTACGTGCCATTGAGCGATATAACTTTATTTAAAATTAACGCGCCAACGCATCAAGTCGAACTTTGTTTCGTGCACGCGTGGTACACGACCTCCGTAGGTAAACAACCAGTACAGGCGTTCAAATTAGCACGTGGGCTGCCATTTCGTACAAAAATGAGCTCCATCATGTACCCGCGCGGGTGTGGCTAGGCACGAAGCGTGAGTACGTGCACGGTGCACCTATTCTCTTCTTGTATACGTACACCACCTACGTGGGGTTGTGTGAGAGAGATACAAATGTAGAGAGATATAGTGTGTGGGTTCGTGAGAGTTTTTTTTGGGTGGGGGGTCAATCAAAAAATGTAACACATGCAATGTGTGTGAAATAGAGTCCTGGATATATCAAATATATAGAGGGGGGCGATCCACGAGAAGAGAGTGGAGGTATCATCGACTTGAGGTGTCCATAGAATCGAAGAGAGGGATGATGTGTGTGTGTGCGCGCGCGGTCAATAAAGAGTGCCATCAAATTTGTGTGTGCCCATGTCAAAGATATAGAGTGGATGGCCTACTAGACCGAGAGAGGGGACAAGTGCAGTTTGTCTCTGTGGCATGGATACCTACCTACAGCGCTCGACTATCGGTGTGTGGTGGGGGGGAGGCCTAATTAACTATAGAGGTACAATGGCTGGTATATGTGTGGAGTAGGAGAGAGGCCTACCTCGTGTATTAAGGGAGATCGATCTACCTCATGTACTAAGGGAGATCGATCGACATGCATGCATATGTGTAGGAGAGGAATAAGGTTGGGAGAGAGACAGAGCTAGAGTGTTGGAGGGGGTGGTAGTGGAGTTGCTTCTAACAAATGGTGGGATAGGCTTGCTAGACAACCGGTTGGCACGCCTGCAATATCAATAAGAGAGGGGATGGCTGCTTGTCTGTGCACGTGTGTGTGAGAGACGGGTCAGGAGGCATGCACGAATGAGGAGGGGGACGATATGGCTGTGGTAAGCTGACATAACTACATAGGAAGATCAATCGTCCTTTGTCAGAGAAAGAAGAGACATAACTTGTGAGGTACGTCGATCGATGGGGGGGAATCGTAGAAGTCGAGCTAGGTATATGTTGGGAGATCGATATGTATACATGCATGTGTGTGTTAGAAGCAAATGAGGCACGGGGAGAAGGATAGAGAGAGATGGATGCATCTAGGAGGTGGTGCGAGAGTCATACTATATCGAGGGGAAGGAGTGTGCGAGTACGAGATCGATGAAAAGAGTAGTGTGAGTGAGGCATGGACGGTGATAAGAGAAGAGGCGAAGTTTGTGTTTGTGCTAGGCACACCTGGCTAGAGAGGCATATCGATCGATGTGTGCCGTAAAGAAGGAGCTGGGGGGGGCCTACACACACCGTGGGTGAATGACCTAAAGTGAAAAGATGAATTTGCGCGATGGAGCTAGAGAATGTCGAGGGAGAGTGAGAAGGATGCGGGTGTGTGCATGCACGAGAGAAAGTTAGCGCTAGCTAGCTACAAAGATAAGAGGATTGTGTGGGTGTAAAAGACGAACAGAGATCATACTTCATTATAAAAAGCGAATTCGAATATTTGAAGAATTTATCATAGTGTTTTAAACCGACGCATGTATGAATATATATAACGATGATACACATGGTGTGGTTATGGACATGTTATACTACATATAATATATTTTATCTCCACTCTTATAAAAAACGGAGTTGTTGATGATGGTGTGCCTGCCATCCTGCAATATAGGCCGTCCGATTTATATCTGACGGATAGGAAGGAAACTATGGAAATTTTGAAAAAAGATACCCACACCCCTCTCCATATTTGCAAATTAGGCCTCACCTTGATCATGTTGATGTTTTGTGGAACGCATGAGCATCTTGCTAGTAGTATGTATAACATATAGAACATTGATCATAATTTGGGCTAATGTGTGGCTTTTGCAGCTCAGGTCTAAATACTTGTCATAATGTAGGGGGCGGGGCACTATATTATGTGTGACAAACACGGTGTACACATATGGAACATGGTTTAGATTATGAATATATAGTTAGTACATCAAATGTACTATTATTTCAAATCAACATCAAGTGTATTCAAAAAATAGAATTCGAGTTCATGTAGTACACATAGTTCATATCTATATCTATAGTAATCATGTGGTGTGTTATTAAGGTAATACACGAATGATGGTTGAAGTTGGCAACAATCATGATTGTAGATTGTTATTAAAATAGAGAAACGAATTCAAATTCAGTTCGAATTGCATCGGTAGTATAGACATTTGGAATGCACTAAAATGTTGGTATGAGTAGGTTATATACATTATACAGCAAGCGAAAAAATTTAATTCGACATAACATGGATTCATACTACCGAATAGCATTTAATTACACTAAATTGTTGGTATGAGTAGCTTTAAATAGCAGTTTTATAGTAAAACGAGGCAAGACTCTCTCTTTGTGTGGTGTGAATAGTTTTATTTTTTTCGTTTTCTTTTTGGTTGAGGGAAGTGCGAATTGATTTGGTACGTACAAGTACAATATTACAAGTTAGGCTTGTCCGTAAAATTCAACCCGCCCCTTGTTATATCCCGAAAATTCAGATATCATGCTCCCAAAATTGGCGCCTTCACAACCCGCGCCTTGCTATCCCGAAATACAACACGCGCGAAAACTCCCTCCAGCTGCCAAATCCCGACACGCAAAATCCCCCTTCTAACCCTAAGCCAAAAGGGCCGCTAGTTCAAATCGGAGGGGGGTAGTTTTTTAACACACCCTACATTTTGGACAAGCGCGTCTCCACCGCCTCCTTTTGCCATTCGAAATCCCAGGCCGCCAGAACCTCTCCGCTCGAGCCGCGAAACCCCACCCTCCTCCGTCCTCCACCTCACCGCTGCCCAGCCGGAACCTCCTCCCCGACGATGTCGTCCACCGCAACAGCTCGACGTCCCTCGTCCACCTCCCGGGATGAGGATCTGTCGTCCATCTCGTCGTCCCGCCGGTTCAGCCGCCCCGTCCTCCACCTCCATGGAGCTGCTCCGACGATCGCCTCGTCTATCGCGGCTACTCCATCCCCATAGCGCCGCCTTAACCTGCTCCACCGGAACCGCATCATCCTCACCAACTCCTTGGACGAAGCCGAGGCCTACTCAGCGCCACCAAAGAGGTTGTACATTCATCGCATCGCACCTTCTCCTTAGCTCGACCTCCCCGCGCCGACGGTGCTCAATCTCGCACCCCCATGGAGCGTCTACCTTGAAGCTGGCGCCACGGCGACATCTCCACGATGGATCTTCCCCAGTGCGAGGCCCCTTCGGCGACGGCGTCCATACCAGCCGGATCTGCTACTACTGCTCCGGCTCTCGCTCGCTCGCCCAACTGCTGCTACTCCGGCTCTCGCTCGCTCGCTCATGCTGTTGTTGCTGCTCCGGCTCTCGCTCGATCGCTCGCTCGCCCAGCTACTGCTGCTCTAGCTCTCGCTCGCTCGCTCATGCTGCTGCTGCTGCCGCTCCCCCCTGGCTCGTGCTGCTGCTCTTATCCGATTTAGCTACACTTCAGTCGACTGAATCGACTTTTGGGTCAGTCAATTTTCAGGGGGTGGGGGGGCTCGCCGGAGTTAAGGAAGAACCACCCGCAGTGGGGACGGGGGCTCGCTGGAGAGGTACCCCACTATCTATCTTAGGGTTCACGGTGGGGGTAGGAGGGGCTATAGGTCTGGCCGGGGCGGTGGCGAACCGGCGGTGGGGGGTTGTTTCGGGGCGGCGAGGCGGCGCTGGGGCCGACGGTTCGGCCCGTGGTGGCTGGCGGCTCAGGGGGGTGCAGGTTCAAGATGAACTGTAGGCCCTCCCTAATCTACATGTCAAGTGCCTCTCTGCTACCATTGCGTTCAGTTTCGACAGTAACATTCAGATTCCGAAGTAAATTTCAGTTTCGACAGTTAAGTTCAGAGTCAACAGTTTTTACCTCATCTGTTGTAGTTAGGTGGTTTTTGGTGATGTAAATTTTACATCTATTTTACATCATCTATTGGAGATGCTATTAGAGTCCCACTTGAGATTGACGATGTCTGTCTTGTGCTGCTTCTGCCTTGATGTCTTACGGCTCACCGGGGATGCTCCAATGACAGAACGAACCATCACAACAGAGCAGTGCCCTGGACGCCGTCTACAGATTCCTCAGATCTTCTTCCACACCTCCGACAGCACCTCTGCCTCAACTGCTTCAGCGACCAACCCAATGATGCCGAGGTCGACACGGCTACGGCAAAGAGGTTGTACACTTGTTGCATCACTTATTACTATACATTCATGTCGATCCATTAGGGCTATTTTGGTTCAACGGAAAAACATAGCAATAGGGAGCTTTCCAATGGAACTCTACTATTCAATTATTCATGCATTTTGTTGAAAGGAATGAAGCAAAACATCCACCTGGACCTAGTTTTCAAAATCCTATGCATGAAAACAAGACCAAGTGCATTAGTGGCAGAATAACATTCTAACTGTACACACTTTCATATGGTTTCACTTTATTTTGGCCATGTTTCTTTGCATTCCTCTGCTCTTCCAATTCCTATAAACCGAACACCCAAGTCGACAGAAATCCTGTGTTTACAAATGCTCTTTTTACCATGTGCATTCCTATCCTATTCTGGTGTTTTTCCTATCCCTGCATTTTTAGAATCATGCAAGCCAAATGAGCTCTTACAGAATTACTTCTGTTACAGGTAGGTGTTGAAGGGAACTTTGTGTGGTTTGTCCTGCTCCTGCTGCGATGTCGTCCACCTCACCTGAGGTGCTCCATCGACAGAAACATCCACCAAACCAGACATCACGACTCCTGACCGTCTTTCGCCGCCTCGGATCTCCTTCCCTGCCGCCGGCACCCACCGCAACGGCATCACCATCACCGACTCAGTAGATGAACCTGAGGAGTACACGGGTCCACAAGAGAGGTCGCACTCTTTTGATTCTGCTTATGTTATGCATTGCTTAAAATTACCTACTACTTTATCATCCTGTTCACCTCTTGGACTCCAACTCAGGTCCAAATTAATGTTCAAACTTGAGTTCTAAATTAGTTGTGGGGCACATATCGAGGAAGCAATGAATAGTATCTCTGTGTAATATCTGGTCCACCTAGGGTATGCCTATGTTTTTCATCTTGGGTGGGAAACAAATAGTAAAGCAATCATCATCTATCTTTTTATTAAATTAAAGCAATCATCAGCCAGTTATCATTATTTTTGGATCCATCCACTGGTTGTTACCATCACCCTAAATTTCTGCATGCTTTCCTTACATAATCTCCTCATATTTTTTTTCGTATGCATGTCAAATATTGTACACAGTCATGTTGAACATGTAGAGAAAAGGAGAAGAGTTTTGCATGGCAATACAATGTCATGCAGACATCGCTCCATGGTGGGTTCAATGGCAAACCCTCCCCACCCCTCTCTAGATTGTAATCCAGAGGAAGATATCTGTTCTGAGGCGGATTCAGATGCCGCTGACCACTCCTATTTACCCCCAAGGTGTTTGCTCTACCTTGGCATGATGATGTTAGTCATATCATGCATATGTTGCCTTGCAGTGCCTACTTTTGACATCATATATGTCATCTGCTTAGTTTAGACATGTTCTGTCGCCACCTGTTTAGTTTCTATATCATATATGGGAATTATGCAGTCTCATGTCTTTTAGCCAGCCATAATATATGTGAAATGTGCAATGCCATCCTATTTAATCAGGCATCATATATTTGAATGATACCTTGCCCATCCTTTTCTTCATTACTTTTCCATTTGTCGACAATGTTTGTACATTAAACTACTCTTCGTGTGAATTAGCCATTTGGGTGGGAGATTGAAAAATCTGGAGTGAAAACAAGGCCTTCAGAGCAGACAGTGCTACCTGTCGAAACAGATCTCTTGTTGGGTCCCGATAGCTCCTCAGAGATGGATTCAGAGACAGATGACCAGTCCTATTTCCCCACCGAGGTGTATGCTCTAACTTGGCACGACGTTTTAGTTATTCATCGTATCTTTGAATTATGTTATGCTATGTTATCCAATTTAGATAGACATCATATATGTGAAATTATGTCATGCTATCTGTTTTAGTTAAACAATATACATGTCAACTATTTCATGTGCTCTTTTTCCACACTATATAATGCATCTGTCTCTCATACAATGTCTGTACATTCAACTATGTTTCCTGTTTATCAGCCATTTGAATTGGAGCGGGTGATGCCAGCATCTAGCAGACTAAAAACACGGTCTTCAAATAAAACAGTGGTACCTCTTGGTGGAGATAGCACCCCGGTTGTACATGCACGAGAACCAGCCCTACCACACATAACCCAAACTCTCGCAGATTGTACCCCTACTGTGATGGACAGAGAACCAACTTCACCCAATCTAACCCCAACCCCAGCAGATAGTAACCCAGTACTTGTTGACACAGCACCATCGCCACCACAGAGCTCCCAAACAAGAGCAGTTAGTAAGGCAGCTCCAGTGCCCAAAGGGCCAGTACTACCACGGCGAACCCCAACTCCACCCATTAGTACGCCTATTCATGTGGTGGAAGCACAACCAGCTAGTCGTACTTTAGCATCTATCGCATTTGATGTTGTTAAATCGTATGTGTGTATCTTCCCATCTTGGAAATATTATACTAAAGATGAAGGAAAATGGCAGTTGCAGGTGTTTGTCCAGGAGTTATGTGTAAGTAATGTTATTCATGGCAATTACTTTGCATTGTCCCATACATCCTACCTCTATGATGGTTATAATACAACAAATTTTCCCATTTTTCTCTATAGAGAAGGACCTATTTGGAAACTAAGGCTGAGGTAACCTGTGCTAATACCTCTGCTATCTTCAAGAATGCTTGGTGGCAGTATCGGAATTACCTGAAGAAAACATACTTCACCGGCAAAGAAACTCATCAAATTCCCTTACGTTCTCCTGAGAAACATTTACTGGACGATGACTGGGAACGCCTTGTTCTGTACTGGTCCCGAACCAGAATGTGGTAAGGTCTATAAGCTCATTTTCTATTTTTAAGTACTATATTCTTGCATCTTACTATACTCTCTTCATGTAGAACAAGTGCCTAAACCTGAAGAACAACTGTTCTAATTTAAGATTCCATTGCTATCATAGTTCCAAAAAGCGCTAGGCGTTAATTGTGCATTTTGCCACCGCCTTGGCTCTACTGACCAAAGCGCGTGATTATGCGCAGTTATGCACAGATTAAGCGTAGTTGTGCGCAATACGTTTCGCCAATGCCTAGAGCCTAGGAGCGCTTAAGCGCTTGCTTAGGCGCGCCTTTTTTAACTATGATTGCTATCGTGCATACTACTTTGCTCTTGTATCACTGTATTTACTCATACAAACTTATTTTTAAATTGAAGGATCCAATCGAAACTCCAATGGCACAACCGGTATGTTCACGCGTGTTTCTTTAGCATGCTTGCTCTTATCAATAGATCTGTTGATTTCAATTTCAATTGTGTATACAGTTGACTTCTCATATCATGCACATTACTAGCATCACAACAAAGCAAATAGTGTTGTTGTACATGTAGACCCGTGGTACCCATCTGAAATCTTGTTGTGTCGTGTAGTTTCCCCCGCTTTGTATTCTTTCACTGCTGCTTTATCTTGAACTGATATGATTTGAACCGTGTCTCTATTTTGATTTGGCAAGACAATGCAGTGACCATAGGACATAGATATATGTTTGGTTGATGCTTTTATTATGTACTAGTACTTGGCAATATAAGACTTGGTAGTTTAATCCTGTCTACCTTACTAATGAACTGGTTCACCGAAATGAGTTTCATATACTAGTATGTGCTAAACTATTATGTGTCTGCTTGTTTCTTCGTTTGGAATGCTGACAGAATATTGGGGAAGAGTGCCTTATTAAGAAATGGTAAAGGAAGTAATTCAGATAAGGTTCAGGATAGTGACACATCCTGGTTGGTCTGCAACAAAGCTGATAAAAAAGCTAAGGAAGACTATCTCGAAGATAGTGAGACAACCCCAAAGTCCTGTATTGGTTTAGTGTTGGAGTTACTGGCCACTACCGCTTGCACAAGCTATTCAAACTCACTGTCTGAATCAGTTCGGTTCTTGAGTCTCAACTATAAGCTAAAAGACATCGATCAGATGTGCTGCGACAAGAAGCGGAAGGACTGCGGAAGTCCCTTGAGCATTCACATGCATACTTTCTGGTGCAACAACAAGTGTTGGTGGATTTTAGCGCCAAACAGGAAAAAGCTAATAAGCTTGCTAAGCTTATTGCTAGCATGGTGGATACCACGTTTCTTGAGCTCTTCTGAAGTTGTTTCAGTTATGCTCATGTTTTGCTGCCGCGTTTATTTGCACTGGTGGCCAATTTTGACGGCTAGTGTATGAAATGTGATGCTTTGTTCCCTATATTTGCACTTGTGGCGAACTTTGATGCCCAGTGGATGTAATATGTGTAATAGCCGTGATAGCCTAGCGTAAGTTGCTTGCTTATTTATTTCTGTTGTCTTGTTTATTTGTTTTCTTGTAGTCAGTGCAGTTCTTTTTCCGCGGTTTGCTAGTGGCCGAAATAACCTATTTTTTGACTCTATCATCAATGGGCCTTCTAAGGGTCGTAGAAACAATGGGCCTTCTAAGGCTCGTAGAACAATGGTCCTTCTACGGGATGTATCATCAATGGGCCTTCTACGGGCCATATGATCGGTTGGCCAAACATGGGCCAATAACAGACCACATTATGGTCGTAAATGGGCTAGAGTTGAAATCGTCCGTTCATGGGCCAACCATAACGGGTCGTCGTTAATAGGCCGTATTTAATGACGCTATGAAAACAGCCCAACGTATTAACGGGCCACAAACGGGCCGACTGTAACCACGGGTTGTATTTGGCCCACAAGCAGAAAATGACAGTAACAGGCCGAAAGTAAACGAATGCTGGAAATGAGCCCAAGAATAAATGGGCCGTATTTGATGATGCTATGAAGATGGCCAAACGTCTTAACGGGCCACAAACGGGCCGACTGTAACCACGGGCTGTATTTGGCCCACAAGCAGAAAATGACAATAACGGGCCGAAAGTAAACGAATGCTGGAAATGAGCCGAAGAATAAATGGGCCTTGAGAATGCCAAAAGATAACATGGGCTGGAAACGGTCCAACGGTATAATGGGCTGTTAATGGGTATAAAGTGATACACTGTTCATTACAGGCCAGTTTTACCATGGGCCGTTAATGGGCCAAGAGTAATAAGGGCCTCATATGGCCGAAAGACGTCATGGGCCATACATGGGCCGGAAGTTGAAACCGGCTGGAATTATATTGGACGGCCCAGATGACGCTACTGGGCCTAATTCGGATAGGCCGTAAACGGGCCCTGAGTTAGCGGGCTATAAATGGCCTATATGCGAACAGGCCGTTAACAGGCTTGCCGTGGGTCGGCCCGCCACCTTTTGACCAAGTCAAACGGGCCGGCATTTTCACAAGAATGGGCCTCTGTTGGGTCGTGCCACGTGTCGATGTATCATAGGTGCTTTGGGTCCAATGAGTGGATGACATCTGTCCCAACGGTGAGCCGACACGTGTTTCCTACAACCAATGATGATTTTACACGAGGAAAATCCCCATTGGTCGGGGCTGTTAACGGGTTATCGGATCCAAAATCGGACCCGATAGCTAAACGGCGTTCCGTTACGGTGGATGCCATGTGTCGGTCACCCTTGACGAAAGCACTTCTGTGACGCGTGATTTATCGTCATGGAAGTGGACACTTCCGTGATGATCCTTTTGGTAATGTCATGGAACACTTCTACGACAGCACAGGTAAGACTATCTTGATTCTGTCATAAATTTGTCATGGATGTACATGCATGACAGAAAATGTGACCTACTGTGACAAACATGTATCATCACGGAAGTGTATTTTTTTGTAGTGTAAACAAACGGTTTAAAACCCCTTTCTGCGACGGCATTTGGAACCATTGCCAAGTGAGTGTAGGAGATAGGGGGTCCTTCCCAAACGACCCATAAACCATCGGGGATATGCCCTCCTGGCACACACGTTCGGCAAAATGAGGTCGTGTGTGATCGGTGAGCACTCAAATATGGAAATACGTACAGTAGATCTAAAAAACATACGGCGAAATTGTTTCATATCGCAAGTGCATCCCACACAGTCAGTCCCCGCTAAACGTTTCTGTTCATATGCACATCCCACATAGTCACTCCAAGGAAAACGTTTCCGTTCACATGTACATCACACACATTTTTTCCCGTTAAATCGTTTGCGTTATTGAATGTATCACACACGGTCCGTAGAAGAAACTATGTGGCAAAGGCTGTCCATCACACATAGTTTTTATGTGGTAGATGTTTGCGCAAGGTGTCCTAACGCAAACATTTTTCAAGAGAAATTTGTGTGTGATTGTTCATTGATCCAACACGGTTTATTTCTAGAAATTGTGTGCGTTGCCTGAGGCCATCGCCCATAGTATTTTTTCAACAACCGTTTGCAATAGCAAAACACAATTAGCAGGCTAATTCACCATTAGCAGGCTAATTATCTGATTATTCATAATCCATTTATTAATCTAATTGACATTTCATATTAAGCACACAATATATTTCATTTCCATATTAAGGAAGGAGAATTTCATAATTGAAATACATTAGAGTACAACATGATATAGCTTCAGCACTCAGCTACCCCATTACACAACTGCACCAGCAGCAAGTTCCACATGCAACTTGTAGAACCTTTCAAAATTAGCACCATAGACGGTATATAGACAGCTGCATCTCATATGGAAAACTGCTGAAGCGGAAGTGGAATATTGAGCCTTCATTCATGTTGAAGGTCTTTGCAACATTAGGCCAGTGCCTGTGGATGATTGACCGTCCGTCCTTTGTCCTCTTCAGGAACACTTCAATATTGAACCATGGGTATTGTATGAAAACCTTCCTCGCCTCCTGACCATAGACGTGGTTTGAGAGGTAATCAACAATGAACTGCTTTGGAAAGGCCTGAAAACAAGGATGTGCATAAATATCTTCTCTATATTGGAAATGGGGCAAAGGAATAAAAAAAGCAAGGTATAATAGTTAGTACCATGTTGTAGTGAACTAATGTCTTCTTCATTGTGCAGACAAAGATCTTGTTGTTTTTTGTCGCTAATTTCTTTATCCTAACAATCTTTCCGAGTTTCTTGATTTGATTGATATCCATGGACAACTCATTTCCCCATATGCAAAAAGTGTCGAACAGTGGGTCAAAACCTCTGACAGCAGGACCTACATGTGCAAGACCAAATTGTTAAAAACCAAAATATTAGAATGGTTCCTGCAATTGCACAATAATGTGCCATTAGACAACGGACCATGCACGCGCTAACCTCGATTGTAAACCTCAGTGCTTCTCATTGTTTCCTTGCAACACATATAAGGTAGTTAGTCATCAGGTTAAGTAAGGGTTCGCCTCCTATCAATAAAATATGTTGATGAAAAATAAGCACATTGCAAATTCATGAGATTAATTGAAGCCACATGGAAAACCCATTACCCAAACCAAGCATGATTAAGAACTAGGAAATATAGCACTTGTATATATTTCTCATGTATTAAGTGCAGCCAAATTCAATTTATTCCTCACATGCACAACAATAGAAAATTCTACCCAAGACAATTGGACATCGCATTGTACAATTGAACCAAGCAGTTAAGTAAACACCACAACAAATGAACCAACCATTAACTGAGAACCACATTGCACAATATAACATACTCCTAATAGAAGATCAGAGAGTTAACCAAACAGTTAACTACAGCAAATTGTAGCAATTGTATTTGTTTCTCATGTATTTACTACAGCCAAATTCAATTTATTCCTCACATGGTACACAATAACATAATGCACCGACAATTTTGTAAAGATAAATTCGATTTATTTCTCACATGGAAGACCATACAAAATTGCATCCTGAAGAATTGAACATCACATTTGCAGAATTGAACCAAAGAGTTAACTGAAGAGTGAAGACGACAACTAATTAACAAAACAGTTAATAAGTGAGAACCACACTTCATGACATATAGAACATATACACTAGAGCAACAGATTGCATGGTGGAGTTAGATATCACAATTCACTAGAATTTGTGAAGGAAAGGCAGGAGCAGCACACGCAATGGGTAAACCGAGCATGCTTAACCGGCATAGCTAGCAAATGGAAAGGTTCTCCTTCAAGATCTGGGGGTCCGCATGAATGGCAGCCATCGCGACCTCATCCGCGCGTGCCGCCGCGATTTGCTTCTCCGCTGCCAAATGCTCCTTGAGGTCCTGGCTATACTGCGTGCACCATGGCTTAGGCCGGCGCTTTTTTGGTGGAGGGGTCGGTGATTTGGCTGGAAGGTGTCGCGCTCACGCTGGCGGTCGGGGCATGTGGGATGTGGAAGGAGGAGGAGGATGGGGGTCGGGTGTGGATTACCTGCCTGGATAGAGGAGGCCGAGCAGCGTGAAAGATGGTCGCCGGCGAGGAGGCGGCGGCGCTGCAAGCAAGGAGTGAAGGTTTCAACTTGGAAAAGAAGGCGGAAAGAGGGGAAATGTGGCTTTTGGTAGGGGGCGGGGAGGTAGATATTTCCGCGGAAGCCAAAAATTTGGAATCGCTTCAGCCAAAAAACTGGCTCGCAAAGTGTCATCAGACACGGTCCCTTATTCAAAATTGTGTATGATATGTGGACATCATAGATGATTTAGATAGCTTAACCCGTGTGTGATGAGTTTGAACTTCAAAAGTTTTGGTTCGAATTTCCATGGTTACAGTGGTCATCCACGTCATTGCATAATTTTGGTACACAAAGGAGACTACAACACACCCACACTTCTTAATCGATCAAGTTCAGCAAGTAAACAGAGCTAGCTGACCTAAACATTACTCTGACACTTTAAAGACCAACGCTCTTAATTAAACAGAACAAAGAGTACTACTACGGCTGGTGCTCGTCGATCTCCGCCGCCGCCTCCATGTCCAGCTCGCGCCCGATGGTCTCCTGGGGAAGGGGTTCCATGGCATCCATCGCACCATACTTGGCAAGCATCTCGCCATCAGCGTCCGCCGTCTCTTTGGAAAAGGCCGCAACGAGTTGGGCATGGGCGGACGCGATCTGGGCTTGGACGGGCTCCATCGTCGCAAGGTATGCGGCGGAGGAACGGATGGCTGCTCGAACGCTCTTGGCGATTTCCAGCTCTTCGGCCTTGGGTTGCCGACCGTTGTCGGAGAAGCTTCATTCGATTTGTGCCGTGATGATACGTATCCAATGTATCTATAATTTTTGATTGATCCATGCTATTATATTATCTATTTTGGATGTTTAATGGGCTTTATTATGCACTTTTATACAATTTTTGGGACTAACCTACTAACCCAAGGCCCAGTGCAAATTGCTATTTTTTGCCTATTTCAGTGTTTCGCAGAAAAGGAATGTCAAACGGAGTCCAAACGGAATGAAACCTTCACGAGGATCATTTTTGGAACAAACGCAACCCAGAAGACTTGGATTACACGCCAGGGAATCCACGAGGTGGCCACGAGGCAGGAGGGCGCGCCCAGGGGGGGTAGGCGCGCCCACACCCTCGTGGGCCCCTCGTAGCTCCACCGACATACTTCTTTGTCCTATATAGATTCATATACCCTGAAAACATCAGAGAGCACCACGAAACCCTAATTCCACCGCTGCAACCTTCTGTACCCGTGAGATCCCATCTTGGGCCCTTTTCCGGAGCTCCGGCGGAGGGGGAATCATTTACGGAGGGCTTCTACATCAACCCCATAGCCTCTCTGATGAGTCGTGAGTAGTTTGCCACAGACCTTCGGGTCCATAGTTATTAGCTAGATGGCTTCTTCTCTCTCTTTGGATCTCAACACAAAGTTCTCCTCGATCTTCTTGGACATCTATTCAATGTAATTCTTTTTGCGGTGTGTTTGTCGAGACCCGATGAATTGTGGGTTTATGATCAAGATTATCTATGAACAATATTTGATTCTTCTCTGAATTCTTTTATGCATGATTTAAATATCTTTGCAAGTCTCTTCGAATTATCAGTTTGGTTTCGCCTACTAGATTGATCTTTCTTGCAATGGGAGAAGTGCTTAGCTTTGAGTTCAATCTTGCAGTGTCAGTTCCCAGTAACAGGAGGGGCAGCAAGGACCGTATTGTATTGTTGCCATCGAGGATAAAAATATGGGATTTATATCATATTGCATGAGTTTATCCCTCGACATCGTGTCATCTTGCTTAAAGCGTTACTCTGTTCTTATGAACTTAATACTCTAGATGCATGCTGGATAGCGGTCGATGTGTGGAGTAATAGTAGTAGATGCAGAATCGTTTCGGTCTACTTGTCACAGACGTAATGCCTATATACATGATCATGCCTAGATATTATCATAAGTATGCACTCTTTTATCAATTGCTCGGTAGTAATTTGTTCACCCACCGTAGAAACTGCTATCTTGAGAGAAGCTACTAGTGGAACATATGGCCCCGGGGTCTATCTTCCATCATATTAATCTTCCTTCAACTCGTTATCTTTACTATTCTTTTTTTGCAATCTTTACTTTTCAATCTATACAACAAAAATACCAAAAATATTTATCCTATTATATCTATCCGATCTCACTTTTGCAAGTGGCCAAGAAGGGATTGACATCCCCTTTATCGTGTTGGTTGCAAGGTTCTTATTTGTTTGTGCAGGTACAAGGGACTTGTAGGTAGTCTCCTACTGGATTGATACCTTGGTTCTAAAAAACTGAGGGAAATACTTACGCTACTTTGTTGCATCACCCTTTCCTCTTCAAGGGAAAAACAACGCATGCTCGAGAGGTAGCAAGAAGAATATCTGGCGCCGTTGCCGAGGAGATCTACGCACAAGTCATATACCAAGTACCCATCACAAACACTTATCCCTCGCATTACATTATTTTCCATTTGCCTCTCATTTTTCTCTCCCCCACTTCACCCTTGTTGTTTTATTCGCCCTTTTTCCGTTCTCTTCTTTTCTCTTGCTTCTTGTTTGCTTGTGTGTTGGATTGCTTGTTCGTCACTATGGCCCAAGACAATACTAAACTGTGTGATTTTTCCAACACCAACAATAATGATTTTATTAGCACTCCGATTGCTCCTATTAATGATGCTGAATCTTGTGAAATCCTTGTTGCTCTGTTAAACCTTGTTATGAAAGATCAATTTTCTGGCCTTCCTAGCGAATATTCCGCTACCCATCTAAACAACTTTGTTGATTTGTGTGATATGCAAAAGAAAAGAGATGTGGATAATGATATTGTTAAATTAAAGCTATTTCCATTTTCACTTAGAGATCGTGCTAAAACTTGGTTTTCTTCTTTGCCAAAAAATAGTATTGATTCATGGAATAAGTGCAAAGATGCCTTTATCTCTAAGTATTTTCCTCCCGCTAAGATTATCTCTCTTAGAAACGATATTATGAATTTTAAGCGACTTGATCATGAGCATGTTGCACAAGCTTGGGAGAGAATGAAATTAATGATACATAATTGTCTTGCGCATGGTTTCAACTTATGGATGATTATAAAAAACTTTTATGCTAGATTGAATTTTGCCTCAAGATATGTTTTAGATTCTGCCGCGGGAGGCACTTTCATGGAAATCACTTTAGGAGAATCTGCTAAACTACTAGATAATATTCTAGGCCTTTCCCTAGTAATTCCTCTAATAATTATGGTAATTCCTACAACAACTCTTATGGAAATTTTAATAAGATGCCCTCTGACTTTGAGACTAGTGCTAAAGAATTTACGAATTCGCAAAAGAATTTCAATGCTTTGCTTGAAGTAAAATTGCTTAAGATTGATGAGTTGGCTAGGAACATGGATATAATTTCTCTTGATGTTGATTCTTTGAAACTTAGATTTATTCCACCTAAGCATGATATCAATGAGTCTCTCAAGGCCATGAGGATTTCCATTGATGAGTGCAAAGAAAGAACCGCTAGGATGCGTGCTAAAAGAGATTGCTTTGTGAAAGCATGTTCTTCTAGTTTTCATGATAATAAAGATGAAGATCTCAAAGTAATTGATGTGTCTCCTATTAAATCCTTGTTTTCTAATATGAATCTTGGTAAAGATGGGACTGGAGATGAGTCAACTTTAGTTAAAAGGCGTCCCAATGACTCGGAGTTTTTAGATCTTGATGTTAAAGCTGTTAAAAGTGGAATTGAAGAGGTCAAAACTTTACATAGCAATGAACCCACTATTTTGAATTTCAAGGAATTTAATTACGATAATTGCTCTTTGATAGATTGTATTTCCTTGTTGCAATCTGTGCTAAATTCTCCTCATGCTTATAGTCAAAATAAAGCTTTTACCAAACACATCGTTGATGCTTTAATGCAATCATATGAATAAAAGCTTGAATTAGAAGTTTCTATACCTAGAAAACTTTATGATGAGTGGGAACCTACTATTAAAATTACGATTAAAGATCATGAATGCTATGCTTTGTGTGATTTGGGTGCTAGTGTTTCCACAATTCCAAAAACTTTGTGTGATGTGTTAGGTTTCCATGAACTTGATGATTGTTCTTTAAATTTGCATCTTGCGGATCCTACCATTAAGAAACCTATGGGAAGGATTAATGATGTTCTTATTGTTGCAAATAGGAATTATGTGCCCGTAGATTTCATCGTTCTTGATATAGATTGCAATCCTACATGTCCTATTATTCTTGGTAGACCTTTCCTTAGAACGATTGGTGCAATTATTGATATGAAAGAAGGAAACATTTGATTCCAATTTCCGTTAAGGAAAGGCATGGAACACTTTCCTAGAAATAAAATCAAATTACCTTATGAATCTATTATCAGAGCCACTTATGGATTGCCTACCAAAGATGACAATACCTAGATCTATTCTTGTATCATGCCTAGCTAGGAGCGTTAGACGATAACGCTTGTTGGGAGACAACCCATTTTTATTTTCTTTGCTTTTTTACTTCTGTTTAGTAATAAATAAATCATCTATCTTCCGGTTATATGTGGTTTTGTGTTTTAATTAGTGATTGTGCCAAGTAGAACCTTTGGGAAGACTTGGGTGAAGTCTTTGCGATCTTGCTGTAAAAAATAGAAACTTTTGCGCTCACTAAATTAGCTGCCATTTTTTTACTGGAGAGTGCTTTTAAGTTAATTCCATTTGCAGATGATTAATAGACAAATTCCTCACATCCACCAATTTATTTCAGAATTTTTAGAGTTACAAAAGTATTCGAAAGTTACAGATTGCTACAAACTGTTCTGTTTTTGAGAGATTATGTTTTTCGTGTGTTGTTTGCGTATTTTGATGAATCTATGAGCAGTATCGGGGGGTATGAACCATAGAGAAGTTGGAATACAGTAGGTTTAACACCAATATAAATAAAGAATGAGTTCAATACAATACCTTAAAGTGGTGGTTTGTTTTCTTATACTAACGGAGCTCATGAGATTTTCCGTTAAGTTTTGTGTTGTGAAGTTTTCAAGTTTTTGGGTAAGGATTTGATAGACTATGGAACAAAGAGTAGCAAGAGCCTAAGCTTGGGGATGACCAAGGCACCCCAAGGTAAAACTCAAGGACAACCAAAAGCCTAAGCTTGGGGATGCCCCGGGAAGGCATCCCCTCTTTCGTCTTCGTCTATCGGTAACTTTACTTGAGACTATATTTTTATTCACCACAAGGTATGTGTTTTGCTTCGAGCGTTTTGTACGATTTGAGTCCTTGATTTTTAGTTTACCACTATCGTCCTTGTTGTACACACCTTTTGGGAGAGAAACACATGAATCGGAATTTATTAGAATACTCTATGTGCTTCACTTATATCTTTTGAGCTAGATAGTTTTTCTCTAGTGCTTCACTTATATCTTTTTAGAGCACGGCGCTGGTTTTATTTTATAGAAATTATTGATCTTTGATGCTTCACTTATATTATTTTGAGAGTCCTTTAGAACAGATGGTAATTTGCTTTGGTTATAAAACCAGTCCTAATATGATAGGCACCCAAGTGGGTATAATAAAATCTTTCATATAAAGTGCATTGAATATTATGCCAAGTTTGATACTTGATTATTGTTTTGAAATATGAGGATGATGATATTAGAGTCATGCTAGTAGAGTAGTTGTGAATTTTAGAAATACTTGTGTTAAGATTTGTAAGTCATGTAGCATGCACGTATGGTAACCGTTGTGTGACAAATTTGAAGCATGAGGTATTTCATTGATTGTCATCCTTTGTGTGGAGGTGGGGGTCGCGCGATGGTTAACTCATACCAACCCTTCCCCTAGGAGCATGCGTGTAGTACTTTGTTTTGATGACTTGTAGATTTTCTCAATAAGTATGCGAGTTCTTTATGACTAATGTTGAGTCCATGGAGTATACACACTCTCACCCTTCCGCCAGCCTCTCTAGTACCGCGCAACTTTCGCCGGTACCATACACCTACCTTATACCTTCCTCAAAACAGCCACAATACCTACCTATCATGGCATTTCCATAGCCATTCCGAGATATATTGCCATGCAACTTTCCACTGTTCCGTTTATTATGACACGCTTCATCATTGTCATATTTCCATGCATGATCATGTAGTTGACATCGTATTTGTGGCAAGGCCACTATGCATAATTTTTCATACATGTCACTCTTGATTCATTGCACATCCCGGTACACCATTGGAGGCATTCATATAGAGTCATATTTTGTTCTAGTATCGAGTTGTAATCTTTGAGTTGTAAATAAATGGAAGTGTGATGATCGTCATTATTAGAGCATTGTCCCGAAAAAAAATAAGAAAGGTCAAATAAAAAAATGGAGGGCCCTGTCGCCGCATCCACCTGACGCGACCAGACTTCTTCCACGCGCCGACGCTGTGCACTCATCCAGGTATGCTCTTCTTTCCTCCCTTCTTAGATCTATTAGGGTTCCCGAAAAATTCACCGGAGTTCATCTTCTTCTTCTGCAACTATAACTTTCTTCTCGAACCTGATATTCCTCCGTATGCTAGTGTTGATAGCGTTGGTTCAGCAAATACTGTAATTCCTCATCTTGTTTGAAAAGACTGATTCATCTCCGCGAACTGCATCATATTGATCTTAGGTCTGCCTGTCCATCGTTTTTAGCCTTATTTTCGGAACCGCGGTAGATCCAAAATTACAACTTCATTATGTGAAAGTTGTTTGTCCCCATACTTAGTTGAACCCGGCTTCCGGAATATCCATGCTGGTCAAGGTGGCTTAACTTTCCGGCTTATAATTATTCTCATGCCATTAGGCCCCATTTAAGCCGCCATGCTAAACTTACACCGTAACCTACTATTCTGCTTTCTTTGGGCTTTGTTTGTTCATAATGCCACCGAAGAAAGTCACCACATGCAACTAGGTCCCTTTCGTCGTCACTGAGGCAACACCGGCTGACTTTTTCAAGATTGGATACCGGCCAAAGAAATCAGTTATGCATTATCGCGCCCCTAAACTAGGCAAAGAAATGCCTAATCCAAAGGACAACGAAATTATTGTCTTTACTAATCACATGAACCGGGGTTTTTCCCCACCCGGCTCTAAGTTCTTCCGAGACGTTCTGCATTTCTTTCAACTCCATCCACAAGCTATCGAACCCAATTCCGTGTCAAATATCTGCAATTTCTAGGTTTTCTGTGAGGTGTATTTTCAAGAGGAATCCAGCCTCGAGCTCTTCGGGGAGTTCTTTTACTTAAACCGCCAGAATGAATTCACCAATGGTCGGAGTTTGGAACTTGGGGCCGTCTCAATTCAAAGAAGGAGAGATTCTATTTTCCCCTATGCCTATCTGCTGAGTCACCCAAAAGACTAGAATCAAACCTGGTTCTATTGCAAAGATACTTCGCCGGCTCATGAGCATCCAATGCCGGGTTACCGTGTCGAGCGTTTAGATACAAAGCATCCTCTTGCTGACAAACTTACTGCTGTAGAACGCAAAAAACATGCTCCTACTCTTGCAAAGGTCAGTGCCCTATTGGGAAACAGGCTGACTGGAAATGACTTGGCCCGTCACTGGCTCGCCTGGTAGATCATTCCTTTGAGCCGCAGGACCGGCTTAATGTGCGATTACACTGTAGAAACCGATGATCCATTACGTCATAGCCCGGAGGATCTGGAGGAGGATGTAATCATAGACATGACCAAAACTGTCTTGAACGATAGCCTGGTAGACTGCAGCAAAGTCGGTTTGAGGCCTTTCTGCAAACTTAACCCGGCGCCAGAGGTGAGTGTTAACTTTAATTGTCCCTTATCTATCATTCTGACTCTCATGTCAATTCTCAAAATTACTTTTCCTCGCAGGCTCATGTAACGCCCGGATAATTTGGCTACAGTAAAACTTTGCTAATGATGCCACGTCACTTCGATTACTGTTGCTAATCTCACGTTAGTTCAAAACCGATTAAAATTCAAATTCAAAATGTGGCAAATAATAAAAGTTTTCAAAATATTAAATAAAAATGTTCGGTGTGTGACAAATATTGCTATGGTAATTATAGTAAAGAAAACATAATTTTACAAAGTGCCTAAGTGCTTTAAACTCAATAAAACAGAAAAGAGAAATAAATAAAAGAAAAGAAAAACAAACAAAACAAAAACAAAGCAAGAAAAAAAGAAGCCCCCCAGGCCAACTGGGCCTCGGCCCAGCCAATG
>LR738715.1:181396117-181538895 GCA_902687465.1 Secale cereale | reverse complement strand
GCAAGCCCCCCCCCCCCCTTGATCAACCTGATATCGCCTATTCTTCTCTCTACTGCTTGCATTAGAGTAGTGTACATGTTACTGCTTTCGATACTCATATTATGTTGCCTAGCATGTCATTGTTGCTACAACTGTTGACACCTTTACCTGCAATCCTAAATGCTTAGTATAGGATGCTAGTATTCCATCAGTGGCCCTACACCCTTGTCCGTCTGCCCTGCTATTCTATCGGGCCGTGATCACTTGGGTGTGATCACGGGTATATACTACATACACTTATACATGATACATGTTGTGACTAAAGTCGTGTTGGCTCGTTGAGTACCCGCGGTTGATTCACGGATTGGGGTTGAAAGGACATACTTTCCCGACGGCCCTCTGTGTGGATCTTTGTGGCGGAGCGACAGGGCAGGATGAGACACCCTGTCGAGAGGTGGCCTGACCCTGGTCATTGTCCGCGGTTGTTTCATAATAACACGCTTAACGAGTTTGGATATTTGATCTGGGTCTGGCCGTTGGCCTATACGCACTAACCAGCTGCGTGGGAATAGTTATGGGCACTCGACGTCGTGGTATCAGCCGAAGCCTTCTTGACGTCAGCGGCTTAGCGGCGCGTAATGTAACTTCCTTAGTAATGGAGGTTGCTAGGTCTGCTCATCGGCCGCCCTCGCAACGTGTAGGTGTGCATTGGGCGATGGGCCCAGACTCCTGTGTGCTTAGGACTTAGACCGGCGTGCTGACCTCTCTGTTGTGCTTAGGTAGGGCTGCGACGTGTTGATCTTCCGAGGCTGGGCACGACCCAGGAAAGTGTGTCCGGCCAAATGGGATCAAGCATGCTGGGTTATGTGGTGCACCCCTGCAGGGAAGTTAATCTATTCGAATAGCCGTGTCCCTCGGTAAAAGGACGACCCGGAGTTGTATTCCGACCTCATGACAACTAGAATCGGATACTTGATAAAACACACCCAGATGAGTTCCAGATATAACTCGGTGGTTGCTCTCTCACAGGGTGATGTGCGGGAGGATCGCCGAGTAGGTTTATGCTATTCGATGATACTTGGTGAACTTACCATCAATTCTCTTCTACTGCTGCAAGATGGAGGCTGCTAGAAGCGTAGTCTTCGATTGGATTAGATATCCCCCTCTTATTCTGGCTTGATGTAGTTCAGTCCACAGATACTACCCATATCATTGTAACCATTACATATGTAGTATAGATCCTTGCTTGCGAGTACTTTGGATGAGTACTCATGGTTGCTTTGCTCCCCCTTTCCCCCTTCTATTCCTTCTTCTTGGATGATGCAACTAGATGGTGGAGCCCAGGAGCCAGACGCCACCTACGACGACTCCTACTACACCGGAGGCGCCTACTACTATGTGAAGTGTGCCGACGACGACCAGGAGTAGTTTAGGAGGATCCCAGGCAGGAGGCCTGCCCCTCTTTCGATATGTATCCCAGTTTGTGCTAGCCATCTTATGGCAACTTGTTTAACTTTATGTCTGTACTCAGATATTTGTTGCTTCCGCTGACTCGTCTATGATCGAGCACTTGTATTCGAGCCCTCGAGACCCTTGGCTTGTAATATGAAGCTTGTATGACTTATTTTACTTTTAGAGTTGTGTTGTGATATCTACCAGTGAGTCCCTGATCTTGGCCGCACACATTTGCATGCATGATTAGTGTACGGACAAATCGGGGGCGTCCCAGCTAAGTCCGCTTTCTGGAAGAAAGCCTACGACCATGAAGCTGCAAAAAAGGCCAGAGCTATCAAGAAAGCCACCGAAAAGGCTGTAAAAAAGACAAAGAAGAAAACCAACGCTTTTGAGTTGTTGGAAATGGACTACGACTCTGAGTCGGAGGTAGTCCTTGACTCTCTTGGTTCTTATTTCAATTATCTTATTGACATTGATTATTGTCAGGATGACACGGAGGCCAGCCAGGCCGCTGATGAAGAGGTAATTACTATTTCTTCTAGCTCAGAATCCTTGCCAAGACCAAAAGTTTGACGGGTAATCCGAAAAGTAAGATTTTCACACTCTTCAGCTTATTTAGATCCTCACTTTCTTTTGAAGCATCAGCAACACGAAAGTCGGCGTCGGACTCGGAACACCGGGGAAGAAGAACTGACTTCCGGTTTACCAAATACCCCAACTCGTCGAAACGCTAGAATGAGGTCTTTCCATTCTTAAACTTTCTTCACCCATTGGCGGGTCTTATTCGTCAACCACTGAATTCTGCCGATTCAAATTATCAGGAGGTCTCCCATTCTTCATCTGGCGATTCATCTCAAAGTCAACTTCCAGCTTTCAAAACTGCCCCTGGGTAAATAATTTCTTCCCTGTTCATCTTTTCTTTGAATCTCTGTAACTTTGCACTGACTCACTTTAACCTGTGCAGAGGACAAGCCAAACCCATTAAGAAAGCCAAAGCAAGTAAGCCGGCGGCTGATCCAAAGGTCATAGAGCCGGAGCAGCAAGTTTTAGCAACGGATGTTCAGAGGCCAACAGAGGAGGCCACTCATGATGTTCCTCCTGAAATCTCTAACGCCTCTATTGATCCTACTAAGGCCGACTCTGCAACTGTTGAACCGCCAGCCACGTCTAAGCCGGCACAGAATCGAACTAGAGATGTTATAATCACCGGTACTGCTTCTAGAGAGCCGAGCAATCCAACTGTATTGGCCAAACACACTGTCAAAGAAGAGCTAGTTGAGAAGCAGAGAGTAATGTTTGACACGGCTCAATATGCACAGCTGAGCAGTGGTGAAGTCCTTTCTAGATATCTCAGTCAGGTCCACAGGAGCCGTGACGTTGAGATTGATATGGTGAATCAGATGCACAAGAAGTTTGAGCTAAGACTCTTTACCAAACTATAAACGAGCGGGTGCGATTTGATGGCCGTCCGAGGCATATATTTTAAACCATGAGGCCCAAGATCGATGGCCCACTTGGCCACTCGTCCTGTGTCTTTTCTATTTTGGATGATATCCCCTAAGGGAGCAGAACTCACCACCGTAATAGGATGACCCAAAAAATATTGCTTGAGCTTCCGGCTTGCCATGAAGACCCCGTATACCAGCATCTGCCAATGCGGATATCTCTGTTGGGATTCAATGAGCACCTCGCTGATATAGTAAACCGGCCTTTGAACTAGGTATTCCTTGCCAGACTCTTTCCTTTCCACCACAATAGCCACGCTGACAGCCCTGCTATTTGCAGCAACGTATAAAAACAAAGGTTCTTTGTCAATGGGGGCCGAAAGAACCAGCGGCTCAACCAATTGTTTCTTGAGTGCCTCGAACGCCTCGTCAGCAGCTTCACTCCGGACAAAGTCATCTGTCTTTTTCATCATCTGATATAGAGGGATAGCCTTTTCACCTAGGCGGCTTATGAACTGGCTTAAAGCTGCTATCCGTTCTGCCAAGCGCTGGACATCATTGACACACTTCGCACTTGCCAAGGAGGTGATCGCCTTGATTTTCTCCGGGTTAGCCTCGATGCCTCGCTCATAAACCAAAAAACCCAAGAGCTTGCTGGAATACCAAAGACACACTTGGTCGGGTTAAGCATCATCTTGTACATCCGGAGATTGTCAAATGTTTCCTTCAAGTCGTCGATCAGGGTCTCCTTCTTTCTGGATTTGACCATAATGTCATCCACATAATCATGAACATTACGTCCAATCTGGCCGTGCAGGCAATTCTGTACGCACCGCTGGTAAGTCGCCTGGGCACTCTGGAGCCCGAAAGGCATAGATACATAGCAGAAGGCTCCAAACGGAGTGATGAAAGCCGTCTTCTCCTGGTCCTTAACTGCCATCTTGATCTGATGATACCCAGAATATGCATAAAAAAAACTCAAGCGCTCACAACCCGCCGTAGCATCAATGATCTGATCAATATGGGGGAGGGCGAATGGGTTAGCTGGGCAAGCCTTGTTTAAGTCTGTGTAGTCCACACACATTCGCCAAGTGTCGTTCTTTTTAAGCACCAAAACCGGGTTAGCCAACCACTCCGGATGAAAAACTTCAACGATAAAACCGGCTGCCAAGAGCCGGGCCACTTCTTCACCAATGGCCTTCCGTCGCTCTTGATTAAAACGGCGAAGAAACTCTCTGACCGGCTTGTACTTCGGATCAATATTGAGAGTGTGCTCAGCGAGTTCCCTCGGTACACCCGGCATGTCTGAAGGCTTACATTCAAAGATGTCCCAGTTCTCACGGATGAACTCGATGCACGCTTTCTTATTTCGGATCCAGATTAGCACTGAGAACTGCTTAGATGAGTCACCAGGAACAAAGTCAACTAGCTTGGTGTTGTCCGCCGATTTAAACTTCAGCAAAGGGTCATGCTCTGTGGTTGGTTTCTTCAAAAACGTCATATCTGCCGGGTCAACATTATCTTTGTAAAACTTAAGCTCCTCCGTGGCACAAACTGACTCTGCGTAAGCCGCATCGCCTTCTTCACATTCCAAGGCTATCGTGCGACTCCCATGCACTGTAATGGTCCCTTTGTGACCCGGCATCTTAAGTTGCAAATAAACATAACACGGCCTCGCCATGAACTCAGCGTAAGCCGGCCTCCCAAACAGAGCATGGTATGGGCTGTGGATCCTAACAACCTCAAACGTTAAAGTCTCCGTCCGGGCATCATGTTCATCCCCAAAGGTTACCTGCAAATCAATTTTGCCCACCTAGTACGCCGACTTACCAGGTATAACTCCATGAAAGACTGCGTTGGACGGACTAAGTTTCTTGTCAGTTAATCCCATGCGACGGAAGGTATTATTGCAATGCCCAGTATGTGACTATGTCTCCTACGTGTCGAGGCACGACTTAGAGACATAAGCGCATAATAGAATGATCTCAAGTATGGTATCTTTGAACATCTCATGTAAAAGTTCAGGATGAATTAGAAAAGATAGTTGGCTTACACTCGCCACGTCACACAATGAATACAATAGCATACATCATCCAAATAACACAGGGTCCGACTACGAACAAAATCCAAACGAGAAATATACCATAAACTCAAGCCCGGATCCTCCTAGTAAGAACCACTACTGATCGTCGGGATACAAAACATAGTAACGGCCACGCTCTTCATCAAACTCCCACTGAAGTTCTGAACCATCTCCTGCATTGTTCTCAGTGGTACCTGCATCCGGTGTGTGTTGAATCTGTGAGCCACAAAGGACTCAGCAATCCCGTTCCCGGGTATCAAAACTACCAAAGCCATAGGTGTGGAAGGGTAATAAAGTGTTTGCAGCAAGCACTAAGCACTAGCTTACAAGTTTAGAGCGAGAAGAGATCAAGTGCCAAAGATCGCCAAGTTGATCAAGAAGTGATCCTAACTACTCACGATCAAACATAACCCCACCGTGTTCACTTCCCGAAGCCCTTTGGAAAAAGACCATCACGGTTACTCACATAGGTAGTGTATTCTTATGGATATGGTGTCAAGTTATCTACAACCAGATATTAACAAATCCCCATCTGTCACATAACCGCGGGCCTGGCTTTCGAAACATCAAACCCTGCAGGGGTGTCCCAACTTAGCCCATCACAAGCTCACGATCTGCGGAGTCGCAACTCCAAAGTGGGAAGACCCGAGTATCCTCGGAATCCCGTGCTCAAGATATTTCGACAAAGGTAAAACTAATCCAGCAAGACCTCCCGGCGTGCCGACACCCTGATAGTAGCCACGCGTATCTCGTCTTAGGCCACGACCAGATGGGTGATCCTACGGGTAATACCTGATACCTCGGATTTCCCCAAGGCGGCCCAACATAACCCACAGTTTGGACCAACAGTCATGAGGAGCACTGGCCTGGGTTGTTAATTAAGAACTCGGGTTTGCAACGCCCTATGCAAGTTTTAGTTAATAGGAAAATGTAAAACCAATGTTGGGCCTTGCTGGAAAAGCTTTAAACAGAGCAAATTATCAAGGGGGGCCCATAAACCCCAACCGTGTTAGGAACGCAAAAATCAAGGAACATAACACCGGTTTATCGGTTCCCGAGGTGGCATGAGTGGAACAAAACACCAAGCAGAAGGCCGAGCCTTCCACCCATTACCAATATATAGGTGCATTAGTTTTTAACAGGTATATATTGTGTCATCCCAATAACAAGTTCGTCATGGAGCAATCTTCAAAACTTCACCTGTAACTAACAACACTCTAAGAGGGGCTGAGCAAAACGCATACTTAGCCAATCAACGGTGTGCTAGGAAGGTGGTTAGAGGGTTTCATGGCAACAATAGGAGGCTGACACACAGGAATAGGCATCGAGGCAATTCTAAAGAACGAGACAACTAGCATAGGGAAAGATAGAGGTGATATCGGGGAATGGTCATCTTGCCTGTTGAGTCGACAGAGGGATCGTAACATTGCTCCTTAAACTCACTCTCGATAGGAACCTCGAACTCCGAATCATCACCGGGCTCTGACCAACACAACAATGCAAACACCGGAACACCGATCAATCATCATGCAATGCACAAACACATGATGCAAGTTATGATGCATATGAATAAGGGTAGGATATGATGCAACTCCTAGGGACAAGATGAGTGCAAAAGTAACATGGCAATGAACAAGTTCACAAGCAAGTAGGGACACAAGCAAAAAGGGAAACAAAACTAGCATTGTCACAAGAGGTTATGTAGTTGAGTTGAACAAGCACCCAACGAGTTTTATAAGTTGTTTAACCTGGCAAGGGCTGCAACTAGGATCAATAACCTCATGCTAGCAATTTAAATGGGCCGGAAAGAAGAAACAACAATTTCCGGAAACTCCCATATTCATAATAATACATATAGGACAGATTTGAGAAAGTCATGTTTTAAAGTTGTTAAACATGCAAAACGGCAGCACAATCTTAATCTACACATTTTTCCACCCCATATACTTATAAAGTTTGTCAAATTTGGAGTTGTGGTTAATTAGTTATGATTTTAACAAGTTTGAGCATATTTTAAACACAAAATAATTCAAACATCAATTTAAATGTTTTTAACATGGCAACACACTGCATATAAATATTCTACACTAAAAACTAGGCAGTTTTCATATATAAAGCATTTTCAACAGATGCATATGTTAAAAGATATAAATATGCGAAAGAAAAATGCAGAAAAAGAAAATAAAAACAGAAACAGAAAAGAAAAAGGGGTAAACTGACACAACCTGGACTCGCCCTAGTCACTGACTAGTGGGTCTAGGAGGAGCTGAGGTGGCGCTGTGTGGGTGCGGGAGTGGGTACGGCGTGCAGCGGATGATAGGTGGGGCCAGCATGTCTGTGGCACAGATCGAGGGAAAAGGCAAAAAAATATGGTCTAGAGCCTGGGATTCGAACCCTGGTCTGCTCAGTAACAGATCGAGGCACGGACCAGTTGGGCTAGGAAGGGATGCTGATCAGGAGGAGGCTCGGCTCCTCTTGAGGTAACCTGCGTCTGATACAGGTCCTCATTTTCCCCCCAACAGGGAAGACTCGACGAAGCCGGCGAGCATCATCGGCGGCCATCGGAGCAGAGGAGCACCGACGAGGGTGCGGAACTCAGGGGAGGGTGCACCTGAGCTACGCGCGCGTGCGGAGACTCGAGCACGAGCTCGCGCTCGGCTCGGACCATGGCGAGACGCAGGGACTCGATGCGTGCGCGTGCTAGCGCATGTGCGGAAGACGGAGGCCAGAGCAAAAGCTCCATGAGCTTGCGCTCGGGCGCTGGCAGTGTGCACGAGAGGGAAAACCAGAGCGGAGGCGAAGCGCGAGGACCCACGACGACTACTGTCACTACACAAAAACAAAATTCAGAACTCACCGGGGCACCGAGAACACGAGGATGGCATGGATCTAGCGACGTCTCCGGCGATCGGATCGCGATGGAAAAAGAGCGGGGTTGGAGTTGGGTATACCTAGTATACCTGTGACAAGAGGAAGCGGCCCCGGACGTAGAATAGCGACGTAGAGGAGGCGAGGAACTCCGGCGAGCTTGCTATCCGAGAAGAAGATGACGAAGAGGACGTCGTGGAAGGAGTCCTTGGGTTCGGCCTTGCGTTTGAACGGATCCGGTGCAGCGCTGTGGGGCTGGAGGACATCGAGAAGGAAGGCAGGGCGAGCTACGCCAGCGGCGAGCTCCTGCTCGGCCTAGCCATGGCGTCTGCGTGCAGCGCGCGCGGAGGATGCGTGGAGATGCGGCGGCGCGGAGGGAGGAAGCAGGAGAGAGGAAAACCTAGGAGGCGCGGGCGTGCGGCTTTATAGAGGCGCGAGTGTTGCGGCCTCGATGTCCGTGAGTTCACAGCATGACGGCACGGCTGATCTGTCCTTGATGCGAGGAGGACGGAGGGAGATGTAGCGGGTGTCCATTCGGGCGAGTCACTGGCTAGCGGGCTCGGGCTAGAGGGAGGACACGGAGCTGCTGCATTGGCGGGCTGCGGGGGAAAGCTGGCTGGGCCGTGGGCATGGACTGGCCTTGGTGGCTGCGGCTGTGGGGCTGGTGCTAGCTGTGCTGTCTCTTATGTTCCTTTCCTTTTCTTTTCTTTAAACAGAAAAAAACAAATGTAAAGTTCAGGGACATAGGAGAGGAGTTTGGTAAATATAAAAATATCCCCAAGCTCCTGTGAAAATGCTCTATTTTATAAAATTGTCCTGGCATTTTTAGAGGAAGTAAAATAATTCAAGTTTGAATTAAATTCAAACTTGAGCCATTTTAAAACCTAACCAAGACAATTCCAGAAGAGGTGAAATCTGGCATAGGCATTTAGGACATGGGGCATGAATTGTTGGAAGGGGATGAACATTAAAAGAGGAGGCTAGAGGCACTTGAAGAATTAAAATAAAGAGAGAAAGAGAGAGAAGGGAAGGAGTTGCTAGATGAAGGGGTTTAAGAAGGGCATGAACTTGCCATCACCATCACAACAAGAACAAGGTGCACTCACTTAACATACTAGGAAAAGAACAAACATAAAGACAAGTGAACAATGCCATGATGATCATGATGTAGTGATGATGAAGTAATGCATGAATGCAAAAGAAAAAATAATATGATAATGCAATGACAAAAAGAATGCATAATTGAAAAAGAACCCCCAAGGAAAAGAACAAGGATCAATTGGTAAATGCTTTATTGCCATATATGGAACGTATCACATATGGGGTGTTACAAACTCTCCTCCACTACAAAAAGATCTCGTCCCGAGATCTAGGACTGAAAGAAGGCGGGATACTCGGAACGAAGATGATCTTCTCGTTCCCATGTAGCTTTTCGGTCGGTATGGTGTGACCACTTTACTTTCAAGAATTTGATGGACTTGTTGTGGGTCTTGCGCTCAGTTTCTTCAAGGATAGCAACGGGGTGCTCACGATAAGACAAGTCTTGCTGAAGATCAATCTCTTTGAAAGGAATGGTGCGTTCTGGCGTCTTGAAGCACTTGCGGAGTTGAGACACGTGAAACACATCATGCACATTTGCAAAGTTGGAGGGAAGCTCGAGTTGGTAGGCTAGATTGTCTCTCTTGCCAAGAATCTTGAAAGGCCCCACGTATCTTGGAGCAAGCTTGCCCTTGATACCGAACCTCTGAGTGCCCTTCATGGGAGAAACACGGAGATAGACATGGTCAACAATGTCGAAAGCCAAGTCACGATGCTTGCCATCATAGTAGCTCTTTTGACGTGATTTCGTGGCTTTGAGATTCTCACGTATGACTTTGCACATTTCTTTGGCTTCTGAGATCAAATCATTGCCAAGGAGTTGACGTTCACCAATCTCGGACCAGTTGAGAGGGGTACGACACTTTCTGCTATAGAGAATTTCAAACGGAGCTTTCCCTGCACTTGCTTGGAAGCTGTTGTTGTAGGAGAATTCAGCAACTAAAAGGCAATCTTCCCATTTCATACCGAAGGAGATGACACAAGCTCTAAGCATATCTTCGAGGATTTGGTTAACTCTTTCGACTTGACCACTAGTCTGAGGGTGAAACGCAGTGCTGAAGCGAATCTTGGTGCGCATGGCTGACTGAAAAGAATCCCAGAACTTGGAAGTGAACAAGCTTCCACGGTCTGAGGAGATCCCTTGCGGAATGCCATGCAAAGAGACAATTCTGGAGGTGTACAACTCTGCCAGCTGAGCTACGTTGATGGATTGTTTGACTGGAAGAAAATGAGCCACTTTAGTTAGCTTGTCAATCACCACAAAGATAACATCATTTCCTTTCTTGGACTTGGGAAAACCCGCGACGAAATCCATCTCAATGTGATCGAATTTCCACTCGGGAATAGGTAGAGGTTGAAGGAGTCCGGCAGGACATTGATGCTCTACCTTCACTCTTCTGCAGACATGAAAGTGCAACTAATCCCCGGGTGGTTTTGGTAATTAATAACAACATATATATCATTGAACTAATATTTACTTGAGAATCATTTCAGAGAAGTTCGATGATATGGGTATGGAAATGTCTGAAGAAGTGGACCCCTCAAAATGCTAAGACAAGCATTGGCAAAAGCTCAAGACTCTATTTTTGGTTTAGTGATCAAAGATCACATTGAGTCCATAAGAAAAGCCAATACTATTAAAAGGGGATGAGGTTGTGTTAATGATCTGGTTGCTGAAGTGCTTAGTGATCTAGCTCCCTCAACTATCAGCACTCTTCACTACTTAACACACTCATAAGTAATCTCGGACAAACCGATTCTGCAAACTCAGTCCCACCGAGATGAACCACCTCAGTTATTCTTCCAAACCCTAATTTCTCGGTCCATCCGATTTTGAGTTTCGGTCTCACCGAAACTGGACTGCCAACCTTCTGCAACCAATTGACATCACTTCGGAATATCCGAGTTGTTAATTTCGGTCCCACCAAGATGGCAAGCTCCTACCTTTGACTCACTTCGGACACACCGAGATGGTATTTTCGGTCCCACCGAAAATCCCAACGTTCACTATATTTGAACTTTCGGTCTGACCGAGTTTTCACTTCGGTCTCACCGAGATTGGTCAAATATGTGTGTAACGGTTGGATTTTGTGTGGAGGCTATATATACCCCTCCACCCCCTCTTCATTCGTGGAGAGAGCCATCAGAAAGTCTACCACTCCTACCTTACACTTTCTGAGAAGAGAACCACCTACCCTTGTGTTGAGATCAAGCCATTCCATTCCTACCATATGAAACTTGATTTCTAGCCTTCCCAAGTTGCTTTCCACTCAAACCTTTCTTCCACCACAGCCAAATCAGTGAGGAGAGTTGAGTGTTGGGGAGATTATCATTTGAAGCACAAGAGCAAGGAGTTCATCATCATCAACCACATCTATTACCTTTTGGAGGGTGGTGCCTCCTAGATTGGTTAGGTGTCGCTTGGGAGCCTCCGTCTTTGAGATGTGGAGTTGAACCAAGAAGTTTGTAAGGGCAAGGAGATCGCCTACTTCGTGAAGATCTACCCCGAGTAAGGCTAGTCCTCCGTGGGCGTAGGCCATGATGGAATAGACAAGGTTGCTTCTTCGTGGACCCTTTGTGGGTGGAGCCCTCCGTGGACTCGCGCAGCCGTTACCCTCCGTGGGTTGAAGTCTCCATCAACGTGGATGTACGATAGCACCACCTATCGGAACCACGACAAAAATCTCCGTGTCACCAAACTGCGTTTGATCTTCTCCACCTCTCTTTACTACATGTGCAATTTACTTTCCGCTGCTATTACTCTAGAATTGCATGTGTAGGGTGATACTTGAATTGATCTTAATTGTGAAACTGCCAAAAACATTGCATGATCAAAAGGCAGATTTTTATATTGTCAAGTAGTCTAATCACCCCCCCTCTAGACATACTTTCGATCCTACAAGTGGTATCAGAGCTTTGGTCTCCATTGTTTTGGTTTCCATTGCATTGGACTCCATAAGCTTGGTTTCACAACCTAGGAGAGTATGGCGTCTAGTGAGGGTAATTATCGTAGAGGTCCTTACTTTGATGGTACAAATTTTGCTAGTTGGAAGCATAAAATGAAAATGCATATTCTTGGTCATAACCCAGTCGCATGGGGCATTATTTGTGTTGGTATGCAAGGTGATTTCTTCGAAGAAGGAAAAGTTCCGGATCGCGAAGCTACACCGGAAGAGTTGCGGATGTTACAAAACAATGCTCTAGCTTGTGACATTCTCTTCAATGCTTTGTGTCCCGAGGAGTTCAACAAAATCATTCGTCTTGAGAATGCTAAAGAGATTTGGGATACTTTGGTTGAAATGCACGAAGGTACTGAATCTGTGAAGGAATCAAAGCTAGATATTCTTCAAGGTCAACTTGACAAGTTCAAGATGAAGGATGGTGAAGGAGTCGCTGAAATGTACTCTAGGCTCGCTCTCATCACAAATGAGATTGCCGGCTTAGGAAGCGAAGAAATGACCGACCGATTCATCATTAAGAAGATTCTCAGAGCTTTGGATGGAAAGTATGACACCGTGTGCACTTTGATCCAAATGATGCCAAACTACAAGACTCTCAAGCCAACTGAAGTCATTGGAAGAATTGTTGCTCATGAGATGACACTTAAGGATAAGGAAGAGCTTCACAACAAGTCAAGTGGTGCTTACAAAGCTACAAGTGATGCTCCCACTACCTCAAGTGACAAGCTAATTTCCAATGAAGAGATAAGCCTAATGGTCAAGAACTTCAACAAGTTCTACAAAAATAGAGGCAAAGAAAGAAGCTCAAAGTCTAGATCATATGATGAAAAGAGATCTTCTAGTCGTGATCGAAACTGCTACAATTGTGGAAGACCCGGACACTTCTCAAATGAGTGTACGGCTCCCCACAAGAGAAGAGAAGAATCTCCAAGAAGAAGAGCAAGAGATGAGTCACCTCGGAGAGAGAGAAGGAGTAGAGATGATCGTTATGAACGAAGACCCTCTCGGAGAAGCAAGGATTCGGAGAGGAAAGACAAGTCATCAAGGAACTACACAAGAAGAAGACATCAAGCTCATGTAGGTGAATGGGTCTCCGGCTCCGACTCCGACAATCAATCCGATGGAAGCTATCACTCCGACTCCGACTATAGTCAAGATGAAGGTGTTGCCGGACTTGCACTCGTATCCTCCAACTCCAACTCCTACGACTTATTTGATTCACCAAATGAGGGAATTGGAAGATGCTTCATGGCTAAAGGCCCCAAGGTAACACACCCTGAATTCATTGACTTTGATAGTGATGAGGATGACTTGCTTGGTGAAGATGAGCTCTTGCATGATAAATCTAGTGAGCTTAGTAATGATGAAAATGCTAGTAGTCTTTATAGTCGAGAAGAGTCAAATGACAATGCTATGAAGGAGATTGAGCGTCTAACTAAAGAACTAAATACTCTTAAGTTAGCTCATGAAACAACTCAAGAAGATCATAGAGAGCTCCTAAGATCTCATGAGAAGCTACGCTTCGAGAAGCTCACTCTAGAGCAAGAACATGAGTTTCTAAAAGCGATCAATGACGATCTTCGAAAGAAGAGTTCTTCATATCTTGCCAAACGACTTCTCTTGTCTAATTTCTTGCCACCTATTAAGACTAAGCATGACAAGCATAAGAAAAATTCTTCCTCTAGTAGTAACAATAACAATGTTAAATCCAATATTGTTGCTTCTAGTAGTTCTCTTGATTCCACTAACAATGTTTCAAGCCAAGTTACACTTGAGCAAGAAAATAGCTTATTGAAGGAAATCATAGAGAAAGGTGTCTACAAGAGTCTTGCCGGAAGCAAGAACTTTGAGGAGATTGTTCGCAAACAAGGAAAACACCGGAAGAATCAAGGGATTGGTTTTGAGCGAAAGTTCAACGCCGAAGGTGTTGAGTGGGAAGAAGGTCAATACCCTACTCCACAGTTTGTTTCACAAAAGGAGAAGTATGATCCTACTTCTTCCAATGTGGAACAAGCTCAAGATGACCTTCCACCACAAGACCACAAGCTAAAGGCCAAGGACAAGCTTCAAGAGGAGATTGATGCATTCATTGAAGCACCTCAAGCCACGGTCAAGTGGGTTCCCAAGGACACATCAAGTTCTACTTCGTCAAGCTCAACTACAACCCCAAGGATTCCCATCAAGATGATGTGGATCCCAAAGAAGAAGAACTAGAAGGTTCTTGAGGGTGACTCCGCCAACAAACTTCACTCATATTCATTTTGGCAAGAACTTGTGCAATCAACTTTCACATCATGCACTAGTTCATGGAGTCACAAACCCTCTTGTTGGTAAGTCAAGGGACAAGGTAATCATTGCTTTCATGGACATCATCTTTTGTGAACTTCAATCTATGTCTATGGATATTCTTGTTTGTTCCTTGTGGGACTAACCCATGTAGGTATTGAAAGTGCCCTAATCCAAAGGATAGCTCCCAACTCTTGATGATCTACATCAACATTGAGCATCCACATCTTCAACATCTACATGAAGTCTTCTACGACAACCCAAGGTTAGTTTGACCCTTTAAAAGGGGTTCTCACATCTAGGGGGAGCTTTGCTCTAAAAATTGAGCTAAAGCATCTCCAAATGATGTGAACACATAAATGCTTTATGTAAAAGTGGTAACCCCACTTGTGCTTAAACGATGAGTATGACCTATGATCAAATGTTCTCATTTGGCTCCTATGTCAATATACTCATATATAGATGACCTAGTCATCGACAAATTGTGTGCTAGTAGCTAGAGTGTTGGTTGTCCATGTTTGACACATATTTCAGTTGCTATCTTATTGTGTGAGCATGTTGAATGCATGATTTTATCCATTCAAGGACATCCATTTGTTGTTTTGATTGTTTTGATTTTTCTGGCCAAATGGATGGACAAGAATGCCTAAGCACCTTCCCTAGCTATCTATGCTTTCTTGTCTCAAATTCTCTTCATGCTCATATCACAACTTTGAACAAGTCTTTTTCGGACTCTCCGAGTGAGGAGCACTCGGAGCCACCGATCCGTATAAGGCTGACTTCCAAAACCTTCTAAGTCCATTTCGGTCTGACCGACTTTTCCATCTCGGTCCAACCGAAACGCTTAGACTGATCTAGGTTTCATCTCGGTGAAACCGAGTTCAAAATCTCGGTCTGACCGATATGCGTAACTGCACAGCAGTTATACATTTCGGTGACACCGAGTTTTTCAACTCGGTCCCACCGACAGCATGGGGTTATATATACCTGAGGGCTGCGCGCGATTTAACTCTTCAAACCGTTCGCCCCCAAGACCCCTGCTGCCGTCGCCCTGGTCTACGGATCGTCGCCGTCGTCGCCTGTGCGCCCTCGCCGCAGGTCTCCGCCGCCGTCAACGGTAATCATCTCCGCCGTTGCCGCCGTAGAGGGACTCCACCAAGTTAGGGTGAGTCCCGATCCCTTTCGTGCTCCCCATCCAATTCTTGCACGAATGGCTTGCCTTGAATCTTTCCATGTTTGAGATTTTCCCTATACGTTAGAACAGATCCTCTAGTTTCGAGCGAAATTCTTAGGTTTAGGTTTCCACGGAACGCATCTCGGTGAAGCCGATTTTGAAACTCGGAATGACCGATTTGGCCTCTGGCCATTGCACTGCATCATTCGGTCTAACCGAGTTGTGCAAATCGGTGTGACCGAAACTTAGTTTCAGTGAAACCCTAGGTTATCGGTAGGACCGAAACCCATTTCGGTCTGACCGAAAGTGGTGTGTAGGCCTCTGTATACACTTCGGTTTCACCGAAACTTAAAATCGGTTTGACCGAAATACATTCTGCGAAAACTCAAAACTAAGTTTTAAGCTCATTTTTTTTACAAAAACCTCTGCAGTTGTGATAACTCTTCTACTCTGCCTATACCTTATCTTTTCACAGGTTGTCAGCCATGTCAGATGTCAGTGACAGCCAGAACAGGTCTGAGTCTCCTTTTGCTGAGATTCCAGAGGCAGAAACAAGTCCCGAGGCTAGCAGCTCCAGTGATGATGGTGAAAGGAGCACCCCTAGTGGTTTGCCTCCTGCAGCCACCAGAACCAGGAAGAAGAGAACTTCTGATGATGAGGACTCTGACTTTGTTGCTGAGGAAGTTATCTCCAAGCCAAAGAGGAATGTGGTTGCCAAAGAGCACCAAGGGCAGCAGACAAGGAAAGGCACAAGCAAAGTAAAGCAGTCAGCTGTTGCAAAGAAGCTCAACTTGGAAGAGCCAGCTCCAAGCAAGGTGAAGAAGACTTCCAAGAGGAAGAGGGTAGTATATGCTGAACCTCAAGTTGATGCTGCTGAAGAAGAAGAAGAAGATGCACCCCAGCCTCCTCCTCAGAAAGCTAAGTTCATGGGTGATGCTATTCGAGCTCAAGCCTCCTCTAAGCCCAAGAAGCCTGCTCAAGCCAAGGCAGCTCCAGCCAAGCCCAAGAGAACAACCAGGAGCATTCCAGCTTCTGAGAAGAACAAAGGTGAGATGCCACCGTCTGAATCAGATGAAGAGCATGTGTTGCTTAAGCTTCGTCCCAAGTTGCCACTCCACAATGATGCTCATCCTCAAGCTGAGGACATGAAGGCAAGGAAGGATAAAGGTCTCAGGCTATGGAGACAGTCTGATCCATATGCCGTAAGGAGAAGGACTGCTGTGGACCCCAGATTCCACACCAGAGAGCAGCAGGATTTCTATGAGACCGTGCTGATGGATAAGAAGCCCATTGTTGCTGACACCAGGTATGTTGACTGGAAGTACATTGACAGTGAAGAGCACCGTGACTTCTTTCCCCATGTGCATGAGAGCTTTACTGCATGTGGGGTTGCAGATTTTGTGGGTCAAGAGCTGATAGCTTGGAATGACGAGATGATCATGCAGTTCTACGCCACAGCCCACTTCTATCCTGATGGCAAGATCACCTGGATGACTGAAGGTCAAAGGTTTTCTTCGTCTGTTGAAGAATGGGCAGAACTTCTGAAGGCTCCAGTGCAGAGAGAGGACGACATTGATGTCTATGGGATTCCTAAGAAGAGTCATGATTCCATGAAGAACATGTACAAGGAGATCCCGGCTGCTGATTTGGAAGGATGGAAGCTTGGCTCAGTGTACTATCTCCAGGCAGGTCTGACCACCACTAACACTATTCTTAGGCATACATTGATGCCTAAGTCTGGAGACCACCGCATGATTCGAGGCTATTCTATCAACATGCTGCACATTCTCGATGAGAAGGCACCTTTCAAGGTGATGGACTTAATGGTAGAGACCATTAAGAGGACTGCAGCTGACCAGAAGAGGTCGTGTGGGTTTGCCCCGCAGATTCAGATGCTCATCAATGCCAAGTTTGGCACGGGCAAATTCATGTTGGATAGGAAGCACTTGCCACTGCAGCCAGAGCATGAGGACAACGTAGTTGTGATGGATGAAGAGGATCCCACCTCAGTTGAAGGACAGGCCAAAATCGAAGCTGCAAAGAAAGCTAAAGCTGACAAAGAGGCAGCAGCAGCAGCAGCTAAGCCAAAGAGCTTTGGAGAACAAATTCTTGAAGCTACCCAGAGGATTGAACAACGCCTGGCCAGCATTGAGCAATCTCAGGAAAGCCTAGAGAGGATTGTTGAGGACAAGATCCACGCTCTGGACGTGAAGCTGACTGAGATTCAGGTGTCTGTCAACAAGCTTGAGGCAGACATGGAGGAAACAAGGCAGGAGAGAGCAGAGCTCATGCAGGATGATCTAGTCCAGGACTCTCATCGCCAGACTGCTCAGGTTCCCAGAGGATCCAGATCTGCAGCTATTCCAGTGACTGACTCCAGGGCTACCACTTCAGCACCAGCTACAGCTCCGGCAGTTACTCCAGCTTCAGCATCCACTCCTCCAGCGCAGACATCAGCAGAAGTCTTCGCCGATGCAGCTATTTCTACACCGACATCTACCCAGACGGGAGCAGCCAGCAGAGCCCGCAGTGACGCTTAGCTCTATACCTTTTCGAACTTTTTGGTAACTTGTTGCCAAAGGGGGAGAAATTGTACAGATCATAGGGCTTCGAGAGAGAGAGTGCTCTTTCGTCTTTCGTTCTTTTGCCGGTTTTCTTTGAGATACATTGGTTTCTCTTGGTCTTTCGAAACTTTAAGTGTGCTTGCTACTACGTTTGATGCTACCTTAATGAGTGCTTGGTCATACTATGCTTTAATGTGTGCTTAATGCTTATCATATGCTATTCATTATTGTATGGCTATTTACTCTTGTCTTGGTGATTGAGTGCATGTCATTCATTCTTATCATTTTGTGCGCTCCACCAAGATGTATGTGACATGGAAGAGTGACCCATAATCCTAATCGATTGTGCATTTGCATTCAAACGCAAATTTTAAATAATGCACAAATTTAGGGGGAGCTCTTGTTTATCACATACTTCTCAAAGCGACGATATTATTCTTTGATTATATCTTTTGTCGAAGCTTTGATCTATATGTTGTCATCAATTACCAAAAAGGGGGAGATTGAAAGTGCAACTAATCCCCGGGTGGTTTTGGTAATTAATAACAACATATATATCATTGAACTAATATTTACTTGAGAATCATTTCAGAGAAGTTCGATGATATGGGTATGGAAATGTCTGAAGAAGTGGACCCCTCAAAATGCTAAGACAAGCATTGGCAAAAGCTCAAGACTCTATTTTTGGTTTAGTGATCAAAGATCACATTGAGTCCATAGGAAAAGCCAATACTATTAAAAGGGGATGAGGTTGTGTTAATGATTTGGTTGCTCAAGTGCTTAGTGATCTAGCTCCCTCAACTATCAGCACTCTTCACTACTTAACACACTCATAAGTAATCTCGGACAAACCGATTCTGCAAACTCAGTCCCACCGAGATGAACCACCTCAGTTATTCTTCCAAACCCTAATTTCTCGGTCCATCCGATTTTGAGTTTCGGTCTCACCGAAACTGGACTGCCAACCTTCTGTAACCAATTGACATCACTTCGGAATATCCGAGTTGTTAATTTCGGTCCCACCGAGATGGCAAGCTCCTACCTTTGACTCACTTCGGACACACCGAGATGGTATTTTCGGTCCCACCGAAAATCCCAACGTTCACTATATTTGAACTTTCGGTCTGACCGAGTTTTCACTTCGGTCTCACCGAGATTGGTCAAATATGTGTGTAACGGTTGGATTTTGTGTGGAGGCTATATATACCCCTCCACCCCCTCTTCATTCGTGAGGAGAGCCATCAGAAAGTCTACCACTCCTACCATACACTTTCTGAGAAGAGAACCACCTGTGTTGAGATCAAGCCATTCCATTCCTACCATATGAAACTTGATTTCTAGCCTTCCCAAGTTGCTTTCCACTCAAACCTTTCTTCCACCACAGCCATATCAGTGAGGAGAGTTGAGTGTTGGGGAGATTATCATTTGAAGCACAAGAGCAAGGAGTTCATCATCATCAACCACATCTATTACCTTTTGGAGGGTGGTGCCTTCTAGATTGGTTAGGTGTCGCTTGGGAGCCTCCGTCTTTGAGATGTGGAGTTGAACCAAGAAGTTTGTAAGGGCAAGGAGATCGCCTACTTCGTGAAGATCTACCCCGAGTAAGGCTAGTCCTCCGTGGGCGTAGGCCATGATGGAATAGACAAGGTTGCTTCTTCGTGGACCCTTTGTGGGTGGAGCCCTCCGTGGACTCGCGCAGCCGTTACCCTCCGTGGGTTGAAGTCTCCATCAACGTGGATGTACGATAGCACCACCTATCGGAACCACGACAAAAATCTCCGTGTCACCAAACTGCGTTTGATCTTCTCCACCTCTCTTTACTACATGTGCAATTTACTTTCCGCTGCTATTACTCTAGAATTGCATGTGTAGGGTGATACTTGAATTGATCTTAATTGTGAAACTGCCAAAAACATTGCATGACCAAAAGGCAGATTTTTTATATTGTCAAGTAGTCTAATCACCCCCCCTCTAGACATACTTTCGATCCTACAAGACATCACACTCGTTCATGAATTGGGCAATCTCCCTTTTCATGTGAGTCCACCAATATGATTGCTTGAGGTCATGGTACATCTTGGAGCTTCCTGGATGTATCGAGAGGAGTGAGTCATGTGCTTCATTCATTATGAGCTTTCTGAGATCACCTTTGGGAACCACAATTCTGTCCTCAAAGAATAAAGTGTCTCTGTCATCAATGCGATAGCATTTGTACTTGGGAGTACCCTTAGCAATACCAAGTTTCACTTTCTGCACCATAGCATCACTGAGTTGGGCCTCACGGATTTGATGTTCCAAGGTAGGAGCAACTTGAAGGTTGGCAAGAAAACCTTGCGGAACAAATTGGAGGTTGAGCTTCCTGAATGATTCACAAAGTTCAGGTTGGAATGGTTTGAGAAGGAGACTGTTGTAGTACGCCTTTCTGCTCAAGGCATCTGCAATGACATTGGCCTTGCTAGGAGTATACTCAATGCTTGGATTGTACTCTTGAATCATCTCAACCCAACGAGTCTGGCGAAGGTTAAGGTTTGGCTGAGTGAAGATGTACTTCAAGCTCTTGTGATCGGTGAAGATGTCCACTTTTCTGCCCAACAGAAGGTGTCTCCACGTGATCAAGGCATGAACAACTGCTGCTAGTTGGAGATCATGTGTGGGGTAATTCTTCTCATTTCGTTTAAGCTGACGAGAAGTGTAAGCCACAATCTTCTTGTCTTGCATGAGAACACCACCAAGACCTTGCAATGAAGCATCACAAAAGACTTCATAAGGCTTGGACAAATCCGGAGGAGTAAGAACCGGAGCAGAAATGAGCTTCTCTTTGAGTGTCTTGAATGCCACATCACAATCAGGAGTCCACGAGTACTCAACATTCTTATGCAGCAAGTTGGAAAGAGGCTTGGCAATCTTGGAGAAGTTCTCAACTAACCTTCTGCAATAGCTTGCGAGACCGATGAAACTTCGGAGTTGTTTGACATTCTGCGGAGGTTCCAAGTTGAAAATAGCTTCAACCTTCTCGGGGTTAACAGAAATGCCCTCGGCAGAGATAATATGGCCAAGATAGAGGACTTTATCCAGCCAGAATTCACATTTGGAGACCTTCACATAGAACCGGTGCTCACAGAGCCTATCAAGGACCAAACGGAGGTGCTTGGCATGGTCTTCTTTATTCTTGGAGAATACCAAGATAACATTGAGGTAGACGAGCACAAATTCATTGGTGTAGGGGTTGAATATGAAGTGCATCATCCGAGAGAAAGTGGGTGGAGCATTTGCAAGCCCGAAAGACATGACCGTGTATTCATATGAGCCATAACTCGTTCGGAATGAGGTCTCGGAAATATCTTCTTCACGGATACGAATCTGATGGTAACCCATTCGGAGATCGAGCTTTGAGAACACCTTTGCTCCTTTGACCTACTCGAATAATTCATTGATATTGGTGAGCGGGTACTTATTCTTTATTGTCTTCTTGTTCAATGGCCGGTAATCAACATAAAGGCGTTCCGTGCCATCCTTCTTCTTGATAAATAGAACACCACAGCCCCAAGGAGAAGTACTTGATCTGATTAGACCCATACATTCTTGCTCATCGAGTTGTTTCTTCAGCTCCTTCAACTCTTTAGGAGAAAGCTTGTACGGACGCTGACATGCTGGCTCGGTACCGGGTTCAAGTTCAATGATGAATTCAACTGGACCGTTGGGAGGAATGCCTGGAAGCTCTTCAGGGAAAACATCCTCATATTCACAAACCACCGGAATCTGAGAAATGGCATTAATCTCGCCCTTGTCGTTGAGAGAGAATAGCCTGATTGTGTTATCTCGAGATGCAAAGATAATCACGTCTTCGGAAGGATGAGTTAGATTGACCTCCTTGTTTGCACAATCAATAAGAGAATCATGCTTCGAGATCCAATCCATCCCAAGAATAAGATCAATGTCCGAGTTACCGGGAACAACCGGTGAAACCAGAAAACTGTAATCACCCATATGAATAGATATATCCGGAGTAAACATGCTAGAATGCATTAGTTTTCCCGAAGAAACAATTGATAACTCCCTTGGCAAAGCTTCAGTTTGAAAATTGTGCTTTGATGCAAATGGGTGAGATATGAAAGAGCATGATGCACCCGAATCAAACAAAGACTTTAGCAGGTATTGAGTTAGTTGGAAGATTACCAATTATCACATCGGCAGAATTCTCTACTTGAGGTGCATTCATCAGGTTCACTCTTGCTGACTTGGGATTGTGCTTGACAATAGCATTGCTGACAGGTGGAGGAGGCGGAAGGTGCCTTTGAGTACACTTGTTTGCATAGTGACCCTTCTGACCACACTTGTTGCAACAAACTTCTGAAAGAGGCCGATGATAAGGACCACTTGGTCTTGGAGCTTGGAACTGAGGCTTGAACTGGTTGCTTGGGTTGGGTGGGTGGGAGAATCCACGACCACCTGAGTGCTTGTTGTTGCTTGGAGGACGGATCACTGGAGGAGGCGGTAGCAAGAACTTCTGCTGCTTGGCAACCACTTGAGAGGAAGAGGAGGAGTGAACAGCATCTCTTATCCTCTTTTTGGAAGCCTCACACTTGAGCTGACCTGCCTCTTGCTTGAGAGCCATATTGTAGAATTGGTCAAATTCATCCGGCTCAAACAAGGTGAGAGCAAGTTGGAGTTCATCTTTCAGACCACCTCAGAATTGGTAGATCTTGCTCTTGGCATTGGGGATGTCTTGCTTCGCATAACGGGCAAGATTCTGGAACTTGACATTGTATTGATAGACGGACATGGTGCCTTGCTTCAGGTTGCGGAATTGCTCACGCATGCCTTTAATGAGACTGGTTGGAATGTGATGAGAACGGAAATCTCTGCAGAAGTCAGTCCACGAGATCTCACGACCACCTCTGGAGTCTTTGTACTGTTGCCACCAATCAGCAGCTTGATCTTTGAGTTGGAAAGTGGCAAACTTGACATAATCCTCATGTCTTACGTTATTGCATTCAAAGTGCTTTTTGATGCGTGTGATCCAATATTCAGCATCTAGCTGGTCCACACAGTAACTGAAAGACTTTGGTTGGTTTGCCAAGAATTGGTTCGGTGTCACAAAGTGAAGTTGATTGAACAGATTTCCTCGGCCTTGGTTCCCTTGATTTCCTTGATGTGGTTGATTGGCTTGGAAATTCTGCATCATTTGCATGAGCATCTGAGTGTTCTGGTTGGTTGCCTGCATAATCGCTCTCCATGCCTCAGACGGAGGAGGAGGGGAAGGAGGACGTTCAGGAGGACGCTCTTCTTCACCCTCTTGGTTTGGATTGGGAACCTTCTTAGGAGCCATCCTGAAGATGATGACAACGTTAGCCATTGATGCAAAATAGATAAGCTAAATCAACGGCTAGATATTTGCAACATATAGTCTTCACAATGAACATTCGAACAAAATGAACGAATGAATTCCATAGATTAATGGTACCACACTTGTCGAGAAGCCATTTGGGAGAACAAACTGAAAAAATAAAACAACAAGGTACAGATGGAACAAATACATGATAGAAGTTTCGTCCCACATGTTCGTGTTGAACGCCCCATGGCACGTGTTACAAAGGGTCTTGCAATCCCCGGATCAGCATAGCCAAAGATCCTTTAAGATGCAACTCCCAGTTGGAACAGCGCCCATGAAACCTCTTCACTAAATGTTGAACCCCAAACCTCATACCATGCACTTGTTGGAAGATTACCTACGAGCTACTTGAAACCCACCTATTAATTCTCGAAGCTTTCCGGTTATGCAATCTGGTGTTGGGGATACATGGGATGCACCGCGCACTCAACTCTAAACCTACATCCAGCTGTATCCATCCGTCAACACATAACCAGCCATCATCGGAAACTATTTACCTCGGACCTTCGAAATGCATCCGCTATACTAGCTGTGGCAATACTCACGAATATCTCCCCAGTACTAGGTGACACCGGGGTTATCTCACCACCAGACATGCATAAAAGAGTTTTCGATGTCGGCCGCCTCTGGTATTCTAGAACCGCTATGATACATTTGTGATGACAACACCTCGGAGCTCAACTCCCCGGGACACTTCCACAACCCCTAAATGACAGGAGGCATCTAGAACAATGTTATCATCACAAGGATATCGGAACAATCCAAACAATACTCGCGTGAACCTAAAAAAAATTTGTGTGAAATTTTGTGAGTAGAGGAGATAGAACAATGTCAGGAGTCCTCACCAGAGCGATGAAGGGGATGAGGAGTAAAAAGAAATCCTACTCTCCGATAAATATATAGGACTCAAAACATTTTGTGTGTGTGCCTAGACTCAATCGTCATCGATTCGATCAATCAGGGGGCTCCTAGGTCGGAGAAGGCTCGGATACCAACTTGTAATGCCCAGTATGCGACTATGTCTCCTACGTGTCAAGGCATGACTTACAGACATAAACGCATACTAGAATGATCTCAAGTATGGTATCTTTGCACATCTCATGTAAAAGTTCAGGGATGAATTAGAAAAGATAGTTGGCTTACACTCGCCACGTCACACAATGAATACAATAGCATACATCATCCAAATAACACAGGGTCCTACTACGGACGAAATCCAAACGAGAAGGATACCATAAACACAAGCCCGGATCCTCCTAGTAAGAACCACTACTGATCGTCGGGATACGAAACATAGTAACGTCCACGCTTTTCATCAAAGTCCCACTGAAGTTCTGAACCATCTCCTGCATTGTTCTCGGCGATACCTGCTTCTGGTGTGTGTTGAATCTGTGAGCCACAAAGGACTCAGCAATCCCGTTCCCGGGTATCAAAACTACCAAAGCCATAGGAGTGGAAGGGTAATAAAGTGTTTGCAGCAAGCACTAAGCACTAGCTTACGAGTTTAGAGAGAGAAGAGATCAAGTGCCAACGATCGCCAAGTTGATCAAGAAGTGATCCTAACTACTCACGATCAAACATAACCCCACCATGTTCACTTCCCGAAGCCCTTCGGAAAGAGACCATCATGGTTACTCGCACAGGTAGTGTATTCTTATGGATATGGTGTCAAGTTATCTACAATCGGATATTAACAAATTCCCATCTGAAACATAACCGCGACCACGGCTTTCGAAAGATCAAACCCTGCAGGGGTGTCCCAACTTAGCCCATCACAAGCTCACGATCTGCGGAGTCACAACTCCAAAGTGGGAAGACCCGAGTATCCTCGGAATCCCGTGCTCAAGATATTTTGACAAAGGTAAAACTAATCCAGCAAGACCTCCCGGCGTGCCGACACCCTGATAGTAGCCACGCGTATCTCGTCTCAGGCCACGACCGGATGGAAGATCCTACGGGTAATACCAGATACCTCGGGTTTCCCCAAGGCGGCCCCACATAACCCCCAGTTTGGACCAACACTCATGAGGAGCACTGGCTCGTGTTATTAATTAAGAACTCGGGTTTGCAACGCCCTATGCAAGTTTTAGTTATTAGGCAAATGTAAAATCAATGTTGGGCCTTGCTGGAAAAGCTTTAAACGGAGTGAATTGTCAAGGGGGGCCCATAAACCCCAACCGTGTTAGGAACGCAAAAATCAAGGAACATAACACCGGTTTATCGGTTCCTGACGTGGCATGAGTGGAACAAAACACCAAGAAGAAGGCTGAGCCTTCCACCCATTACCAATATATAGGTGCACTAGTTTATAATAGGTATATATTGTGTTATCCCAATAACAAGTTCGTCATGGAGCAATCTTCAAAACTTCACCTGCAACTAACAACTCTATAAGAGGGGCTGAGCAAAACGCGTACTTAGCCAATCAACGGTTTGCTAGGAAGGCAGTTAGAGGGTTTCATGGCAACAATAGGAGGCTAACACACCGGAATAGGCATCGAGGCATTTCTAAAGAACGAGACAACTAGCATAGGCAAAGATAGAGGTGATATCGGGGAATGGTCATCTTGCCTGTTGAGTCCACGGAGGGATCGTAACTTTGCTCCTCAAACTCAGTCCCGATAGGAACCTCGAACTCCGAATCGTCACCGGGCTTTAACCAACACAACAATGCAAACACCGGAACAACGATCAATCATCATGCAATGCTCAAACACATGATGCAAGTTATGATGCATATGAATAAGGGTAGATGAGTGCACAAGTAACATGGCAATGCACAAGTTCACAACCAAGTAGGGACACAAGCAAAAAGGGAAATAAAACTAGCATAGGCACAAGAGGTTATGTAGTTGAGTTGAACAAGCACCCAACAAGTTTTATAAGTTGTTTAACCTGGCAAGGGGGGCAACTAGGATCAACAACATCATGCTAGCAATTTAAATGGGCCGAAAAGAACAAACAACAATTTCCGGAAACTCCCATATTCATAATAATATATATAGGACAGATCTGAGAAAGTCATGTTTTAAAGTTGTTAAACATGCAAAACAACAGCACCATCTTAATCTACACATTTTTCCACCCCAAATACATATAAAGTTTGTCAAATTTGGAGTTGTGGTTAATTAGTTATGATTTTAACAAGTTTGAGCATATTTTAAACACAAAATAATTCAAACATCAATTTAAATGTTTTTAACATGGCAACAAACTGCATATAAATATTCTACACTAAAAACTAGGCAGTTTTCATATATAAAGCATTTTCAACAGATGCATATGTTAAAAGATATAAATATGCGAAAGAAAAATGCAGAAAAAGAAAATAAAAACAGAAACAGAAAAGAAAAAGGGGTAAACTGACACAACCTGGACTCGCCCTAGTCACTGACTAGTGCGTCCAGTAGGAGCTGAGGTGGCGCTGTGTGGGTGCGGGAGTGGGTACGGCGTGCAGCGGATGACAGGTGGGGTCGGCATGTCAGTGGCACAGATCGAGGGAAAAGGCAAAAAAAACATGGTGCAGAGCCTGGGATTCGAACCCTACTCTGCTCAGTAACAGACCGAGGCACGGACCAGTTGGACTAGGAAGGGATGCTGATCAGGAGGAGGCTCGGCTCCTCTTAAGGTAACCCGCATCTGATACAGGTCCTCATCTTCCCCGCAACAGGGAAGACTCGACGACGCCGGCGAGCATCATCGGCGGCCACCAGAGCAGAGGAGCACCGGCGAGGGTGCGGAACTCTGGGGAGGGTGCAGCTGAGCTACGCGCGCATGCGGAGACTCGAGCATGAGCTCGCGCTCGGCTCAGACCATGGCGAGACGCAGGGACTCGATGCGTGTGCGTGCGCGTGCTGGCGTGTTTGCGGAAGACGGAGGCGAGAGCAGAAGCTCCACGAGCTTGCGCTCGGGCGCTGGCGGTGTGCAAGAGAGGGAAAACCGGAGATGGGGTGAAGTGCGAGGACCCACGACGACTACTGTCACTACACAACAACAAAATTCAGAACTCGCCGGGGCACCGAGAACACGAGGATGGCATGGATCTAGCGACGTCTCCGGTGATCGGATCGCGATGGAAAAAGAGCGAGGTTGGAGTTGGGTATACCTAGTACACCTGTGACAAGAGCAAGCAGCCCGGGACGTAGAATAGCGACGGAGAGGAGGCGAGGAACTACGGCGAGCTTGCTGTCTGAGAAGAAGATGACGAAGGGGACGTCGTGGAAGGAGTACTTGGGCTCGGCCTTGCGTTTGAACGGATCTGGGGCAGCACTGCGGGGGCGGAGGACGTTCAGGAGGAAGGCAGGGTGAGCTACGCCGGCAGCGAGCTCCTGCTCGGGGCGGCCATTGCGTCTGCGTGCAGCGCGCGCAGAGGATGCGTGGAGATGCGGCGGCGCGGAGGGAGGAAGGAGAGATGAAACCCTAGGAGGCGCGGGCGTGCGGCTCTATAGAGGCGCGAGCGTTGTGGCCTCGACGTCCGTGAGTTCACGGCACGACGACGCGGCTGCTCTGTCTCTCAAGCGAGGAGGACGGAGGGAGACAGAGCAGGTGGTCGTTCGGGCGAGTCGCTAGCAAGCGGGCCCGCGTGAGAGGGAGGACACGGAGCTGCTGCGTTGGCGGGCTGCGGGGGAAAGCTGGCTGGGCCGCGGGCGTGGACTGGCCGAGGTGTCTACGGCTGCGGGGCTGCTGCTGGCTGCGCTGTCTCTTCTGCTCTTTTCGTTTTCTTTTCTTCAGACAGAAAAAAAAACAAAATGAAAAGCTCAGGGACATAGGAGAGGAGTTTGGTAAATATAAAAATATCCCCAAGCTCCTGTGAAAATGCTCTATTTTATAAAATTGTCCTGGGCATTTTTAGAGGAAGTAAAATAATTCAAGTTTGAATTAAATTCAAACTTGAGCCATTTTAAAACCTAACCAAGACAATTCCAGAAGAGGTGAAATCTGGCATAGGCATTTAGGACATGTGGCAAGCATTTTTGGAAGGGGATGAACATTAAAAGAGGAGGCTAGAGGCACTTGAAGAATTAAAAGAAAGAGAGAAAGAGAGAGAAGAGTAGGTGGTGCTAGATGAAGGGGTTTAAGAAGGGCATGAACTTGCCATCACCATCACAACAAGAACAAGGTGCACTCACTTAACATACTAGGAAAAGAACCAACATAAAGACAAGTGAACAATGCCATGATGATCATGATGTAATGATGATGATGAAGTAATGCATGAATGCAAAAGAAAAAATTAATATGACAATGCAATGACAAAGAGAATGCATAATTGAAAAAGAACCCCCAAGGAAAAGGACAAAGATCAATTGGTAAATGCTTTATTGCCATATATGGAAGGTATCACATATGGCGTGTTATAGTTATAGTAAAGGATATTGATGCTGCTGCCTCCGTCCATGAGTACCTTGCTGAACTTGTATCCTTCGACCTGAGGTGCTACCACTAAAGCCAGCCGACCCGGATTATCAACTCGGGGCGGGTGATCTTCGCGGCTCCACACAATGGGCTGTTCAGACCATCGCAAGTAACGGGGCATTACCGGCTCAACAGCATGCACTACCCTTTTATGAAGCTTCTGGTCCCGCTTGCACAGACTCGTGGTAAAACGTGGTACTGCTCGCTGCTCAACTGCTTCGGGTTACTCTGATAACCGGACTGTTGCTGATTCCCTTGATTGTTATGCTAGTTGTTGCTGCCTTGATTTCCTTGGCCTTGAAAACCAGAGCTTGAGCCGCCACCTCCATGACCCGGACCATGAAAACCGGACCCTGAGCCGCCGTTTGGTCCATAGTTGTTCTAAATAGACTCCCTTTAAGACCTCATGATACTGCAGTCTTTCCACATATGGGTGGCCGGCTTTTTGTCCGTTCCATGCTTTGGACATGGCTGATTCATCACCTCATCAATGTTATATCTTGGAGGTGGCTTCCCCTTACGACGCAGGTTAAAATTTCGTGCCCTAGTGTTAGCTACAAAAGGGTCAGCCTTGTGTTTATTGCCACTATTTTGACTGGCCGAGTTAAACTGTTGTCCCCCTGGGTCATTACTCTTATTTCCCTTTCCCGGTCTTTCAGCCTCAGACTCGGGGTCCTTGGTACTATCATAGTCAGCATATTTGACGAGAGCCACCATAAGCTCCCCCATATCGTTACAATGGCGCTTAAGCTGCCCCAACTTCAACTTGAGCAGAGGGAAACATCAATTTTGCTCCAACGTTAATATCGCAGATTCGACATTGATCTTATTTGAAGAATGCATGATGGTTGAGACCCAGCGCACCCAACTGGTCGTTGATTCGCCCTTGTTCTGAACACAAGAATCTTGATCCATAATTGACATCGGCTACTTGCATGTATCCTTGAAATGCTTGATAAACTTGGCCTTCAGCTCCGCCCATGACCCGATGGAATTGACGGGTAATCCTTTCAACCAGTTACGAGTCGTGCCTTCCAGCATCATGGTGAAATACTTAGCACATGCGGCTTCGCTAACGTCCAGCATCTCCATAGCCATCTCATAACTCTCTATCCAAGCCTCAGGGGGCTGATCTGTTGTGTAATTAGGCACCTTACGAGGGCCCTTGAAATCCTTAGGCAACCGCTCGTCCCGTATAGCCGTCGTTAAGCACGGCACGGACGAAGCTTTAGAAGTCCTGCCTATCTCCACTGAGGTTGCCGGATAATACGGCGCCAGCTGATGATCGGCCGCCTGAGCCGCCAGCCCGGCCTCTCGGCGCATCCTGCCCTGATCCACCAAATCATGTGCATTGGCGTCATTCTGCGCCGGGTTATGTCCACAAGGTGAGTTACGGCGCCGCTCTGTGCTTGAAACCTCTGGCGAGTCAACATGCCTGTTGTAGCTGGCATTTGGACATGAGTTTGAATGAATCCGGTCTCGACTATAAGAATAAGCATGTTGCTGCTGCAGCGCCGTTTCAAGCAGTTCCTGGGCCCTCCGGGTCTCCACCGCCACCAGAGTTTCGCCCTCAACTGGCAAAGCCGCCAATCTCGTCGCCGCTGCTATCATGTTATCTAGAGGGTTGGAATAGTGACCCGCCAGCATCACCGAGTAATGAGGTGTCGGGCGGTTTTGATTTGCATACAGAGAACTTGTCATACACTGGTGAACCAGCCCATCGGTCCTAGGTACTTCAGACGTCCGGTTTACCACCGACGGACTACTGCCCCCTCCTCCAGCTGCGTTAAAAAGATTCCTTGGCTCATAAACGAAGGGGAGACGACTTCGTTGCTTTCTCCTCATGGCCTCATTAGCCACGTTCTGATCCACCAAAAGCTGGTAAGAATCCGCTTGAATCCGCTGAGCCCGGGCGTCCAAAACAACTCGTTCCTTAGTCATCCTGGCGTTCTCCGCCCCCAGGTCTTCCTTGGCATGCGCTATCTCCTGTCGTAGCTTATCCACAGTTGCCTTGTGTTGGTCCTGGTTTTCTGGGGTTACCTCCGTCCCCATCAGATCCGTTAGAGCCTCCAACAGATCTGACAAAACTTGAGCCGGCGGGCACGTTGATCCGCCCGCGCCTGCCGCAGCTGCCATCGCACCGGGTGTTATGGCCCCGACGACTCTTGATCCGAGAGCCGGCTAGGTGCTAGTCATGAAAAACGCCACCCTGGTTGGCGCCTCACGGGGGTCTAGAATACTGCTACAGTCGGACAAGCCCCCAAGCCGTCCGCTCTGCATCTGATACATTGAATTGGTCTCACCTGTGGACGACTCACCATCGGAGAGAGTGGCCGTCTCACCACGAGATCCAGAGCTTCCAGCACCCTGGATGTATCCAACAATAGCATCCTTCATGGCAGGCTGAACCCGGACAGGTCGCGCACGTTGAGCCGTCTCGAAGATGTCGGCGCAGGTGTTCGGCTCAGGGCCCGGTTCGCTGATCTTGCCGATGAAAACATGGATTCCGCCGAAGGGGACCCGATACTCATACTCAATTGAGCCGGCCTCGGGACCCCAGCCTTCGTCATCGATGTAAAGCTTGCCGCGACAACTCTTGGTCATCCGGCACATAGCGTATCCCTTGAGCCCTTCGAAGTTGCCCTTCAAGAACTCGAAACCACAGGCCGCATGCCCCAAGGTGGGCGCCAACTGTCGTGGAGTTGTCACGGCAGATGTCCTAAGGGAAGGACTTAATTGCGGAGCCATGGCGACGTGGTTAGCTTAAAGGGGTTAAACGGGACAAAAGACACCGGGAGTTTATACTGGTTCGGCCCCTTGCGGTGAGGGTAAAACCAAATCCAGTTTGAGGTGGAATTGTTGGGGTGTCGATTGCTAGGGAGTGGATGCGCTTGCCTAGCTTTCGATCTATTGATTCTTTTTCTAAACCGATGCCGGGTCGTCCCCTTATATACATGGGTTGATGCCCTGCGGCCTACGGAGTGCCGGCCGTCTCATACAATCGTGTCCGACCTGGCGACTCTTGTTACATGCCTTACAACACAAGTCACATATATGGCGGTTGATACTTACAGGCCTTAAGCCGCCTCGGGCCTTGAGCCCTCATTTAAACTGCCATCTTCAACATGGTGCTGGGCTTGGCCCATGAACCGCCATTGGGTAACCCGGCCCCTCCTGGGCAGGTCATATCAGATACGCATATCCCTAACAGGCCCAAAAAAGAAAAGAAAAAAGGGGGACAATGCTACTATCTTTTTCCACACTTGTGCTTCAAAGTAGCACCATGGTCTTCATGATAGAGAGTCTCTTGTTTTGTCACTTTCATATACTAGTGGGAATTTTCCATTATAGAACTTGGCTTGTATATTCCAATGATGGGCTTCCTCAAATGCCCTAGGTCTTCGTGAGCAAGCAAGTTGGATGCACACCCACTTAGTTTATTTTGTTGAGCTTTCATACATTTATAGCTCTAGTGCGTCTGTTGCATGGAAATCCCTACTCACTCACATTGATATCTATTGATGGGCATCTCCATAGCCCATTGATACACGTAGTTGATGTGAGACCATCTTCCTCCTTTTTGTCTTCTCCACAACCACCACACTATTCCACCTATAGTGCTATATACATGGCTCACGCTCATGTATTGCGTGAAAATTGAAAAGGTTTGAAAAAAATTAAGTATGAAACAATTGCTTGGCTGAAACCGGGGTTGTGCATGATTTGAGTATTTTGTGTGGCGAAGATGGAGCATAGCCAAACTATATGATTTTGCAGGGATGAACTTTCTTTGGCCATGTTATTTTGAGAAGACATAATTGCTTTGTTAGTATGCTTGAAGTATTATTATTCTTATGCCAATATTAAACTTTTGTCTTGAATCTTTCTGATATGAACATTCATGCCACAATAAAGAAAATTACATTGAGACTTATGTTAGGTAGCATTCCACATGAAAAATTCTGTTTTTATCATTTACCTACTCGAGGACGAGTAGGAATTAAGCTTGGGGATGCTTGATACGTCTCCAACGTATCTATAGTTTTTGATTGTTCATGCTATTATATTATCTGTTTTGGATGTTTAATGGGCTTTATTATGCACTTTCATATTATTTTTGGGACTAACCTACTAACCCAAGGCCCAGTGCAAATTGCTGATTATTGCCAATTCAGTGTTTCAGAGAAAAGGAATATCAAACGGAGTCCAAACGGAATAAAACCTTCGCGAGGATCGTTTTTGGAACAAACGCAACCCAGAACACTTGGAGTACACGCCAGGGAAGCCACGAGGTGGCCACGAGGCGGCCACGAGGCAGGAGGGCGTGCCCAGGGGGGTAGGCACGCACCCACCCTCGCGGGCCCCTCGTAGCTCCACCGACATACTTCTTTGTCCTATATATACTCATATACCCTGAAAACATCCGAGAGCACCACGAAACCATAATTCCACCGCCGCAACCTTCTGTACCCGTGAGATCCCATATTGGGGCCTTTTCCGGAGCACCGCTGGAGGGGAATCAATCACGGAGGGCTTCTACATCAACACCATAGCCTCTCCAATGAGTTGTGAGTAGTTTTCCATAGACCTTCGGGTCCATAATTATTAGTTAGATGGCTTCTTCTCTCTCTTTGGATCTCAATACAAAGTTCTCCTCTATCTACTTGGAGATCTATTCGATGTAATTCTTTTTGCGATGTGTTTGTCGAGATCCGATGAATTGTTGGTTTATGATCAATATTATCTATGAACACTAATTTGATTCTTCTCTGAATTCTTTTATGCATGATTTAAATATCTTTGCAAGTCTCTTCGAATTATCAGTTTGGTTTGGCCTACTAGATTGATCTTTCTTGCAATGGGAGAAGTCCTTAGCTTTGGGTTCAATCTTGCGGTGTCCTTTCCCAGTGACAGCAGGGGCAGCAAGGCCCGTATTGTATTGTTGCCATCGAGGATAAAAAGATGGGGTTTATATCATATTGCATGAGTTTATCCCTCTACATCATGTCATCTTGCTTAAAGCATTACTCTGTTCTTATGAACTTAATACTCTAGATGCATGCTGGATAGCGGTCGATGTGTGGAGTAATAGTAGTAGATGCGGAATCGTTTCAGCCTACTTTTCACGGACGTGATGCCTATATACATGATGATGCCTAGATATTCTCATAACTATGCGCTCTTCTATCAATTGCTCGACAGTAATTTGTTCACCCACCATAGAAACTGCTATCTTGAGAGAAGCCACTAGTGAAACCTATGGCCCCTGGGTCTATCTTCCATCATATTAGTCTTCCATCAACTAGTTATCATTACTGTTCTTTTATTTTGCAATCTTTACTTTTCAATCTATACAACAAAAATACCAAAAATATTTATCCTATTATCTCTATCAGATCTCACTTTCGCAAGTGGCCGAGAAGGGATTGACAACCCCTTTATCGCGTTGGTTGCAAGGTTCTTATTTGTGTGTGCGGGTATGAGGGACTTGTGTGCAGTCTCCTACTGGATTGATACCTTGGATCTCAAAAATGAGAGAAATACTTACGCTACTTTGCTGCATCACCCTTTCCTCTTCGAGGGAAAAAAATGCATGCTCGAGAGGTAGCAGGTGACCGCGAGGGAGCTGGGCGTGGGCGGCCTCGACATGGTCGTGGGCGGCCTCCATCAGGGCTAATGCCGCCGCTGCGGAACGGACAGCTGTTGTACCGCTCTCGCAAGTTGCTATCCCCGAGGCAGATGTTGCTACCGCCACCTGAGAAGCAACAACGGTCGTTTGGGCTATCTTTGCCGCCCGGTCACAAATTACGGCCGCGCTCATGCACCTTGTTAGCACGCGCATGGCGGCTACGACCGCGCTCTTGCCGGAGTGGGCCACCGAAGTTGCCCTCACGACGCGGGTCCATGTGCCTATCTTTCACCGGCGATGATTGAACAGTGAAATGATATTTGGGGAGCGAGCTAGTGTGCTTGAGACGCCGGCTGTGCACTGTAGCCGACACACCTTCTCGCGTAAGCCATAGGTGTATTATACACCGACGGTGCTCCAAGATATTTTGTACTACATGTCACACGGTTGCTGATAATAAACTATGTGCGATCTACTTGATTTTTCATCTTGATTTGAATTACATAATGGGGTCACAGCGGCAATGGACGGTGTTTGAATTGCCAGACCTTTTATCTGGAGTGAACATTCAACTATATGTGTGTCATAAAAGAATTGGAATTATTCAGGGATCGTTTGAACATTTTATACATTAAATTGGTTTTCTAGCCATTTCAGGTGAACAATTCAAATTTGAACTACATGCACATGCTGCAGTGCATATAAATTGGTTGAAAAATCAAATATGTGTCCTTGGGTGCATGCACAGGTCCCATGCAAGAAATGGGAATGAATTTCAAACACCGGGGCACCGTTGATTGCTGGCAAAACATTGAGATGCCTGGTTTTTCAATTCTAGTAAATCCAAAACTCGTCTGAAATTCATGAAACTTGGCATGCTATCATAGAGTGGCATCAACATGCCGTGGTACAAATTTTGTCCAATTTGGGGTAGGTTTGGGTATATGCTTCTCACAAACCGGAGCTTCTCACAACAAGCAAGATGGTTTTCGGTAGGGAACGTCCCACCTTTTGGGACAAAACAATATCAATTGCCTCTTATTGCTTTCAATATTTTTTCTCATGTCAACATAGAACAACATAAGTGTTGTGTGAATTTTTGTGATTTTTCGGGGTTCGTTTGGACATTTTTATGCATTAACTGAGTTTTCGATGCATTTTATGTGCATGATTCAAATTTGAACTACATGCACATGCTCCAGTGCATATAAATTGGTTGAAAAAATCAAATCTGTGTACTTGGGTGCATGCTTAGGTCCCATACAAGAAATGGGAATGAATTTCAAACATCAGGGCACCGTTGATTGCTGGCAAAACATTGAGATGCCTGGTTTTAAAATTCTAGTAAATCCAAAATTCGTCTGAAATTCATGAAACTTGGCATGCTATCATGGAGCGGCATCAACATGCCATGGTACAATTATTTTCCCATTTGGGCCAGGTTTGGGTATATGCTTCTCACAAACCGGAGCTTCTCACAACAAGCATAATGGTTTTTGGTAAGGAACGTCCCACCTTTGGGGACGAAACAATATCCATTGCCTCTTATTGCTTTCAATTTTTTTTCTCGTGTCAACATAGAACAACAGGAGTGTTGTGTCATTTTTTGTGATTTTTTGGGGTTTGTTTGGACATTTTTATGCATTAACTGAGTTTTCAATGCATTTTATGTGCATAATTCAAATTTGAACTACATGCACATGCTCCCGTGCATATAAATTGGTTGAAAAATCAAATATGTGTCGTTGGGTGCATGCTTAGGTCTCATGAAAGAAATGGGAATGCATTTCAAACACCGGGGCACCGTTGATTGCCGGCAAAACATTGAGATGCCTGGTTTTAAAATTCTAGTAAATCCAAAACTCGTCTGAAATTCATGAAACTTGGCATGCTATCATGGAGCGGCATCAACATGCCGTGATACAAATTTTGTCCCATTTGGGGCAGGTTTGTGTATATGCTTCTCACAAACCGGAGCTTCTCACAACAAGCATGATGATTTTCGGTAGGGAATGTCCCACCTTTGGGGACGAAACGATATCCATTGCCTCTCATTGCTTTCCAAAAAATTTCCCGTGTCAACATAGAACAACTGGAGTGTTGTGTGATTTCTATAATTTTTCGGGGTTTGTTTGGACATTTTCATGCATTAACTGAGTTTTCAATGCATTTTATGTGCATAATTGATACGTCCAAAACGTATCTATAATTTCTGCTTGCTCCATGCCACTTTTGGGTGATATTGCTATGATATTCATACACTTCCATACACTTTTGATCATATTTGGACTAACTTACTAATCCAGTGCACCCCAGTGCCAGTTTCTGTTTTCGGCTGTTTTTGTATTTCAGGTTTTCACGTTACGAGAACTGCCCAGAAAAATCCAGAAAAATTATATAAAAAATCAGCGTTTCGGAAACAACCTTGCGTCCGAAGGACAGCCGGGGGGGCCACCAGGGCTCCAGGCGCCCTGGCGACGCCCCCCCCCCCTGGGCCTAGCCGGGGGGCGCCTGGGCCCCCCGAAGCTTCCCCGATGCCCCCCTTTGGCATATATTTAAAGTGTCCTCCGAAACCCTCAGAACAGGAACTCTTTTCGCGATCCCATCTTTGTTCCGCCGCCGCCGCCGCTTCCAAGATCAGGAGCACCAGGAGAACTCTTCCCGGCACCCTGCCGGAGGGGAGGATCACCACCGGGAATTTCTCCACCACCATGGACGCCTCCCGGATGACTCGTGAGTAGTCTCCCTTGGACCATGAGTCCATGACCAGTAGCTATGTGATGTTCTCCTCCCGTTCTTGTGCTTCACTAATTAGTCCTCGTGAGCTGCCCTACATGATCGAGGCACCTATGTAATCCTTATGCTGTTGCTATGTTGAGTTTGCTGGGATCCGATGGATTATGAGATTATGTTCAGATTGATCTTGAGTAATATATTTGATTCACCTCTTTTATATTTTTGTTCATAAGTAATTCTTGCATGTTCTCCGTTGTTATTTACCGCTTTGGCCGAGTAGTAGGTAGTGACTCCAAGAGGGAACGTTATGCTCGATTATGGGTTCATGCCCCTCGATGACTAGCTTGAGTGACAGAAACATGAGTCTAGGGGATGTGCTGTTGCCACAAGGGGGAAAACAACGGTGCTTGTGCCCGCGGGTGCAAGGATTGTTTACTTTACGCAAAGTTCTATTAATGCAGTTGTCTGTTGCATTGAGTTTACACTATGGGTGGGACTCGCAACTTAATACCAGCGAGATGTTCTGGATAGATATCTCAAGGTGGATGATTAGTAGTAGATATTGATGGATTTCGGTCTACTTACTTTGGCGTACCGCCCATGCTTTGAACCTCAACCTTTCTTGCAATGTAGTCAGCATTGGTTTGCGTTCGTGGTCCTGTCAATTGCCCAGCTGTAATTTGTTTACCTCACATAGCTGTTTTATCGTAGTTTGGGAGAGAGACATCACTAGTGAACTTCATGAGACTCCGGTCCATATTACCATCATTGATCACACCCGCTATTTACTTTCCGTTATTATTTACTATTGCAAAACATTATCTATCACTACTATCCTTGCTTTTAATCCTTTGTGAACTACAAGGCCGGAGGGATTGACAACCTCTCTGTACTCGTTGGGAGCAAAGTTATTTGTATCTGTGTGCAGGTCCACGTTGATTGCTACTATCTGGCGCCGTAGCAGTTGACACCTACTTGTTGAACCTGGGAGTCTCTGGGGATTCGATCCTTGGCATCTTTGCTAAGGGAAAACACTTCTACTTACTGCATCTTACACCTTCCACTTGGGGTAACCAACGAGGGGTTCGAGGCCCATCAAGGAGTATTTTCTGGCGCCGTTGCCGGGGACTCCACTCTTCAGGATAGGGGAGTTGCATGCTGTCTTTTACCTTTGCTTTTTAGTCTTGTTAGTTTACCTTTCATTTTTGCTTTAGTATCCTTTATCAAAAATCACAAAAAAATTATTTTCCTTTTTTATTAGTAGTCCTTTCTGTTTAGCCAAACATGTTAGGATTTGGTGCTTTGAGGAAATCAGAAGTTCTAGATTTCCATCAAAGGGATGGAGAAAATATGAAGAAGGCATGGGACAGAATTTCTGATGCACGTAGAAGAATTATGCCTTGGATACCTATAAAAATTGTGCTTAGAAATTTTTACCATGGTCTTTTTAAATGGTGTAAACACTCCCTTGACATTATAGCTGAGGGAGATTTCCTAGAGTGTAATGAAGCTAGAGCTCTTGAAATTATACATGGTCTATCTAGTTACTTTGTTTATGATCATAATTTTGATACTGTCATAGATAGACTTGCTACTATTGAAAAGAGAATGTATGCTCTAGACTTAATGAAGGTAGAGAATCCCAAACCCAATAAGAGAGATATTTTGGAAATAGATAATGACTGGGAGCCTCTTGTTAGGATTAGCATCTCTAATCAAGACTTCCTTGCTTATTGTGATATTGGATCTATGGTTTCTACTATGCCAAAAATTGTTCATGATTCTTTAAAATTTAACATGGATAGATTACCATCTTATCATGAACACACTAATGGAGATATTTCTGAAATCCAGGGAAGAATAAAAGACGTGCCAGTTAAATTCCTTAAAGGGATTGCAATGATTGATTTCTTCATCGTGGAGCCAAACCAAGGAAATATAGTGCTTGGAAGGGACTTCCTCCGAGCAGTTAAAGGCTTCATTGATATAGGTAAGGGACAAATCCGCTTACGCGGGAAGGCAAAAGGTGTGTACCCCTTTCCTAGAAGGAACAAGAATGAACTTGTTGAGGAACCATTTGAAACAATTTATAACTCCGATTATTATGATGGTTATTGACTCCTCTATGCATTATGCCTAGCTTAAAGGCATAAAAGAAAGCGCTTTTGGGAGGCAGCCCACATGAATAAAAATTTTGCTTTTGTTGTGTCTTGATGTTGTTTACTGCTGTAGCATCATCATTGTATCTTTACTTTTCATATTTGTGCCAAGTATAGCCTCTGATTGCTAGAAAGTTCAAAAGTTGTGAGGTGCTGTCCAGGAAACAGATTCTGTCCTTGGATAGAAAAATTCGTATAAAATCACCAGATCATCTTTTTGGTATGAATTTTTTCGAAAGCGTTCTCTATATAATTGTCTTTTGTGCGTATGTTCTGAGTTTTTTGATTTGAGTTGCAGAAGTATCCCGAACAGATCAATTACTACCTGATGTTCTGTTTTTCACAGATTCTGTCCTGTTTTGCCTTTCCTCCACTTTGCAAATTAAGAGCTTGCTTTTTCTTTGCAAAAACCTTTTGGCAATCTTGAGAAACAGTAGAACTTCAAGAATATATTTATTTCCAGCAAGGTATAATTATTTTATTAAGGGTACTAACCTCGCTAATCAGATTATGATGAGTTATGTATGAAGGGAGTTTTCAAGTGTGCGAGGGAAGATGATAAAAAAGATTCAAGAGTGTCAAGCGCTCAAGCTTGGGGATGCCCCCGTGCACCCCCAAGAAATATTCAAGGAGACTCAAGCGTCTAAGCTTGGGGATGCCCCCGTGCATCCCCTTCTCCATCAACATTATCAGTTCGTCTTTCGTTCCACTATATTTTTATCACTTCATGTGTTATGTGCTATGCTTGGAGCGTCTTGCTTTTAGTTTTCTTTTTAGTTTTTCATAACGAGTCGGAACTCAGCATTCTTTATGTGGGAGAGAAACACGCTCCACCTCTACCTAGAACATAACATAGAATTTTCATGTCTATCTATGCTGTGTGTGTTCTTTGTCTTTTAATAGCTACTATCATGCTCTGCTCTTAGTATTCATGCTTATCTTTTCAAAGAGCTTTTGTTTAGTTGGTTGCTTCAACTCTCTTTAATTATCATGCTCACCTTATTAAGAGAGTTTGCTTCCGTTGCATGGGTTAATGTGTCTATGATAAAGATGCTACTTGCATGATGGTGCTTAGTAGTTCAGGTTTTCTTATGGTTAATCTCAAATAGCTGGGGGGTTCCCAATGTGTTATTGGAGTACCAACATGGTTTGTTTGCCTATGATGTGGTATGGTTTAGTAATATCTTCCTTCGAGAATTTATTTTGATTGACTTGGCGTATGCTCACGCATATTTAAGACTGTAAAGAAAGTCTGTCAAGCCTTGATGATCTTTTATTTCTGAGCGGAGATATAACTACCATGCCTGATTCAATATTGATTTGTCGCTCTGCATGATTATGACCGTCATTGCTCTCTTAGTTGGTCGCTCCCAGTCTTTTGCTAACCTCCACCTGTACTACAAACGAACTTTGCAATATATAGCTCATGGGAAAGTAGCTTAAAAACTATTGTGGTAAAGAATATGTTGCTTATGTATCTTATTTCTTATAAGTTGCTTGGTGAGCGGTAACCATGTTTCTGGGGACGCCATCAACTGTCACACTTTTGTTGAATATCATGTGAGTTGCTATGCATGTTCGTCTAGTCTGAAGTAAGGGTGATTTGTCGTGGGTTGAATGAATATGCATATTGTTAGAGAAGAACATTGGGCCGCCAACCAAAGCCATGTATCATGGTGGAAGTTTTAGCTTGGACATTAATCCTCAATCTCTTATGAGAATATGCTTATGCATTTAAGAGGAGTCCATCATCTATTTTCTATGTTGTCCCGGTATGGATGTCCTCAAGTTGAGATCTATCAAAAACGAGAAATCAAATGCGATTTATCTCCTTGGACCTTTGTACAGGTGGCATAGAGGTACCCCTTTGTGACACTTGGTTGAAACATATGTAATGCAATGATAACCCATGGGAATCCGAGCTAATTAGGACAAGGAGCGAGCACTATTAGTATACGATGCATGAGGCTTGCAACTTATAGGATGTCTTATGCATGACACATATGAAGTACTACTACCGTTGACAAAATTGCTTCCATGTTTTCAAAATAAAAAGCTCTAGCACTTAACCTTTCTTTTACTTTTATGTTAAAGCACCAACTACTGAGAGCATGATTGTCATTCTGAGTGTAATGTGCATTGTCCCAAAGTAGCATTGTCTTTTGCATGATTGTGATATCGTTTATCCTGAAATGATTGTATCTAGTCATCACTTAAACCTTGAAGGTGCCCCTGCATTTATGTTTTGCATCACTAAAGGGGGCAAGCTAGATATCACTTTGTCATATTTGCACATCATGTTCATTGCAAATCTATTTGATGTTTCAGTTTCATATTGTAAAACTTTCAGTCATTTGTGATTTTCCCATGAGGCAACTTAATTACTTTAGAATCATTGTCTCAGTAAGCTTTTGTCATATGACTATGAAAAAGTCCTATATGGTTAATAGCATGTCACCACAGAAATTATTCTTGTTATCATTTACCTACTCGAGGACGAGCAGGAATTAAGCTTGGGGATGTTGATACGTCCAAAACGTATCTATAATTTCTGCTTGCTCCATGCCACTTTTGGGTGATATTGCTATGATATTCATACACTTCCATACACTTTTGATCATATTTGGAATAACTTACTAATCCAGTGCACCCCAGTGCCAGTTTCTGTTTTCGGCTGTTTTTGTATTTCAGGTTTTCACGTTACGAGAACTGCCCAGAAAAATCCAGAAAAATTATATAAAAAATCAGCGTTTCAGAAACAACCTTGCGTCCGAAGGACAGCCGGGGGGGCCACCAGGGCTCCAGGCGCCCTGGCGGCGCCCCCCCCCTGGGCCGCGCCGGGGGGGCGCCTGGGCCCCCCGAAGCTTCCCCGATGCCCTCCTTTGGCATATATTTAAAGCGTCCTCCGAAACCCTCAGAACAGGAACTCTTTTCGTGATCCCATCTCTGTTCCGCCGCCGCCGCCGCTTCCAAGATCGGGAGCACGAGGAGACCTCTTCCCGGCACCCTGCCGGAGGGGAGGATCACCACCGGGAGCTTCTCCACCACCATGGACGCCTCCCGGATGACTCGTGAGTAGTCTCCCTTGGACCATGAGTCCATGACCAGTAGCTATGTGATGTTCTCCTCCCGTTCTTGTGCTTCACTAATTAGTCCTCGTGAGCTGCCCTACATGATCGAGGCACCTATGTAATCCTTATGTTGTTGCTATGTTGAGTTTGCTGGGATCCGATGGATTATGAGATTATGTTCAGATTGATCTTGAGTAATATATTTGATTCACCTCTTTTATATTTTTGTTCATAAGTAATTCTTGCATGTTCTCTGTTGTTATTTACTGCTTTGGCCGAGTAGTAGCTAGTGACTCCAAGAGGGAACGTTATGCTCGATTGTGGGTTCATGCCCCTCGATGACTAGCTTGAGTGACAGAAACATAGTCTAGGGGATGTGCTGTTGCCACAAGGGGGAAAACAATGGTGCTTGTGCCCGCGGGTGCAAGGATTGTTTACTTTACGCAAAGTTCTTTTAATGCAGTTGTCTGTTGCATTGAGTTTACACTATGGGTGGGACTCGCAACTTAATACCAGCGAGATGTTCTGGATAGATATCTCAAGGTGGATGATTAGTAGTAGATATTGATGGATTTCGGTCTACTTACTTTGGCATACCGCCCATGCTTTGAACCTCAACCTCTCTTGCAATATAGTCATCATTGGTTTGCGTTCGTGGTCCTGTCAATTGCCCAGCTGTAATTTGTTTACCTCACATAGCCATTTTATCGTCTTTTGGGAGAGAGACATCACTAGTGAACATCATGAGACTCCGGTCCATATTACCATCATTGATCACACCCGCTATTTACTTTCCGTTATTATTTACTATTGCAAAACATTATCTATCACTACTATCATTGCTTTTAATCCTTTGTGAACTACAAGGCCGGAGGGATTGACAACCTCTCTGTACTCGTTGGGAGCAAAGTTATTTGTATCTGTGTGCAGGTCCACGTTGATTGCTACTATCTGGCGTCGTAGCAGTTGACACCTACTTGTTGAACCTAGGAGTCTCTGGGGATTCGATCCTTGGCATCTTTGCTAAGGGAAAACACTTCTACTTACTGCATCTTACACCTTCCACTTGGGGTAACCAACGAGGGGTTCGAGGCCCATCAATAATTCAAATTTGAACTACATGCACATGCTCCAGTGCATATAAATTGGTTTAAAAATCAAATATGTGTCCTTGGGTGCATGCTTAGGTCCCATGCAAGAAATGGGAATGAATTTCAAACACCGGGGCACCGTTGATTTCCTGCAAAACATTGAGATGCTTGGTTTTTCAGTTCTACTAAATCCAAAACTCATCTGAAATTCATGAAACTTGGCATGCTATCAGGGAGCGGCATCAACATGCCGTGGTACAAATTTTGTCCCATTTGGGGCAGGTTTAGGTATATGTTTCTCACAAACCGGAGCTACTCACAACAAGCATGATGGTTTTTGGTAGGGAACGTCCCACCTTTGGGGAGGAAACGATATCCATTGCCTCTTATTGCTTTTAATTTTTTTCTCGTGTCAACACAGAACAACAAGAGTGTTGTGTGATTTTTTCTGATTTTTTGGGGTTCATTTCGACATTTTTTATGCATTAACTGAGTTTTCAATGCATTTTAATTGCATAATTCAAATTTGAACTACATGCACATGCACCAGTGCATATAAATTTGTTGAAAAATCAAATATGTGTCCTTGGGTGCATGCTTAGGTCCCATGAAAGAAATGGGAATGAATTTCAAACACTGGGGCACCGTTGATTGCCGGCAAAATATTGAGATAGCTGGTTTTTTCATTCTAGTAAATCCAAAACTCGTCTGAAATTCATGAAACTTGGCATCCTATCATGGAGCGGAATCAACATGTCGTGGTACAAATTTTTCCCTAGTTGGGGCAGGTTTGGGTATATGCTTCTCACAAACCAGAGCTTCACACAAAAAGCATGATGGTTTTCGGTAGGGATCGTCCAACCTTTGGGGATGAAACAATATACATTGCCTCTTATTGCTTTCAATTTTTTTTCTCGTGTCAACGTAGAACGACATGAGTGTTGTGTAATTTTTTGTGATTTTTTGCAGTTCGTCTAGACATTTTCATGAATTAACGGAGTTTTCAATGCATTTTATGTGCATAATTCCAATTTTAACTAATTGCACATGCTCCAGTGCATATAAATTTGTTGAAAAATCAAATATGTGTCCTTGGGTGCATGCTTAGGTCCCATGCAAGAAATGGGAATTAATTTCAAACACCGGGGCACCGTTGATTGCCGGCAAAACATTGAGATGCCTGGTTTTTAAATTCTAGTAAATCCAGAACTCGTCTGAAATTCATGAAACTTGGCATGCTATCATGGAGCAGCATCAACATACCGTGGTACAAATTTTGTCCCATTTGGGGTAGGTTTGGGTATGTGCTTCTCACAAACCGGAGCTTCTCACAACAAGCATGATGTCTTTCGGTAGGGAACGTCCCACCTTTGTGGACGAAATGATATCCATTGCCTCTTATTGCTTTCAAAAAAATTCTCGTGTGAACACAGAACAACGGGAGTGTTGTGTGATTTTTTGTGATTTTTCAGGGTTTGTTTGGACATTTTTATGCATTAACTGAGTTTTCAATGCATTTTATGGGCATAATTCAAATTTGAACGACATGCACATACTCCAGTGCATATAAATTGGTTGAAAATCAAATATGTGTCCTTGGGTGCATTCTTAGGTCCCATGCCAGAAATGGGAATGAATTTCACACACCGGGGCACCATTGATTGCCGGCAAAACATTGAGATGCCTGGTTTTTAAATTCTAGTAAATCCAAAACTCTTCTGAAATTCATGAAAGTTGGCATGCTATCATGGAGAAGCATCAACATGCCTTGGTACAAATTTTGTCCCATTTGGGGCAGGTTTGGGTATATGCTTCTCACACACCGGAGCTTCTCACAACAAGCAAGATGGTTTTCGGTAGGGAGCGTCCCACCTTTGGGGACAATACGATATCCATTGCCTCCTATTGCTTTCAAAATTTTTTCTCGTGTCAACAGAAAACAATAGGAGTGTTGTGTATTTTTTGTGATTTTTCGGGGTTCATTTGGACATTTTTATGCATTAACTAAGTTTCAATGCATTTGATGTGCATAATTCAAATTTGAACTACATGCACATGCTCCAGTGCATATAAATTGGCTGAAAAATCAAATATGTGTCCTTGGGTGCATGCTTAGGTCCCATGTAAGAAATGGGAATGAATTTCAAACAGCGGGGCACCGTTGATTGCTGGCAAAACATTGAGATGCCTGGTTTTTAAATTCTAGTAAATCCAAAACTTGTCTGAAATTCATGAAACTTGGCATGCTATCATGGAGCGGCATGAACATGCGAGGTACAATTTTTTCCCATTTGGGGCAGGTTTGGGTATATGCTTCTCACAAACCGGAGCTTCTCACAACAAGCATGATGGTTTTTGGTAAGGAACATCCCACCTTTGGGGACGAAACAATATCCATTGCCTCTTATTGCTTTCACTTTTTTTTTCTCGTGTCAACATAGAACAATAGGAGAGTTGTGTGATTTTTTGTGATTTTTCGAGGTTTGTTTGGACATTTGTATGCATTAACTGAGTTTTCAATGCATTTTTGTGCATAATTCTAATTTGAACTACACGCACATGCTCTAGTGCATATAAATTTGTTGAAAAATCTAATATGTGTCCCTGGGTGCATGCCTAGGTCCCGTGCAAGAAATGGGGATGAATTTCAAACACCGAGGCACCATTGATTGCTGGCAAAACATTGAGATGCTTGGTTTTTGAATTCTAGTAAATCCAAAACTCATTTGAAATTCATGAAACTTGGCATGCTATCATGGAGCAGCATCAACATGCCGTGGTACAAATTTTGTCCCATTAGTGGGCAGGTTTGGGTATATGCTTCTCACAAACCGAAGCTTCTCACCACAAGCATTATGGTTTTCAGTAGGGAACGTCCCACCTTTGGGGACGAAACGATATCCATTGCCTCTTACTGCATTCAAAATATTTTCTCGTGTCAACATAGAACAACAGGAGTGTTGTGTGATCTTCCGCGGTTTGTTTGGACATTTTTATGCATTAACGGAGTTTTCAATGCATTATGTGCATAATTCAAATTTGAACTACATGCACATGCTCCAGTGCATATAAATTGGTTGAAAAATCAAATATGTGTCCTTGGGTGCATACTTAGGTCCCATGCAAGAAATGGGAATGAATTTCAAACACTGGGGCACCGTTGATTGCGGGCAAAACATTGAGATGCCTGGTTTTTAAATTATAGTAAATCTAAAACTCGTCTGAAATTCATGAAACTTGGCATGCTATAATAAAGCGGCATCAACATGCCGTGGTACAAATTTTGTCCTATTTGGGACAGGTTTGGGTATATGCTTCTCACACAACGGATCTTCTCACAACAAGCAAGATGGTTTTCGGTAGGGAACGTCCCACCTTTGGGGACAAAACGATATCCATTGCCTCATATTGATTTCAATTTTTTTTCTCGTGTCAACATAGAACAACATGAGTGTTGTGTGAATTTTTGTGATTTTTCGGGGTTTGTTTGGGCATGTTTATGCATTAACTGAGTTTTCAATGCATTTTATGTGCATAATTCAAATTTGAAGTACATGCACATGCTCAAGTGCATATAAATTGGTTGAAAAATCAAATCTGTGTCCTTGGGTGAATGCTTAGGTCCCATGCAAGAAATGGGAACGAATTTCAAACACCGGGGCACCGTTGATTGCTGGCAAAACATTGAGATGTCTGGTTTTAAAATTCTAGTAAAACCAAAACTCGTCTTAAATTCATGAAACTTGGCATACTATCATGGAGCGGCATCGACATGACACGGTACAAATTTTATCCCATTTGGGGCAGGTTTGGGTATATGCTTTTCACAAACCGGAGCATCTCACAACAAGCATGATGATTTTCGGTAAGGAACGTCCCACCTTTGGGGATGAAATGATATCCATAGCCTCTTATTGCTTTCAATTTTAATCTCGTGTCAACATAGAACAACAGGAGTGTTGTGTGATTTTTTTTTTCTGATTTTTCGGGGTTTGTTTGGACATTTTTATACATTAACTCAGTTTTCAATGCATTTTATGTGCATAATTCAAATTTGAACTACATGCACATGCTCCAGTGCATATAAATTGGTTGAAAAATCAAATATGTGTCCCTGGGTGCATGCTTAGGTCCCATGCAAGAAATGGGAATGAATTTCAAACACTCGGGCACCGTTCATTGCTGGCAAAACATTGAGATGCCTGGTTTTTAAATTCTAGTAAATCCAAAACTCGTCTGAAATTCATGAAACTTGGCATGCTATCATGGAGCGGCATCAACATGCCGTGGTTCAAATTTTGTCCCATTTGGGGTAGGTTTGGGTATATGCTTCTCACAAACCGGAGCTTCTCACGACAAGCATGATGGTTTTCGATAGGGAACGTCCCACCTTTGGGGATGAAAAAATATCCATTGCCTCTTATTGCTTCAAAACAATTCCCGTGTCAACATAGAACAACTTGAGTGTTGTGTGATTTTTTATGATTTTGCGGGGTTCGTTTGGAGATTTTTCATGCATTAACTGTGTTTTTAATGCATTTTATGTGCATAATGTAAATTTGAACTACATGCACATGCTCTAGTGCATATAAATTGGTTGAAATATCAAATCTGTGTCCTTGGGGCATGCTTAGGTCCTATGCAAGAAATGGGAATGAATTTCAAACACCGGGGCACTGTTGATTGCTGGCAAAGCATTGAGATGCCTGGTTTTTAAATTCTAGTAAATCCACAGCTCGTCTGAAATCCAGGAAACTTGGCATGCTATCATGGAGCGGCATCAACATGTAGTAGTACAAATTTTGTCTCATTTGGGGCAGGTTTGGGAATATGCTTCTCACAAACCAGAGCTTCACACAACAAGCATGATGGTTTTCGGTAGGGAACGTCCCACCTTTGGGGACGAAATGATATCCATTGCCTGTTATTGCTTTTAATTTTTTTCTCGTCGCAACATAGAACAACAGGAGTGTTGTGTGATTTTTGTGATTTTTCGGGGTTTGTTTGGACATTTTTATGCATTAACTGAGTTTTCAATGCATTTTATGTGCATAATTCAAATTTGAACTACATGCACATGCTCAAGTGCATATAAATTGGTTGAAAAATGAAATATGTGTCATTGGGTGCATGCTTAGGTCCCATGCAAGAAATGGGATTGAATTTCAAACACCGGGGCACCCTTGATTGCCGGCAAAACATTGAGATGCCTGGTTTTTAAATTCTAGTAAATCCAAAACTTGTCTGAAATTCATGAATCTTGGCATGCTATCATGGAGCGGCATCAACATACCATGGTACTAATTTTGTCCCATTTAGGGTAGGTTCAGGTATATGCTTCTCACAAACTGGAGCTTCTCACAACAAGCATAATGTCTTTCAGTAGGGAACGTCCCACCTTTGTGGACGAAACGATATCCATTGCCTCTTATTGCTTTCAAATTATTATTTTCTCGTGTCAACATGGAACAACAGGAGTGTTGTGTGATTTTTTGTGATTTTTTGGGGTTTGTTTGGACATTTTTATGCATTAACTGAGTTTTCAATGCATTTTATGTCCATAGTTCAAATTTGAACTACTTGCACATGCTCCGGTGCATATAAATTGGTTGAAAAATCAAATATGCGTCCTTGGGTGCATGCTTAGGTCCCATGCGAGAAATGGGAATGAATTGCAAACACCGGGGCACCGTTGATTGCCGGCAAAACATTGAGATGCCTGGTTTTTAAATTCTAGTAAATCCAAAACTCTTCTGAAATTCATTAAACTTGGCATGCTATCATGGAGCGGCATCAACATGCCGTGGTACTACTTTTGTCCCATTTGGGGTAGGTTTGGGTATATGCATCTCATAAACCGGATCTTCTCACAACAAGCATGATGGTTTTCGGTAGGGAACATCCCACCTTTGGGGAGGAAACGATATACATTGCCTCTTATTGCTTTAATTTTTTTTTCTCGTGTCAACATAGGACAACATGAGTGTTGTGAGATTTTTGTGATTTTTTGGGGTATGTTTGAAATTTTTTATGCATTAACTGAGCTTTCAATGCATTTTATGTGCATAATTCATATTTGAACACTATGCACATGCTCAAGTGCATATAAATTGGTTGAAAAATGAAATATGCATCCTTGGGTGCATGCTTAGGTGCCATGCAAGATATTGGAATGAATTTCAAACACGGAGGCATCGTTGATTGCCAGCAAAACATTGAGATGCCTGGTTTTTAAATTCTAGTAAATCCAAAACTCGTCTGAAATTCATTAAACTTGGTATGCTATCATGGAGCGGCATCAACATACCGTGGTACAAATTTTGTCCCATTTGGGGTAGGTTTGGGTATATGCTTCTCACAAACCAGAGCTTCTCACAACAAGCATGATGTCTTTCGGTAGGGAACGTCCCACCTTTGTGGACGAAACGATATCCATTGCCACTTATGACTTTCAATTTTTTTTCTCATGTCAACATAGAACAACGGGAGTGTTGTGTAATTTTTTGTGATTTTTCGAGGTTCGTTTGGACATTTTTATGCATTAACTAAGTTTTCAGTGCATTTTATGTGCATAATTCAAATTTGAACTACATGCACATGCTCCAGTGCATATAAATTGGTTGAAAAATCAAATATGTGTCCTTGGGTGCATGCTTAGGTCCCATGCAAGAAATGGGAATGAATTATATGCACCGGGGCACCTTTGATTGCCAGCAAAACATTGAGATGCCTCGTTTTTAAATTGTAGTAAATCCGAAACTTGTCTAAAATTCATGAAACTTGGCATGATATCATGGAGCGGCATCAACATGTTCTCGTACAAATTTTGGCACATTTTGGGCAGGTTAGTGTAGATGCTTCTCACAAACCGGAGCTACTCACGACAAGCATGATGCTTTTCGGTAGGGAACGTCCCACCTTTGGGGATGAAACAATATCCATCGCCTCTTATTGCGTTCAATATTTTTTTTCTTGTGTCAACATAGAACAACATGAGTGTTGTGTGATTTTTGAGATTTTTTGGGGTTTGTTTGGACATTTTTCTGCATTAACTGAGTTTTCAATGCATTTTATGTGCATAATTCAAATTTGAACTACATGCACATGCTCCATGTCATATAAATTGGTTGAAAAATCAAATATGTGTCCTTGGGTGCATGCTTAGGTCCCATGCATGAAATGGGAATGAATTTCAAACACCGGGGCACCGTTGATTGCCGGCAAAACATTGAGATGCCTGGTTTTTAAATTCAAGTAAATCCAAAACTCGTCTGAAATTCATGAAACTTGGCATGCTATCATGGAGCGGCATCAACATACCGTGGTATAAATTTTGTCCCATTCGGGGTAGGTTTGGGTATATGCTTCTCACAAACCGGAGTTTCTCACAACAAGCATGATGTCTTTCGGTAGGGAACGTCCCACCTTTGTGGACGAAACGATATCTATTACCTCTTATTGCTTTCAATTTTTTTTCTCGTGTCAACATAGAAAAACGGGAGTGTCGTGTGATTTTTTGTGATTTTTCGGGGTTCGTTTGGACATTTTTATGCATTAACTGAGTTTACAATGCATTTTATGTGCATAATTCAAATTTGAACTACATGCACATGCTCCAGTGCATATAAATTGGTTGAAAAATGAAATATGTGTCCTTGGGTGCATGCTTAGGTCCCATGCAAGAAATGGGAATGAATTTCAAACACCAGGGCACCGTTCATTACCGGCAAAACATTGAGATGCCTAGTTTTTAAATTCTAGTAAATCCAAAACTCGTCTAAAATTCACGAAACTTGGCATGCTATCATGGAGCGGCATCAACATGTCGTGGTACAAATTTTGTCCCATTTGGGGCAGGTTTGGGTATATGCTTCTCACAAACCAGAGCTTCACACAACAAGCATGATGGTTTTCGGTAGGGAACGTCCTACCTATGGGGACGAAATGATATGCATTGCCTCTTATTGCTTTCAATTTTTTTCTCGTGTGAACATAGAATGACAGGAGTGTTGTGTGATTTTTTTAGTCCGTTTGAAAAGTTTCATGCATTAACGGAATTTCCAATGCATTTTATGTGCATAATTCCAATTTGAACTGCATGCACATGCTCCAGTGCATATAAATTGGTTGAAATATCAAATATGTGTCCTTGGGTGCATGCCTAGGTCCCATGCAATAAATGGGAATGAATTTCAAACACCGGGGCACCGTTGATTGCAGGCAAAACATTGAGATGTCTTGTTTTTAAATTCTAGTAATCCAAAACTCGTCTGAAATTCATGAAACTTGGCATGCTATCATGGAGCGGCATCAACATGCCGTGGTACAAATTTTGTCCCATTTGGGGTAGGTTTGGGTATATGCTTCTCACAAACCGGAGCTTCTCACAACAAGCATGATGTCTTTCGGTAGGGAACGTCACACCTTTGTGGACGAAACGATATCCATTGCCTCTTACTGCTTTCAATTTTTTTTTCTCGTGTCAACGTAGAACAACGGGAGTGTTGTGCCATTTTTTGTGATTTTTCGGGGTTCGTTTGGACTTTTTTATGCATTAAGTGAGTTTTTAATGCATTTTATGTGCATAATTCAAATTTGAACTACATGCACATGCTCCAGTGCATATAAATTGGTTGAAAATCAAATATGTGTCCTTGGGTGCATGCTTAGGTCCCATGCAAGAAATGGGAATGAATTTCAGACACCGTGGCACCGTTGATAGCCGGAAAATCATTGAGATGCCTGGTTTTTAAATTCTAGTAAATCTAAAACTCGTCTAAAACTCATGAAACTTGGCATGCTATCATGGAGTGGCACCAACATGCCATGGTACAAATTTTATCCCATTTGGGGCAGGTTTGCGAATATGCTTCTCACAAACCGGAGCTTCCCACAACAAGCATGATGGTTTTCGGTAGGGAACGTCCCACCTTTGGGGACGAAATGATATCCATTGCCTCTTATTGCTTCCAAATTTTTTTCTCGCGTCAACATAGAACAACAAGAGTGTTGTGTGATTTTTTGTGATTTTTCGTGGTGCGTTTGGACATTTTCATGCATTAACTGAGTTTTCATTGCATTTTATGTGCATAATTCAAATTTGAACTACATGCACATGCTGCAGTGCATATAAATTGGTTGAAAAATCAAATATGCGTCCTTGGGTGCATGCTTAGGTCCCATGCAAGAAATGGGAATGAATTTCAAACACCGGGGCACCATTGATTACAGGCAAAAAAAATTGAGATGCCTGGCTTTTAAATTCTAGTAAATCCAAAACTCGTCTGAAATTCATTAAACTTGGCATGCTATCATGGAGCGGCATCAACATGTCGTGGTACAACTTTTGTCCCATTTGGGGCAGGTTTGGGTATATGCTTCTCACAAACCGGAGTTTCTCACAACAAGCATGATGTCTTTCGGTAGGGAACGTCCCACCTTTGTGGACGAAACGATATACATTGCCTCTTATTGCTTTCAAAATGTTTTCTCATGTCAACATAGAACAATGGGAGTGTTGTGTGATTTTTTGTGATTTTTCGGGGTTTGTTTGGACATTTTTATGCATTAACTGAGTTTTCAATGCATTTTATGTGCATAATTCAAATTTGAACTACATGCACATGCTCCAGTGCATATAAAAATGAAATACGTGTCATTGCGTGCATGCTTATGTCCCATGCAAAAATTGGGAATGAATTTCAAACACCGGGGCACCGTTGATTGCCGGCAAAACATTGAGATGCCTGGTTTTTAAATTCTAAAAAATCCAAAACTCTTCTGAAATTCATGAAACTTGGCATGCTATCATGAAGCGGCATCAACATACCGTGGTACAAATTTTGTCCCATTTGGGGTAGGTTCAGGTATATGCTTCTCACAAACTGGAGCTTCTCACAACAAGCATGATGTCTTTCGGTGGGGAACATCCCACCTTTTTGGACGAAACAATATCCATTGCCTCTTATTGCTTTCAATTTTTTTTCTCGTGTCAACATAAAACAACTGGAGTGTTGTGTGATTTTTTGTGATTTTTCGGGGTTCGTTTGGACATTTTTATGCATTAACTGAGTTTTCAATGCATTTTATGTTCATAATTCAAATTTGAACTACATGCACATGCTCCAGTGCATATAAATTGGTTGAAAAATCAAATATGCCTCCTTGAGTGCATGCTTAGGTCCCATGCAAGAAATGGGAATGAATTTCAAACACCGGGGCACCGTTGATTGCCGGCAAAACATTGAGATGCTTGGATTTAAAATTCTAGTAAATCCAAAACTCGTCTGAAATTCATTAAACTTGGCATGCTATCATGGAGCGGCATCAACATGCTGTGGTACAACTTTTGTCCCATTTGTGGCAGGTTTGGGTATATGCTTCTCACATAACGGAGCTTCTCACAACAAGCATGATGGTTTTCGGTAGGGAACGTCCCACCTTTGTGGACGAAACAATATACATTGCCTCTTATTGCTTTCAATTTTTTTTCTCATGTCAACATAGAACAATGGGAGTGTTGTGTGATTTTTTGTGATTTTTCGGGGTTCGTTTGGACATTTTTATGCATTAACTGAGTTTTCAATGCATTTTATGTGCATAATTCAAATTTGAACTACATGCACATGCTCCAGTGCATATAAATTGGTTGAAAATCAAATATGTGTCCTTGGGTGCATGCTTAGGTCCCATGCAAGAAATGGGAATGAATTTCAGACACCGTGGCACCGTTGATAGCCGGAAAATCATTGAGATGCCTGGTTTTTAAATTCTAGTAAATCTAAAACTCGTCTAAAACTCATGAAACTTGGCTTGCTATCATGGAGTGGCACCAACATGCCATGGTACAAATTTTATCCCATTTGGGGCAGGTTTGCGAATATGCTTCTCACAAACCGGAGCTTCCCACAACAAGCATGATGGTTTTCGGTAGGGAACGTCCCACCTTTGGGGACGATATGATATCCATTGCCTCTTATTGCTTCCAAAAAATTTTCTCGCGTCAACATAGAACAACAAGAGTGTTGTGTGATTTTTTGTGAATTTTCGTGGTCCGTTTGGACATTTTCATGCATTAACTGAGTTTTCATTGCATTTTATGTGCATAATTCAAATTTGAACTACATGCACATGCTGCAGTGCATATAAATTGGTTGAAAAATCAAATATGCGTCCTTGGGTGCATGCTTAGGTCCCATGCAATAAATGGGAATGAATTTCAAACATCGGGACACCGTTGATTACCGGCAAAAAAAATTGAGATGCCTGGTTTTTAAATTCTAGTAAATCCAAAACTCGTCTGAAATTCATTAAATTTGGCATGCTATCATGGAGCCGCATCAACATGCCGTGGTACAACTTTTGTCCCATTTGGGGCAGGTTTGGGTATATGCTTCTCACAAACCTGAGCTTCTCACAACAAGCATGATGTCTTTCGGTAGGGAACGTCCCACCTTTGTGGACGAAACGATATCCATTGTCTCTTATTGCTTTCAAATTGTTTTCTTATGTCGACATAGAACAATGGCCGTGTTGTGTGATTTTTTGTGATTTTTCGGGGTTCGTTTGGACATTTTTATGCATTAACTGAGTTTTCAATGCATTTTATGTGCATAATTCAAATTTGAACTACATGCACATGCTCCAGTTTATATAAATTGGTTGAAAATGAAATATGCGTCATTGGGTGCATGCTTAGGTCGCATGCAAAAATTGGGAACGAATTTCAAACACCGGGGCACCGTTGATTGCCGGCAAAACATTGAGATGCCTGGTTTTTAAATTCTAATAAATCCAAAACTCTTCTGAAATTCATGAAACTTGGCATGCTATCATGAAGCGGCATCAACATACCGTGGTACAAATTTTGTCCCATTTGGGGTAGGTTCAGGTATATGCTTCTCACAAACTGAAGCTTCTCACAACAAGCATGATGTCTTTCGGTGGGGAACGTCCCACCTTTGTGGACGAAACAATATCCATTGCCTCTTATTGCTTTCAAATTTTTTTTCTCGTGTCAACATAAAACAACGGGAGTGTTGTGTGATTTTTTGTGATTTTTCGGGGTTCGTTTGGACATTTTTATGCATTAACTGAGTTTTCAATGCATTTTATGTGCATAATTCAAATTTGAACTACATGCACATGCTCCAGTGCATATAAATTGGTTGAAAGATCAAATATGCGTCCTTGGGTGCATGCATAGGTCCCAAGCAAGAAATGGGAATGAATTTCAAACACCGGGGCACCGTTGATTGCCGGCAAAACATTGAGATGCTTGGTTTTAAAATTCTAGTAAATCCAAAACTCGTCTGAAATTCATTAAACTTGGCATGCTATCATGGAGCGGCATCAACATGCCGTGGTACAACTTTTGTCCCATTTGTGGTAGGTTTGGGTATATGCTTCTCACAAACCGGAGCTTCTCACAACAAGCATGATGGTTTTCGGTAGGGAACGTCCCACCTTTGTGGACGAAACAATATCCATTGCCTATTATTGCTTTCAATTTTTTTTCTCATGTCAACATAGAACAACGGGAGTGTTGTGTGATTTTTTGTGATTTTTCGAGGTTCGTTTGGACATTTTTATGCATTAACTGAGTTTTCAGTGCATTTTATGTGCATAATTCAAATTTGAACTACATGCACATGCTCCAGTGCATATAAATTGGTTGAAAAATCGAATATGTGTCCTTGGGTGCATGCTTAGGTCCCGTGCAAGAAATGGGAATGAATTTTATACACCGGGGCACCGTTGATTGCCGGCAAAACATTGAGATGCCTTGTTTTTAAATTCTAGTAAATCCAAAATTCGTCTAAAATTCATGAAACTTGGCATGATATCAGTGAGCGGCATCAACATATCCTGGTACAAATTTTGTCCCACTTCGGGCAGGTTAGTGTCTATGCTTCTCACAAACCGGAGCTACTCACGACAAGTATGATGCTTTTCGGTAGGGAACGTCCCACCTTTGGGGACGAAACAATATCCATCGCCTCTTATTGCTTTCAATATTTTTTTCTCATGTCAACATAGAACAACAGGAGTGTTGTGTGATTTTTCGGCGTTTGTTTGGACATTTTTCAGCATTAACTGAGTTTTCAATGCATTTTATGTGCATAATTCAAATTTGAACTACATGCACATGCTCTAGTGCATACAAATTGGTTGAAAAAACAAATATTTGTCCTTGGGTGCATGCTTAGGTCCCATACAAGAAATGGGAATGAATTTCAAAGACTGGGGCACCGTTGATTGCCGGCAAAAAATTGAGATGCCTAGTTTTTAAATTCTAGTAAATCCAAAACTCGTCTCAAATTTATGAAACTTGGCATGCTATCATGGAGCGGCATCAACATACCGTGGTACAATTTTTTTCCGATTTGGGGTAGGTTTGGGTATATGCTTCTCAAAAACCAGAGCTTCTCACAACAAGCATGATGTCTTTCGGTAGGGAACGTCCCACCCTTGTGGACGAAATGATATCCATTGCCTCTTATTGCTTTCAATTTGTTTTCTCATCTCAACGTAGAAAAACGAGAGTGTTGTGTGATTTTTTGTGATTTTTCGGGGTTCGTTTGGACATTTTTATGCATTAAATGAGTTTTCAATGCATTTTATGTGCATAATTCAAATTTGATCTACATGCACATGCTGCAGGGCATATAAATTGGTTGAAAAATCAAATATGTGTCCTTGGGTGCATGCTTAGGTCCCATGCAAGAAATGGGAATGAATTATATACACAGGGGCACCGTTGATTGCCGGCAAAACATTGAGATGCCTCATTTTTAAATTATATTAAATCCAAAAATCGTCTGAAATTCATGAAACTTAGCATGCTATCATGGAGCGGCATCACCATGTTGTGGTACAAATTTTGTCCCATTTGGGGCAGGTTAGGGAATATGTTTCTCAGAACAAGCATGATGCTTTTCGGTAGGGAACGTCCCGCCTTTGGGGACGAAACGATATCCATTGCCTCTTATTGCTTACAATTTTTTTTTCCGTGTCAACATAAAACCACAGGAGTCTTGTGTGAAATTTTGTGATTTTTTGGGGTTCGTTTGGACATTTCTATGCATTAACTGAGTTTTCAATGCATTTATGTGCATAATTCAAATTTGAACTACATGCACATGCTCCAGTGCATATAAATTGGTTGAAAAATCAAATATGTGTCCTTGGGTGCATGCTTATGTCCCATGCAAGAAATGGGAATGAATTTTATACACCGGGGCACCGTTGATTGCCGGCAAAACATTGAGATGCCACGTTTTTAAATTCTAGTAAATCCAAAATTCGTCTAAAATTCATGAAACTTGGCATGATATCATTGAGCGGCATCAACATGTCGTGGTACAAATTTTGTCCCATTTCGGGCAGGTTAGTGTATATGCTTCTCACAAACCGGAGCTACTCACGACAAGCATGATGCTTTTCGGTAGGGAACGTCCCACCTTGGTGGACGAAACGATATCCATTACCTCTTATTGCTTTCAATTTTTTTTCTCGTGTCAACATAGAACAACGGGAGTGTTGTGTGATTTTTTGTGATTTTTCGGGGTTCGTTTGGACATTTTTATGCATTAACTGAGTTTACAATTCATTTTATGTGCATAATTCAAATTTGAACTACATGCACGTGCTCCGGTGCAGATAAATTGGTTGAAAAATGAAATATGTGTCCTTAGGTGCATGCTTAGGTCCCATGCAAGAAATGGGAATGAATTTCAAACACCGGGGCACCGTTGATTGCCGGCAAAACATTGAGATGCCTGGTTTTTAAATTCTAGTATATCCAAAACTCGTCTGAAATTCATGAAACTTGGCATGCTATCATGGAGTGGCATCAACATGTTGTGGTACAAATTTTGTCCCATTTCGGGCAGGTTAGTGTATATGCTTCTCACAAACCAGAGCTACTCACGACAAGCATGATGCTTTTCGGTAGGGAACATCCCACCTTTGGGGACGAAACAATATCCATCGTCTATAATTGCTTTCAATATTATTTTTTCTCGTGTCAACATAGAACAACAGGAGTGTTGTCTGATTTTTGTGATTTTTCGGGGTTTGTTTGGACATTTTTCTGCATTAACTGAGTTTTCAATGCATTTTATGTGCATAATTCAAATTTGAACTACATGCACATGCTCCAGTGCATACAAATTGCTTGAAAAATCAAATATGTGTCCTTGGGTGCATGCTTAGGTCCCATACAAGAAATGGGAATGAATTTCAAACACTGGGGCACCGTTGATTGCCGGCAAAACATTGAGATGCCTAGTTTTTAAATTCTAGTAAATCCAAAACTCGTCTGAAATTCATGAAGCTTGGCATGCTATCATGGAGCGGCATCAACATACCGTGGTACAAATTTTGTCCCATTTGGGGTAGGTTTGGGTATATGCTTCTCACAAACCGGAGCTTCTCACAACAAGCATGATGTCTTTCGGTAGGGAACGTCCAATCTTTGTGGACGAAACGATATCCATTGCCTCTTATTGCTTTCAATTTTTTTCTCGTGTCAACGTAGAACAACGGGAGTGTTGTGTGATTTTTTGTGATTTTTCGGGGTTCGTTTGGACATTTTTATGCATTAACTGAGTTTTCAATGCATTTTATGAGCATAATTCAAATTTTAACTACAGGCACATGCTCCAGGGCATATAAATTGGTTGAAAACTCAAATATGTGTCCTTGGGTGCATGCTTAGGTCCCATGCAAGAAATGGGAATGAATTATATACACCGGGGCACCGTTTATTGCCGGCAAAACATTGAGATGCCTGGTTTTTAAATATTAGTAAATTCAAAACTCGTCTGAAATTCATGAAACTTGGCATGCTATCATGGAGCGGCATCACCATGTTGTGGTACAAATTTTGTCCCATTTGGGGCAGGTTAGGGTATATGCTTCTCACAACAAGCATGATGCTTTTCGGAAGGGAACGTCCCGCCTTTGGGGACGAAATGATATCCATTGCCTCTTATTGCTTACAATTTTTTTTTTCTCGTGTCAACATAGAACAACAGGAGTCTTGTGTGAAATTTTGTGATTTTTCAGGGTTCGTTTGTAATTTCTATGCATTAACTGAGTTTTCAATGCATTTATGCGCATAATTCAAATTTGAACTACATGCACATGCTCCAGTGCATATAAATTGGTTGAAAAATCAAATATGTGTCCTTGGGTGCATGCTTAGGTCCCATGCAAGAAATGGGAATGAATTTCAAACACCAGGGCACCGTTGATTGCCGGTAAAACATTGACATGCCTGGTTTTTAAATTCTAGTAAATCCAAAATTATGTTAACCATTCACATGACGCCACATGTCTTGGTTTAAATGGCTGTAGGAGGGGCCGCGCGGACAGTTGCTTGACCTTGACTGAACGGGAGGCGTCCGAGCGCCGTCCGGTGCATAGGATGACCGAGAGGCGTGCAAGCTGGGCTCGAGTGCGCAGGCTCATCGAGAAGCGTGCGAGTTGTATGCTGCACAGGCTCACTGGGATGTGAGCCCTTTGACTTCCATGGCCGCCCGCCTTGCTCGCATCCTCTCCATTAATGGCGCCTAAGCCGCAGTTTAATTCCCTTTTTAAATATAATACACTCATCGCAAACGTTTTAGTTAGAACACCCGTATGCAAACCGACAGCTTCCCCAGGAAGCCGAGAGAAAATGTGCCGAGCGGGATTTCTGGAGCTCTTGATTGCAAACATTTTAGACAGAACGCTCGTATGCAAAGTGAGAGCAACGCAGGATTTGTGCATCCCTTCAACACAAACGGTTGTTTTGGATGACCTGTGTGCAACCACGTACAAACAATTTGGTAAGATCTGCCAATCCTTGTAACACTACGATTTGTCAAAATATGAAGCTAAAAATCACTAGCGGTATTGAATTTTTGCAACTAAAATTCAGTAATTAAGCATAGATTTCATTCATAGATTAAGCAGTCGTTCTTAATTTATACAAACAGTTCAACTCATAGCTGAACCAACCAAACTTTTCCCCAATTGTTGCCAACCACGTACTGAAATAGCTAGTTCAACTATATATAATAGCTAATTTTAAGTACGTAGTACAGTTCCACCACATATATAGTTAGATGAGTTGAACAAAATAGCCCCTAAATACTACTACTACTGGGGAGGGGCTTTGTACTACTTCGGGCTGCCTCTCCTCTACCGAGCACGCTCAGTAAGAGGCAGAGGAGGAGGAGCCTACCGACAAGCTGGGCAACCGCAATGCGGTGTCTGCCGCTAATGCAGCTTCAGGGACACTCACCTCGAACACCCCTCCAGACGACCCCTCTCGAAGCGGTGGTTCTCCTCGTAGATCTCTTGATTCCAAGCCTCTGAGGCGGCGTGTGCCGCGACCACTACAGCGGTAAGGCTCTTTGCGTGCTCGACGAGGTGCTCCTCCTCCTCCCGCAGGAACTCGGTGTAGCGCGCAAGGTCGCTGTCGCACATGCGGGCATCTACCTTGCCTCTCGCCTTCGGGCGGCGGTGGCGGAGCGGGTGATGACCCTGGCGGTCGACGGTGGGCTAGCGGCCACGGCGGCCGCGACGGGGTGGCGGCCACGACTACCACCTCCTGCCTTCGGGTCGCGGTGGCAGAGCGGGTGATGGCCACAGTGGCCAGCAGTGGGGTGGCGGCCATGACGGCCATCTCCTGCCTTCGGGCTGCGGCGGCGGAGCGGGCGATGGCCCCGGGTTTCGGTAGTGGTGTGGCGGCAATGGCAGCCGGCAACAGCTGCCGACGGGCATCGGCGGCGGAGCGTGTGGTGGGTGTTCCGCGCACACCCAATAGGGACGCCACGCGCACTACACTACGCCGGGGATTGCGCCGCCACCGCTGTGTGGCCTCCCAGCTGGAGTTGTCCTCTGATGACGGTGGAGTGGCTGAGCGACGACGACGGGCCGATGCCATTGGCGAATGTGGGAGAAGCAGACGAGATAAGCTACAGTGATGGAGGGGAAAATGCGACGCGGGACTCGCCGGTCGTGAGGGTTTTTATAGCAGGACGGTAAGCATTGGGATTTTGGGGGATTTCACTGAGTCGAACGGGAAGCTTGCGTGAGAACCTGCGAGGTTGCGCGGGAACGGTCTCACCGACGATTCATTGGCGCCACCGTTTGGCAAAAAGAATGCCCTCGCGTGCTGCGCAAGCTTGCGTTGTAAGCCGTCTACGGCAGCGGGGTGACAAGACGTGCGAGAGGAGGACGAAAGGCCACGTACACATACGGTTAATAAAGAAACGTTTGCGATTTAATTACCTACTATACCACCGTCCTGGTTTATAAGTATGATTTAACTAATAAAATACGAATGCATGTCGCCAAAGATTATATAGTTGGATTTCTTTTTGAACATAGTTTCCAATTACATAATTTTTAAAACATGCATTAACATTTTGTTGGTTAAATTTGAGGGCAAAGTATGGCATGGAATACAAAGGATACTATAGACTAGACGGAGGTGGTACCACACGGCCGCTTTCTACGCAGCGACGCAGCTGTCGGCCGGCTTATAGGCGACCATTTCCTTCATGTTCAACTGGTCTATGCGTGTGATTGCTTATGGTTCAGGCGGCCGCGGCGCGCTCTGCTTGCGTCCCGCCGCGTGCGCTCTGCTCTCGCGTCCCTTCGGGTGCTCTGCCTTCGTCCCTCCACACGCACAATCACGCACGTTCGTGTGCAAGCGGTTGCGCTGGGCGCGGCGCGACGATGCAGTTACCCACTGCAAAAACTGCCATGCGACGCGCCGAGAATCGACGCCGCCCAGTCTCTTTTTATTCCCGCAGCCATTTACCTTCATCCCTCGTCTCACACGACACAATAAGCACACCCATGACGACACATACAGAGAGGACATCCAGCGGTTCCAATGGTGCTCCCCGTGGCTCCAATGGCGCTCCCAGTGGCCGATGATGACAACGGCGGGGAGTTCACCACGCATCACATAGTGGAAACTCACGTGAGGGGGAAGGCCCTCTCGGTGGTGTACACGAACGATCCGGTCTTGGTGGAGAGTTCCATCCATACTATGGAGCAGTTCCTTGCCGAGGACAAGTACCGAGTGGTCGGCTTCGACCTCGAGTACACCGTCGGTCATGCCGGGCACGATTAGAAGGTTGCCGTCGCCCAGTTGTGCATGCGACGTGACGTCCTCGTCTACCACTTCCACCTTTCCACAAGGCCTTCCGAGCGTTTGTCCAGGTTTATCAACAGCTCCAACTACAGTTTTGTCACGGTGGACACCACCAACGATCTAAAGCGCTCAAGGTTCCGGACTTGAAATGCCGAATCTTGTCAACATCTAGCACCACTACAAGGTCTGGGGCAGCGACAAAAGCAAACTGAACTCCTTGGTTGACCTCGCATCGGCCATCATCGACCCCTACTATGCGAAGATGAAGCAAGAGAGTAATAAGGACAAGAACGCCTGGCACAGTGTGTGGCATAAGAGACTGGATGAACAACATGTCAAGTACGCGACCATGGACACGTACACAAGTTATGATATGTACATGTGGATCATTGACATGAGGAACTGTCTTCTTCCTGACCCAGATGAGGGATCAAGCCTCATAGCAGTGGCGGGAGCGTCACAAGAAGTAGATGACTAGATGATTGTTTCTCCAACTTTAGAATGCATGCAATTGTTTATTGAGGTGTGTATGAATGATCTGTATAGTCACTTATGTAATTGGATGTTTATTTCAGTTTTATATATATATACATGTTATTCTACTGTAGACAGGGCAATTCACACGGCTTATTAGCAGCAATCGTCTGTGTTATTATTGGTCTCTGCACACATTTCAGATTACGGACCTGTTTGCCGCGTATCACACACACCTTGATCTGGCTGACCATTTCTTTTGTGTTGCCTAATCACACACAGTTCATCCAAGTGAACTGTATGTTGTATATCGCACACACATTCATCTGGCTGCCCGTTTCTTTTGTGCCTCCTCATCCCAAATAGTTAATTGAGCTAAACCGCATGCCCTGCATCGCACACGCAACTAAATTCTGAACCGTGTTTGATGCATCTGTCATCACAAACGTTTTGCACCTTTTTTATGGTTTTTGTACACCACCATTTGTGATTATGGCATCGCACACAGTTTCGTCGAAGGGTCTCTGATCGTAGTGTCGCGTTTGGACCATCCTGCAGTAGTGCTAGCTAAAAGGCATTAAAGAAAAGCAATTGTTGGGAGACAACCCAACACTTATACCTACTATTTTTGTATTTTCACATGGTTAAGCTACTGTAGTAATCATATTTTACATGTTTTGTTTCACTAAAGTGCCAAGCAAAGCCTTAGGATCATGTTGGGTGTTAATAGATTTGATCTTGATGAAAAAGAGAAACTTTTGCGCTCACGAGAAAAATTCTCATTTATAACAGAAGAGTGCTTTTAAGTTGATTCTTTTTACAGAAGTTTATATACAAATTTCCCATGTGGTCATATTTTTTTCAAGATTTTTAGTGTTGCAGAAGTATGGTGAATGTTCAGATCATTACAAACTGTTCTGTTTTTGACAGATTCTGTTTGCAATGCATAGTTTGCTTGTTTTCTAGTTTCTATGGCTTATATTGATCAATATAAATAGTAGAAATGATATGCTACAGTAGGCACTGTGTGAGAAAAATTATGAATCTTGTCTTTGACAGTACCCAAAGTGAATGATTTGTTTTATCATACTAACCCATCTCACGAGGTTTTGTTAAGTTTTGTATGATTGAAGTTTTCAAATTTTGGGTGAGAAGTCGATATGAGGAGAATAAGGAGTGAAAAGACCCTAAGCTTGGGGATGCCCAAGGCACCACAAGGTAATATTCAAGTAAGATCCAATCAACTAAGCTTGGGGATGCCCCGGAAGGCATCCCCTCTTTCGTCTCCAACATTATCAGTAACTTCACTTGGAGCTTTGTTTTCATTCATCACATGATATGAGTTCTTCTTGGAGCGTCAACTTATTTAGTTAGGATTTTCTTGCTGGTATTTATAATAATGTTTTGCATCTTTATTTCAATAAAAGTGTCAAGGATTGCCTTTACCATGCTTATTTTGCAAGTCTATATGTTGCTGTTTGAAAACAGAAAGTTTTCTATCATTGTCTGAATTCTTCTGGATAGTCAGAACGTGATAAATTCTTGAATTTTTTTACACAGTTAGCATGAATAAGTTCTCTGTAATGTGGAAATTTTTCAGAATTTCTAGAGCTAGGGAAGTATGAGAACAATTCCACTCTTTATAGGCTGTACTGTTTTGGCAGATTGCTGTTATGTTTGCATTGTTTGCATATGTTTGCTTGTTTAATGATTCTATTTGAGGATAGGAGCATTAAATATGCAAATGCATTTAGTATGCAATGTTGAATAATAATTTTACTGATTTGCTACAGTAGAGAACGATAAGGTTTTGCATTAGTTTATACTAACTTATCTCACGAGTTCTTATTGAGTTTTGTGTGGATGAAGCTTTTGAGATTTAGGAAAACCGTTGTCGGGGGAAACTGTCTGCCACGAACACCTATGGGACCGGAGCCCCTTGTACGCTGCCGTAAGGGAGCGGAGGGAGCACGAAGAGCAGATCGAGGAGAGCACGCGGGCAGTTTACCCAGGTTCGGGCCGCGCGGACGCGTAAAACCCTACTCCTGCCTTGGCTGTATTGAGCTCGGGAGCTTGAAGAGCTACAGTACCAGCTACACCGAGCGTGAGAGTTGCTAAGGATTCGAACCCTCTCTACGTTGTGCATGGGCCTCCTTTTATAGCTCAAGGGGTCACCGACAGGTGTCAACGTAGAGGAGGGCAAAAATGTAACTTTGGTGGTAGTTGTAACAGTGCGGGAATAGTGCGTGAACAGTGGATGAACAGTGGTCATCACCTACTTTGACAGTGGGGGACAAGAGCATTAAATTCCCGTCGCCGTCGACCCCAAAAGCGCCCGCCCATGCGTCTCCGTTCGCCACGGCGGTAGCCTCGTCACCGTGGAGTGCCACCATGTCCCCCAGGCTGCACAGCCTTCCGCCACGCGTCCCTGGAAGGGCCCCAGGGCGACGCGTGCGCAGATGTGCTGGAGCGCGGGCACACAGCGTAACTCTCCCCCGGCAAGCACCTTGACGGGGCCTTGACCTTGCCGGGCCCTGAAGCTTGTCGCTCCCCGGGCCCTGCCGGGGCGCAGGGTGCGCCGAGGCATGTCTTCTGAGATGCAATCTTCTGGTCTTCCTGGCAAGCTCCTCTTGCCAGGGTCTTGTGTTAACATGATAGTCTTGAGCCTGGAATGGCCTTCCCGGCAAGCTCCACTTGCCGGGGTCTTGATCTTCTGTCTTGTATACTTTGTTTTTGAATGGCTTAATAAGGACTGGAAAGGCGTTCCGGCAAGCGCGTGGTAAGCCCTGCCGCGGGAAGCTGCTACTGCCCGTGCACAAGTTGGGGTACTAAGGTACCCCTATCTTAGTACACCGACAGGAGCCCCCGGGCCTGGGCCACACACGGTGCCGAGCGCTGTTGGGCCAGGCCCAAAACAGTGCACGAGCACGCGCGGCCCACGGCAAGCCGTAATTCCCCTTCCGCATCCGCCGCGTCCCTCCCTAATGGCACGCGTCGATTGCGGCGCCGTGGAAGAGATCGTGGCCACGTTCTTTAATGGGAAATGCGGAGCGTCCCCCTCTTCCCCCTTAAAAGCAGAGGAAGCAGGGGCAGTTTCCCTCCTTCGCTTTCATTGCTTCTTCATCCTCCAGAAATCCCCCGCTGCCCTTCGCCCCCACCTCTCTTCCGCCGTCTTCCGCATCTGCGGCGCCGTCGAACTCCTCGCCCCTTCCCTCACCGCCTCCGCCATGGCTCCGAAGACCGAGAAGGCGAAGGCGGAGAAGGCCAAGAGGGAGAAATCCGAGCAGGAGGCGAAGCTCACCCTCCTGCGGAAGAGGAACGTGGTCTTCGCGCCGAGGCTCGGCGCGAGGGAGCTCTGGAACAAGTACTATCTCTTCTGGGCCAAGGAGACTAAGGCTCATCCCCGGACCAGAGTCTACCCCGCCGGCGCCAAAGATCTGCTTCCCGGCGGGTATTTCTTCTTCGTTGTCTTCTTCCACTGCGGCTTGTGCCCTCCATTCTCGGAGTTTTTCTGTGACATCATGAACACGTACAACCTCCACCTCTTAGACTTCACCCCCAACGCCATCCTTACGATGGCGGTTTTCGCACATCTGTGCGAAAACTACATAGGGATCTATCCAAACGTAGCACTTTTTCGCCATTTCTTCATGCCTAGAGTAGAGGCCGGCGCTCCCCTCTCCGGGGGTATCTCCTGGATCTTCCGCTTGAACAAGAAGGAATCATATCTGAAAGGAGAACTCCGCGGCAAGTGGGAAGAGTGGCGCGCAGATTGGTGTTGGATAGTGGAGGACCAGCCGGAGCCTTTCACTGCGCCGCGCACAACAGCCATAGTGCGCGGCAGGGACTAGAGCGAGTTGGCCCCGGATGACGTCAAGCTCAACGTCGCCCTCGTCAGGATACTTCGTCTCCGGGTAGCCAAGTTGACCATCGGAGAGGTAGGTGCAGATTTCCTCCGCCGCCGCATTGCCCCTTTACAAGAAAGGAAAAGGCCAGCATGGGAATTTGGCAATGCGGCGGATATTATGAGGCTGCGCCCGGGTTTGAACTTCAACTTCACGGCGTTGGAGCTGAAGGGGATGGTCCGGGAGCTTTTCAAGCACGACCCGGCCCATTCGGAGTGGTTTAGATCTCCCCAGGGAGTGGTGCCGCTGTGCAACAGCACTGCCCGGGACGCCTTGCGCGCAATGATGCCCGCGTGTGACTCCCACGGCGTCGACCCGACCTGGATAGTGCCCACGCCGGATGCAATTATGAGTTTCTTCGATAATCTGGTCGAGGTGCCCAAGAACACCGAGGAGAACAAGGGTCTCACTCGGGCCACCACGGAGCGGGACCTAGCTTATATTGCTTCCCGGATGGAGGAGGCCGCCGCAGCTGCAGCGGCAGGAGATTTCGGGTTCACCGTCGACGAGGCGGATGCTGAGGACGCGTCGTGCCAAGCCGAGGAGGCAGAGATCCGCAGATTGCTCAAGCTTCCGCCCAACGAGCTCGCCGGGGTTCCTTCCCTGAGGTATGTCGGGATTCCCGGGATCGTGAGCGAAGCCGCCGCAAGAGGCGAGGTTGCTGGAGGGAGCAGAGGTGCCGGAGGGAGCGGAGCTGCAGGGCAGGATGCCGGACCCAGCGGGCCTGTTGGGGAGGAGGAAGACGTCGAGGCCGATGAAGACACCGGCGGGTCTCTAGGGCTCGACGACGACGCCTCCTCGTCGTCGGAGAACTCCCCACCTCCGGCAAGTCCCAAGCAAGCGTCGGGGAAGCGCCTCCGCAAGGCGCCTACAGCGACGAGGACGCAGGCGCCCCGATAGCAGCCTGCTCGCCGGGCGGCGTGGGCCACCGGAGCGAGCCAAAGCGCGACGGAGACGCCCAACGCACCAGCCGCGGCGGAAGCGCCCCGCGCGCCAGCCGCGACGGAGGCGCCCCGTGCACCAGCACCTAGCGGAGGGGGATCCTCTCAGAGTGGAGCAGCTGCTCCGCCTGCTCCCCGGGCCTCGGCGCCAACGGAGGCTGGGTCTTCGCAGCCCCCAGCCCCGGAGACCGCCAAGTGCCCGAGGGAGCCTTCTCCTCCCGCTCCTCGCGCGGGAGCGCCTCAGGTGGAGTTTGATTTCTCCGCCCTCGGTGACGACGACGAGGAAGAGGAGTAAGTGTTTGTTATTTGTAACTTCTTCGATTCTGTCTTGATTCTTCCTTCATGATTCTGATCTTGTTCTTGCTTTGATTTCAGGCCCCTGGCCCAGCGGATGGCGAAGCAGGCCAAGATCCCTGTGGTCGAGGTCGACGACGACTCGCCCGTCACGGCGACAGGGGACGCGCCGGCGACGGACTTGCCGGACCCAACCGCTGCTCCGAGGAGCAGCCCCCAGCGCAGCCCCCGGCGTAAGTCTGGTCTTGAACTTCCTACTTGTCGGGCGCGCTTGAGGTTTTAGCTTGGTACTCACGTTTTGTTGTCTTGTTTGTCTTGTGCAGAAATGGAGCCGCAGCTGCAGGAGCGCCCGGAGACTGCCTCCGGCGAGCCACCGGCTCCGCCCTCCCCGCCAAGGGTAGACTCCCCGGCGAGGGAAAACGTTCCGACGAGGACGGGCACCCCGCCAAGGGCGGGCTCCCCGCCAAGGGCGAGCAGCCCGACGAGGGCAGCCACCCCGCCAAGGGAGGGCACGGGCGGCCCTACGCCAGCAGGGGCCACTGCTCCACCGCCAAGGGAGGACTCCCCGGCGAGGGAGCCAGTCGTCGAAGACGTCCGCGAAGGTAAATTTTGCAGCTTTATCTTCTTGGATTTGTCTTTTTGGATATTTGCTTGATAGCTTCTTTTCTTCTTCTGCTAGATCCTCCCGCGCCGGACCGGATGGAGACCGAGGTCATCGGCGAGGAGGCCGCGCAAGGCGACGGCGGCAACGCCCCTGTCGTTGAAGATATGGCAGGAGCCGACGAGCCTGCCGCCGAGGAGACTGCTCCAACCGCAGATGCCGCGGCCAGGGAGGGGGACGGCGACCACACTGCCGGCCCGGAGGCAGCAGGAGCGTCGAGCGCTGCACCGGCCGCCGACCCCTCCGCCGATAAGGAGCAGCCCGGCTTCTATCTTGAGGCCCCCAATGGCGTCTTCATACAAGTGCCATGGGGGTCCTCGTCGCGAGCCCCCGTGGAGGGAGAGACCTTTGATGGAGAGGTTCTCGCCTCCGCGGGGCTGAAGATTGTTGAGGCGCCTGGCAGGAGCGATGAGCCCGAAGAGGAGAAACTTCTCCGCCAGCTCCTGGCCCTTTACCGGGCCAGGCAGGCGAAACTGGAGTCGCGAGAAGCCCTCACCGCCAAGGCCGGAGCAGATTTGGAGAAACGCGCCGCAGAGCTCCGTGCCGCCAACCAGGCGGCTCTCCGCGACTTGGCGGAGGAGCGCGAGAGGCTTGCCGGAGAGCAGCAAGAGTTCCTCCTGGAGAAAGCTGAGGCCGAGGAGCAACAGCGACTGGTCGGTGAAGCGTTGTCCCAGCGAGAAGGAGCGCTCAACCAGCGGAAGGTCGACCTCGACGCTCACGAGGACGACCTTACTGCCCGGGAGCAGGCCCTTGGCGGAGAGTTGAAGGAAGCAAAAGCCGCCGCGGCCACTGCGGAGACCGCCAAGAAGGACCTTGAAGCTAAGGTGGCGCAGCTGGAGGAGTACCTGAAGGCGAGCACGGAGAGGATCACCGCACTTAATGTGGAGCGGGAAAAGGACGCCCACACCAACTCTGATCTTCAGGTACGCCTCTCCAAGCAGGGCGACGAGCTCAAAGCCGCCAAGGACTCAATTGCTGATCTGGAGTTGAAGGTCTCCACTTTGAGAGATTCACTTGACGCCACCCGGGACCGCGAGACCAAGTTGAAGGAGGAGGTTCGCAAGGAGCGGGAGCTGGTGGAGAGCACTGCCACCTCCGCGAACATCTTTAGCCAGGCGGTGGAGCAATGGACGGAGGAGCTGATCACTTCCGCCGCCAACATCGACAAGGAGCTAATGGCGCTGAGGGTGGAGCACCTCGTGTACTCTCCGGACCCGAATCTCCCCCACAGCGCCAAGCTAAGTCTTTTCTTCAGGGGGATCGCGCCGGCGCTCGCACGTCTGCAGGAGAAGCTCCCCGCGCAGCTGGCCGAGGAATCGCGCCAGCTCTGCGTGGGTACCTTGGAGCGCGTCTTGACCAAGATTGTCTACCGCAACCCCGGTATTAATCTTGTCAACGTCCTCCGCAGCCTGCCGGCCGACGCAGATCAGGAGGCGCTGAAGGCGCAGGTCGCCCACATCATCGCCAAGGTGAACAAGATCTCCAGGCGTGAAGGCGACCGCGTAGACTAGGCCTCTTTCTTTTTATTTCCTTTGCTGCTGCATAGTGTGCCATGAACATGAATCTATTAGTCATTGCGACAAGTTATCCCTTGTAATACATTATCTTATTTTGATCAATCGATGCAGTGTTATCTCCCTTGCTTTGGTTCTTTACTTTGTATGCTTTTAACCCTACGCTTCTAGGGGACTTGCCGGCAAGGGGCCCTTGCCGCGAGCGCTGAGTGCTGGACTCTGGGCAGCCTGCTGGCCAAGGCCTTACCGGCAAGCAACCTTGTCGCAGCTAGTCGCAACGCACTTAGCTTGCTGAGCGAACTCGAAAACGAAGCAAGGGCGCGACACTTGTCGCAGCTCACTTAAGTCGTTGAGCGTACTCGAAAACAAAGTAAGGGTGCGGCTAGCCACGGGTAGGTTCCTCCGCGCACAGGTTTTCCATACAAAGTGTGGTTGTTCAAGGAAGATAACTAAAATTTAAAAATTTGAACTGCTCAAATTCTGGTAACTTAGCTTTCATATATCGCTTGTTCCCCCGACAAGGCTTCTCTTTCTTGAACAGCACTCGGTTCATCTTCCATCTCCTTCAAAGATGTCGGGGGAAACTGTCCGCCACGAACACCTATGGGACCGGAGCCCCTTGTACATTGCGGTAAGGGAGCGGAGGGAGCACGAAGAGCAGATCGAGGAGAGCACGCGGGCAGTTTACCCAGGTTCGGGCCGCGCGGACGCGTAAAACCCTACTCCTGCCTTGGCTGTATTGAGCTCGGGAGCTTGAAGAGCTACAGTACCAGCTACACCGAGCGTGAGAGTTGCTAAGGATTCGAACCCTCTCTACGTTGTGCATGGGCCTCCTTTTATAGCTCAAGGGGTCACCGACAGGTGTCAACGTAGAGGAGGGCAAAAATGTAACTTTGGTGGTAGTTGTAACAGTGCGGGAATAGTGCGTGAACAGTGGATGAACAGTGGTCATCACCTACTTTGATAGTGGCGGACAAGAGCATTAAATGCCCGTCGCCGTCGACCCCAAAAGCGCCCGCCCATGCGTCTCCGTTCGCCACGGCGGTAGCCTCGTCACCGTGGAGTGCCACCGTGTCCCCCAGGCTGCACAGCCTTCCGCCACGCGTCCCTGGAAGGGCCCCAGGGCGACGCGTGCGCAGATGAGCTGGAGCGCGGACACACAGCGTAACTCTCCCCCGGCAAGCACCTTGCCGGGGCCTTGACCTTGCCGGACCCTGAAGCTTGTCGCTCCCCGGGCCCTGCCGGGGCGCAGGGTGCGCCGAGGCATGTCTTCTGAGATGCAATCTTCTGGTCTTCCTGGCAAGCTCCTCTTTCCAGGGTCTTGTGTTAACATGATAGTCTTGAGCCTGGAACGGCCTTCCCAGCAAGCTCCACTTGCCGGGGTCTTGATCTTCTGTCTTGTATACTTTGTTTTTGAATGGCTTAATAAGGACTGGAAAGGCGTTCCGGCAAGCGCGTGGTGAGCCCTGCCGCGGGAAGCTGCTACTGCCCGTGCACAAGTTGGGGTACTAAGGTACCCCTATCTTAGTACACCGACAACCGTGATATGAGAAGAAATAAGGAGACACAAAAGCTCAAGCTTGGGGATGCCCAAGGCACCCGAAAATAATATTTCAAGAAGTCTCAAGCATCTAAGCTTGGGGAAGCCCCGATAGGCATCCCACCTTTCTTCATCAACAATTATCCGTTAGTATCAGTTAATCCTAGATTTTAGCTTCTTCACATGAGATGTGCTATTCTTGAAATGTCATTTTATTTTGTTTACTTGATGTTTTAATAAAATAATTATATCTGAAAGTTTTTAAATAAAATAGAACCCCCAAATAGTTGCCGGAAAAGCTAGATAAGCGGCATTCACATCCCGTCAAAGAAGCTCTTTTCTAGCACCGTTGCTCTAGTGCTTCACTTATATCTTTTTGAGCATGGTGTGATTTATTATTTTTGAAGAATAAACTCTCATGCTTCACTTATATCCATTTAGAGAGTCAACCGGAATTGGCCAATTGCATGGTTAGTCATAAAATCCTACATAAAACTTGTGGATCACTGAATATGATATGTTTGATTTGTTGCAATAGTTTTGCCATATAGAGATGATAATATGTGGGAGGTACTAGTGGATGATCGTGTTTAGTAAGACATTTGTGTTAAGGTTTGTGATTCCCGAAGCATGCACGTATAGTATCTCGTTATGCCGGGAAGCTGGAGCACAATTTATCCTTGATTATCCTATCTTTGTGTGAAGGTCGGGGCGCGCTATGGTTAACTCCTACAAACCTCCCCCCTAGGAGCATGTGTAGTATTACTTTGCTTCGAGGGCTAATAAACTTTTACAATAAGTATATGAGTTCTTTGTGACTAATGTGAGTCCATGGATTATACGCACTCTCACCATTTCATAATTGCTAGTCTCTCTCGTGCCGCACAACTTTCACAGGTGCATAAACTTTATTATACCTTCCTCAAAACAACCACCATACCTACCTATTATGGCATTTCCATAACCATTCTGAGTTATATTGCCATGCACTTCCATCGTATAGTTGACTTAAGCATTCATTTTCATCATATAGAGTCATATTATGTTATAGGTATCGAGTTGTAATTTTTTATTTGTTTCGAGTTATATGTAGAAGAAGTGTGATGATCATCATTATCCATTATTATAGCATGCCCCGGTGAGGAAAGGATGATGGAAATTATGATTCCCCCACAAGTCCAGATGAGATTCCGGACAATGAGAGAATATATATATAGAAAAGAGAGGCCAAAGAAGCCCACCAAAAAAAGAGAAAAAAAGAGAGAAGGGGCATGCCAATTCCACACTTGTCCTTGAAAGTAGCACCATGTTTTTCATATAGAGAGTCTCTTATGTTGTCACTTTCATATACTAGTGGGAATTTTCATTATAGGATTAGATGCATACCCACTTAGTTTCATGTTGAGCTTTCATACACTTATAGCTTTTAGTGCATCCGTTGCATGGCAATCCCAACTCAGATTGATCTCGATTGATGGACATCTCCATACTCCATTAGTTTTCCTAGTTGATGTGAGACTTTCTTCCCTTCTTTTGTCTACTACCACCGCATTCTATTCCACCTATATTTCTATATCCATGGTTTGCGCTCATGTATTGTGTGAGAGTTGAAAATGTTGAAGCGCGTTAAAAAGCATGAACCAATTGCTTGGCTGACACCGAGGTAATACATGATTTCTACTTTAAGCCGGGAAGACCGTGCATGAAAGACAATATGATTTTGTCCGGATAATGTTCTTTAGCATTTGATATTCTGAAAGACATTATTGTTTGTTGGGATGCCCGGGTATTGATGTCTTTATGTCAAATTATAGACTATTGCTTTGAATCACTCATGTCTTAATATTCATGCCATGACTAGATATATGATCAAGTTTATGATAGGTAGCATTCCACATAAAAATTCTATTTGCTACTTTATCATGATGAGATTTATGAGAAAGAGTTGTTGTTATGATGCTAGGAAAAGTGATTGAAATTATCATTGATCAAACTTATGCACTTTCCTAGCATTCACACTTGATAAATTGTTTCTTTCATCATTTACCTACTCGAGGCCAAGTAGGAATTAAGCTTGGGGATGCTGATACGTCTCCAATGTATCTATAATTTATGAAGTAGTCATGAAATGTTTACAATAATTTTATATGTTTTTGGTATGATTTGGATGGAACTAACCCGGACTGACGCTGTTTTCAGTAGAACTACCGTGGTGTTGTTTTTTGTGCGGAAATAAAAGTTCTTGGAATTGGACGAAACTTATTGATGATTTTTTTGGAACAAAAGAGGCCCCCTAAGCTTTGTGGGAGGGCCAGAAGAGCCACTGATGTCTCTTAAAGCTAAGTCGGTATTTCCCCAAAGAGGAAGGGATGATGCAGCACAACGGCGGTGGGTATTTCCCTCAGATGTAAAACCAAGGTTATCAAACCAGTAGGAGAACCAAGCAACACAATGTAAAAAACACCTGCACACAAATAACAACTTCTCGTAACCCGACGTGTTAAAGGGGTTATCAATCCCTTTCAGGGTACGGTGCCTCAATATAGGCAAAACGGACGTGAGAAATTTGTAGTAGATTGATAGATCGAACGCCAAATAAAATAAATAAGAATAAATTGCAGCAAGGTATTTTTGTATTTTTGGTTTAGTAGATTTGAAAATAAATGCAAGGAAAAATTAGATCACAAAGGCAAATATACGAGGAAGAAGATCAGGGGGTCGTAGGTTTCACTAGTGGCTTCTCTCGAGAAAAATAGCAAAAGTGGGTAGACAAATTACTGTTGGGCAGTTGATAGAACCTCAAATAAATATGACGATATCCAGGAAATGATCATTACATAGGCATCATGTCCAAGATTAGTAGACCGGCTACTGCCTGCATCTACTACTACTACTCCACACATCGACCGCTATCCAGCATGCATCTAGTGTATTAAGTTCATGGAAAAACGGCGTAATGCATTAAGAACAATGCCATGATGTATACAAGATCCGTTTATCTATGGTGTTAGATATGGATCTCGTCCATTTATCCTTAGTAGCAATGATACATACGTGTCAGTTCCCTTTCTGTCACTAGGATCAAGCACCGCAAGATTGAACCCACTACAAAGCACCTCTTCCCATTGCAAGATAAAACCAAAATATCGGAGAAGAAATACGAGGCTATAAGCAATCATGCATAAAAGAGATCAAAGAAACTCGAATACTTTCATGGATATAAAAAGATAGACCTGATCATAAACTCAAAGTTCATCGGATCCCAACGAAAACACCGGGTTACATCATATGGATCTCCAAGAGACCATTGTATTGATAATCAAGAGAGAGAAAGAGAGAGAGAGAGAGAGAGAGAGAGAGAGAGAGAGAGAGAGAGAGAGGAAGCCATCTAGCTACTAACTACGGACCCGGAGGTCCACAAAGAACTACTCACACATCATCGGAGAGGCACCAATGGAGGTGGTGAATCCCATCTGAGATGGTGTCTTGATTGGATCTAGTGGTTCTGGACTCTGTGGCGGCTGGATGAATATTTCGTTGACTCCCCTAGGGTTCATGGAATATTGTGGTATTTATAGAGCAATGAGGCGGTGCGGGAGGCCACCGAGGTGGGCACAACCCACCTGGGCACGTAAGGGGGCCTGGCAGGCCCTGGTGGGTTGTACCCCCCTCGAGGCACCCCCCAGGTGCTGCCTTGGCCCATCTGTGGTCTTCTGGCCCATAAAAAATCTCCAAAAAGTTTCGTGGTGTTTGGGCTCTGTTTGATATTGATTTCCAGCGATGTAAAAAACATGCAGAAAACATCAATTGGCACTTGGCACTATGTTAATAGGTTAGTACCAAAAAATGATACTAAATGCTTATAAAATGATTGTAAAACATCCAAGAAAGATAATATAACATCAATAAACAATAAAAAATTATAGATACGTTGGAGACGTATCAGCACCCCCAAGCTTAACTCCTGCTCGTCCTCGAGTAGGTAAGTGATAAAAACAGAATTTTTGATGTGGAATGTTGCTATCATGTCATATCATATTCTTTTCTTTATAGCATGGACATTTGGACTCTTATATGGTTCAAATCAATAGTCTAATTTTGACATAATAATTTTGATACTCAAGCATATCAACAAGCAACCATGTCTTTCAAAATATCAATGCTAAAATAAGTTATCCCTAGCCCATTATGCTCAACCATTGATCCATTCATGAAACACATTCGTATATTAGTTACACCTAATGCTCATGTACGATCATAGTGTTTCCTAGTTGGTGCTTGTAAGAGAAGATGGAGACTCAAATTTAAAAATAAAAATTGCATAAGTAAAAGAAAGGCCCTTTGTAGAGGGAAGTAGGGATTTGTAGAGGTGCCATAGCTCAAAGCTTAAATTGAGAGATATTTTTTGGGAGGTATACTTTTCCCACCAACGAGAACGACTTGAGGTTCGCAACACTTTCCATGCTAGATATATCATAGGCGGTTCCCAAAGTGAAAATAAAGTTTATTCCTTTTCCACCAAACTTTCACAAGCCATGGCTAGCCGAATCCACGGTTGCCTTCCATACCAACACTTTCCAAGTAATTTATTATTTTACAACATAAATTAAATTTGTATTTCATTTCGGGACTGGCCATCCCTAATACCTTTGCCTTACGCTCGTGCAATGACAAGTGAATAAATACTCATAGTGATAATAACACATCTAGCATGGAAAATATTGGACACCCCTCACCGCCTCGCGAGCAGTATGGGCACACAAAAAGGGAAATTTATTTTGAAAAATAGAGATGGCACGTACAAATTTACTTAGAACGGCAAGGAAATACTGCATATTGGTAGGTATGGCGGACTCATGTTGCAAAAACGGGATAAAGGATTTTGGATGCACAAGTAGAGATCATACTTAGTGCAAAATTAAGGCTAGCAAAAGACTGGGAAGCGACCAACCATGAAACAAATAATCTCGTAAGCGAACATTGAGCATAAATAACACCGAATAATTTACCACAAGTAGGATATAATTTCATTGCATAATTTTTGACTTTCGTGCTTGCATTTGGAATCACAAACGTTAACACTAATATTCTTACTAGAGCACAATTACTCATCAACATAACTCACATATCACATCATCATGTCTCAAAACTATTACAAGGAATCAAGTTTATTTTGTCCAATGATCTCCATGACACATTTTTATTATATTATATCCTTATTGGATATCTATCACTTTGGGACTAATTTTCATCTGTTGCTTTTGATAAGCTTAATTAAATATAAGTGAAGATCATGAGCATAATTTTCCTTCATTCTCTCAAAATAATATAAGTGAAGCAAGAGAGAATTTCTTTAAAAATTTACTAACTCTCAAATAAATCTAATTGAAGCAAGAGAGTATTTCTTCAAAAATACTAAGTACACCGTGCTCAAAAAGATATAAGTGAAGCACTAGAGCAAGTCCTAGCTCATAAATATTTAAGTGAAGCATAGAGAGCTATTCTAACAAGTCATGGAATAATTTTGGCTCTCTCAAATAGGTGTGTATAGGAAGGATTGATGACTTAAAAACCAAAACAAGCAAAGACTCATATCATACAAGACGCTCCAAGCAAAACACATATCATGTGACGAATAAAAATATAGTTTCGAGTGAAATACCGATAGTTATTGGAAGAAAGCGGGGATGCCACTCGGGGGCATCCCCAAGCTTAGTTAGTTGCTCATTTTTGGATAATAGCTTGGGATGTTGGGGCATCCCCAAGCTTAGGCTCTTCCATCCTTCCTTCATCCATCGTAAGATAACCCAAAACTTGAAAACTTCAATCACACAAAACTTCAACAAAACCTTCATGAGATCCGTTAGTATAAGAAAGCAAACCACTACTATAAGTGATGTGTCAAACCAATTCATATTTTGTTTTTTATTATATCTACTATATTCCAACTTTTCTAGGGCAAAAACTCATCAAAGAAAACCATAGTGCCATCAAAATAAGCACACACCACAAAGAAAACAGAATATGCCCAAAACAGAACAGTTTGTAGTAATCTGGAAGTTTTGAATACTTCTGGAACTCTAAAAATCTTGAAAAAATAGGGACACATGGGAAATTTGTATATTGATCTTATGTAAAAAGAATCAACTAAAAAGCCTTTTTTGTTAAAAATGAGAATTTTCTCGTGAGCGCAAAGTTTCTGTCTTTTCAGCAAGATCAAACAGCTATCACTCAAGAAGATCCTATCGGTTCTACTTGACAGAAACACTAATTAAAACACACAAAAACACAATAATACAAGTAGCATAATTGTGTAAACACTCAAAAACATAAAGCAAAAGGCAAAAATAAATTTTATTCGTTGGGTTGCCTCCCAACAAGCTCTTTTATAGCCATTAAGATAGGCTTGAGATTTCAATGATGCTCACATGAAAGACAAGAGTTGAAGCACAAAAAGAGCATCACGAAGCATGTGACAAACACATTTAAGTCTAACATACTTCCTATGCATAGGCATTTTGTAGGCAACCAAATTATCAAGACAAGAAACATTTATCATATGCAAGGAAGAACAAAGAAACAATAGCAATCTCAACATAACGAGGGGTAATTTGGTAACATGAAAATTTCTACAACCATATTTTCCTCTCTCATAATAATTACATGTAGGATCATACTCAAATTATACCATATAGCTATCACATAAAATTTTCTCTTCATGATCCACATGCGTAAAAGTCTTATCACTAGTACGCGTCTGCGTTATACAAACGGTTTTAAACCCCTTTCGGCGACGGCATTCGGAACCGTCGCCTAGTGAGTGTGGGCGATAGGGGGGTCCTTCCCGCACGACCCAGAAACCGTTCGGGATATGCCCTCCTGGCACACATGCTTGGCAAAATGAGGTCGTGTGCAACCGGCGAGCAGTCAAATACGGAAATACGTACAGTAGAGCTAAAAAACAATTATACAAGCGAAATTGTTTCTGGTCATCAGTACATCCCACACAGTCAGTCCCCGCTAAACGTTTCCGTTCATATGTACATCCCACGCAGTCGCTCCAAGGAAAATGTTTTCGTTCACGGGTACATCACACACAAATTTTCCCGTTATATCGTTTGTGATAGCCTTGCCATTACACACGGCGCGTAGAAGAAATTGTGTGGCAAAGGCTGCCCATCACACTCAATTTTTATGTGGTAAACGTTTGCGCAAGGTGGCCTAACGCAAATAGTTTTCAAGAGAAAGTCGTGTGTGATAGTAGATTGATCCAACACGGTTTATTCCTAGAAACTGTGTGTGCTGCCTGATGTCATCGCCCACGGTTTTTTTAATAACCATTTGCAATAGCAAAACGCAATTAGCAAGCTAATTCGCCATTAGCAGGCTAATTGCCCTATTATTAATAATCCATTTATTAATCTAATTGACATTCATATTAAGCACATAATATATTTCATTTCCATATTAAGGAAGCAGAATTTCATAATTGAAATACATTAGAGAACAACATGATATAGCTTCAACACTCAGCTACCCCATTGCACAACAGCACCAGCACCAAGTTTCACATGCAACATGTAGAACCTTTCCAAATTAGCATCATAGACGGTATATAGACAGATGCATTTCATCTGGAAAACTGCTGAAGCGGAAGGCGAATATCGAGCCTTCATTCATATTGAAGGTCTTTGCAACTTTAGGCCAGTGCCCGTGGATGATTGACCGTCCGTCCTTCATCCTCTTCAGGAACACTTCAATATTGAACCGTGGGTGTTGTATGAAAACCTTCCTCGCCCCCCTGACCATAGATGTGGTTTGAGAGGTAATCATCAGTGTACTGCTTTGGAAAGGCCTGAAAACAAGGACGTGCATAAATATCTTCGCTACATTGGAAATGTGGCAAACGAATAAAAAAAGGCAAGGTATAATAGTTAGTACCATCTTGTAGTTAACTGATGTCTTCTTCATTGTGCAGACAAAGATCTTGTTATTTTTTGTCGCCAATTTCTTTATCCTAACAATCTTTCTGAGTTTCTTGATTTTATTGATATTCATGGACAACTCATTTCCCCATATGCAAAAGGGGTCGTATAGTGGGCCAAAACCTCTGACAGCGGGACCTACATGTGCAAGACCAAATTGTTAAAAAACTAAATATTAGAATGGTTCCTGCAATTTCACAATAATGTGCTATTAGACAACGGACCATGCACGTGCTAACCTCGATTGTAAACCTTAGTGCTTCCCATTGTTTCCCTGCAACACATATAAGGTAGTTAGTCATGAGGTTAAGTAAGGGTTCGCATGCTATCAGTAAAATATGTAAATGAAAAATAAGCACATCGTAGATTCATGAGATTAATTCAACCCACATGGAAACCCCATTTATCCAAACCAAGGATGATTAAGAACTAGGAAATATAGCACATGTATATGTCTCTCGTGTATTAAGTGCAGCCAAATTCGATTTATTCCTCACATGCAAAACAATGCAAAATTCTACCAACGACAATTGGAGATCACATTGCAGAATTGAAACAAGCAGTTAACTAAACACCACAACAAATGAACCAAACATTAACTAAGCACCACATTGCACAATGTAACATACTCCGAATAGAAGATCAGATAGTTTAGCAAACCAAACACGTTTAACAACTTGGAAATATAGCAATTGTATTTGTTTCTCATGTATTTAGTATAGCCAAATTCGATTTACTACTGACATGGTATACAATAACAGAATGCACCCACAACTATTGAACATCCCATTGCGGAATTGAACCAAACAGTTAACTAAACACCACAACACAAATGAACCAAACGTCAACTGAGCACCACATTTCACAATGTATAACCAAACCAAGCATGCTTGACAACTTGGAAATATAGCAATTGTATTCGTTTCTCATGTATTTTGTAAAGATAAATTCAATTTATTTCTCACATGGAAGACAATACAAAATCACAGCCTGAAGAATTGAACATCGCATTTGCATAATTGAACCAAACATTTAACTCAAGATGATAACTAATTAACCAAACAGTTAATAAGTGAGCACCACACTACACGACATATAGAACATATACACTAGAGCAACAACTTGCATGGTAAAATTAGATATCACAATTCACTAGACTTTGTTAAGGAAAGGCAGGAGCAGCACACGCAATGGGTAAACCGAGCATGCTTAACCGGCGTTACTAGCGAATGGCAAGGTGCTCCTCCAAGATCTAGGGATCGACACGAATGGCAGCCATCGCGACCTCATCTGCGTGTGCGGCCGTGTTTTGCTTCTCTGCTAACAAATGCTCCTTGAGGTCTTGGCTATACTGCGTGCACCATGGCCGAGGGCGGTGCTTATGTGGTGGAGGGGTCGATGATTTGGGTGGAAGGTGTCACGCTCGCTCCAGCGGTCGGGGCATGTGAGATGTGGAAGGAGAAGGAGGATGGGGTTGGGTGTAGATTACCTGCCTGGATAGACGAGGCCGAGCAGCGTGAAGGAGAGGGTCGCCGGCGAGGAGGCAGCGCTGCAAGCAAGGAGTGGAGGCTTCAACTTGCAGAGGAAGGCGGAAATAGGGGAAATGTGGCTTTTGGTAAGGGGGAGGGGGCGGGGAGGAGGCGGGGAGGTACATATTTCTGCAGAAGCTGAAAATTTGGAATCGCTTGAGTAAAAAATCTGGCACGCAAAGTGTCATCAGACACGGTCCCTTATTCAGAGCTGTGTATGATATGTGAACATCACAAATGTTTCAGACAGGTTAACCCGTGTGTGATGAGTTTGAACGTCAAAAATTTTGGTTCGAATTTCCGTGGTTACAATGGTCATCCACATCATTGCATAATTTGGGTACACAAAGGAGGCTACATCACACCCAAACTTCTTAATCGAGCAAGTTCAGCAATTAAACAGAGCTAGCTGACCTAAACATTACTCTAACAAATTAAAGACCGGCGCTCTTAATTAAACAAAACAAAGAGTACTACTACGGCTGGTGCTCGTCGATCACCGCCGTCGCCGCCATGTCTAGCTCACGCCCGACGGTCTCCTAGGGAAGGGGCTCCATGGCATCCATCGCACCATACTCGGAAAGCATCTCGCCATCTGCGTCTTCCATCTCTTTGGAAAAGGCCGCCACGATCTGGGTGTGGGCGGCCGCGATCTAGGCTTGGAGAGGCTCCGTCGTCGCAAGGCATGCGGCAGAGGAACAGATGGCAGCTCGAACGGTCTCGGCGATTGCCAACTCTTCGGCAGTGGGTTGCCGACCGTTGTCGAAGAACCTTCATTTGATTTGTGCGGTGACCACCACGAGCTGGGCATCGGCGGCCTCGACATGGTCGTGGGCGGCCTCCATCAGGGCTAAGGCCACCGCTGCGGAACGTACATCTGCTGTGCCGCTCTCGCCAGTTGCTAACACCAAGGCAGATGTTGCTGCCGCCGCCTGAGAAGCAACAACGGCCGTTTGGGTTGTCTCGGTCGCCCGGTCGCAGATTGCGGCCGCGCTCATGCACCTTATTAGCACGTGCACGGCGGCTACGGCTGCGCTCTCGCCGGAGTGGGCCACCAAAGTTGCCCTCACGACGCGGGTCCACGTGCCCATCTTTCACCGGTGGTGATTGAACAGTGAAATGATATTTGGGGAGCGAGCTAGTGTCCTTGAGATGCCGGCTGTGGACTATAGCCGACGCACCTTCTCGCGTAAGCCAACGGCATACTATACACCGACGGTGCTCCATGATATTTTGTGTTGCATCTCACACGGTTGGTCATAATAAACTGTGTGCGATCTACTTGATTTTTCATCTTGATTTGAATTACATAATGGGGTCACAGCAGAAATGGACGTTGTTTGAATTGCTAGACCTTTTATCTGCAATGAACATGCAAATATATGTGTGTCGTGAAAGAATTAGAATTATTCAGGGTTCGTTTGGATAATTTATACATTAAATTGGTTTTCTAGCCATTTCTGGTGCACAATTCAAGATTAAACTACATGCACATGCTCATGTGCGCCAAAATGGGTTGTAAAATCATATATGTGTCCATGGGTTTATGCTTATGTCCCATGCAAGAAATAGGATGAAATTTGAACACCACGGCACTGTGGCTCTTTGGCAAACGTCGACGTACTTGCTTTTGCAATTCTAGTAAATTCAAAATTTGTCCGAAATTCATGAAACTTGGCATTCTATCATGGAGCGGCATCAATATGCCTTGGGAAAATTTTTGTCCCATTTGGGGCAGGTTTGGGTATAAGCTTCTCATAAACCAGAGCTTCTCACAACAAGTGTGATGGTTTCAGTAGGGAACATTTCACCTTGCTGGACGAAACTATATTCGTTGCCTCTTCTCAATTTCAATTTTTTCCAAGTGTCAACATAGAAAAACAGGAGTGTTCTGTCAATTTTTGGGATTTTTAAGGGTTTGTTTAGACATTTTAATGCATTAGTTGAGTTTTCAATGCATTTATGTGCATAATTCAAATTTGAACTACATGCACAAGATCTACTGCATATAAATTGGTTGAAAATTCAAATATGTGTTCTTGGTTGCATGATTAGGTCCAATGCAAGAAATGGGAATGGATTTCAAACACCAGGGCATCGTTAATTGCCGGTAAAACATTGAGATACTTTATTTTTAAATTGTAGTAAATCCAAAACTCATATGAAATTCATGAAACCTGTCATGCTATCATGGAGCGGCATCAACATGCCGTGGTAAAAAATTTGTCCAGTTTGGGGCAGGTTTGGGTATATGCTTCTCAAAAACCGGAGCTTCTCACAACAAGCATGACGGTTTCGGTAGGGAACGTCTCACCCGTCGGGACGAAACAATATCCATTACCTCTTATTGCTTTCAAAAAAATTCTCGTGTCAACATAGAACAACAGGAGTGTTCTGTCAATTTTTGGGACATTTTTTGGGGGTTTTTAAATCCTAGTAAATCGAAAACTCGTCTAAAATTCATGAAACTTAGCATGCTATCATGGAGAGGCATCAACATGTCGGGGTAAAATTTTTGTCCCATTTGGGGCAGGTTTGGGTATATGCTTCTCACAAACGGGAGCTTCTCACAGCAAGCATGATGGTTTCGGTAGGGAACGTCCCACCTTTGGGGACGAAACGATATCCATTTCCTCTTATTGCTTTCAAAAAAAATCTTGTGTCAACATAGAACTACAGGAATGGTGTGTCAATTTTTTAATTTTTCGGGGTTCCTTTGGACATTTTTATGCATTAATTGAGTTTTCAATGCATTTATGTGCATAATTCAAATTTGAACCACATCACATGATCTACTGTATATAAATTGTTTGAAAATTCAAATTTGTGTTCTTGGTTGCATGCTTAGGTCCCATGCAAGAAATGGAAATGAATTTCAAACACCAGGGCACCGTTAATTGCCGGCAAAACGTTGAGATACTTTAATTTTAAATTCAAGTAAATCCAAAACTCGTCTAAAATTCATGAAACTTGGCATGCTATCATGGAGCGGCATCAACATGCCGTGGTAAAATTTTTGTCCCATTTCGGGCAGGTTTGGGTATATGCTTCTCACAAACCGGAGCTTCTCACAACAAGCATGATGGTTTTGGTAAGGAACATCTCACCAGTCGGGATGAAACAATATCCATTGCCTCTAATTGCTTTCAAAAAATTTCTCGTGTCAACAAAGAACAACATGAGTGTTGTGTCAATTTTGTGATTTTTCGGGGTTCGTTTGGACATTTTTATGCATTAACTGAGTTTTTAATGCATTTATGTGCATAATTCAAATTTGAACTACATGCACATGCTCAAGTGCATATAAATTGGTTGAAAAATCAAATATGTGTCCTTGGGTGCATGCTTAGGTCCCATGCAAGAAATATGAATGAATTTCAAACACCAGGGCACCATTGATTGCCGGCAAAACGTTGAGGTACTTTATTTTTAAATTCAAGTATAAATCCAAAACTCGTTTGAAATGTGCCGAGCAGGGTTTTTGCGGCTCTTAATCGCAAACGTTTTAGATAGAACACCGTATGCAAAGTGAGAGCAGGATTTGTGCATCTCTTCAACGCAAACAGTTCTTTTGGATGACCCGCGTGCAACCACTTACCAACAATTTGGTAAGATTTGCATGTGTCATATTGGTTATGTTGCCATTTGTCAAACTGGAAAGATTGGTATTTGTTGATCTAGTAACATTTCCATTTTTTAACCTTGTAACACTGCAATTTGTCCTAAAAATCACCAGTAGTATCTAATTTTTGCAACTAAAATTCAGTAATTAAGCATAGATTTGATTCATAGATTAAGGAGTCGTCTTAATTTATACATACAATTCAACTCGACAGCTGAACTGACCAAACCTTTCCCAAATTTTTGCCAACAACGTACTGAAATAGCTAGTTCAACTATATATACTAGCTACTGTTAAGTATGTTGTACAGTTCCACCACATCTATAGTCATATGAACTGAACAAAATTGCCCCTAAATACTACTACTATGGAGGGGCTTTGTACTACTTCCGGCTGCCTCTCCCCTGCTGAGCGCGCTCAGTAAGAGGCAGAGGAGGAGGAGCCTACCGACGAGCTGGACAATTGTAATATGGTGCCTGCCGCTATTGCAGCTTCAGCGACACTCACCTCGAACGCCATGTGCCGCTCCAGACGACCCTTCTCGAAGCGGTGGTTCTCCTCATACTCCCTCCATTCCAATTTACTCGTCGTGGTTTTAGTTCAAATTTGAAATAAAACCACGACAAGTAAATAGGAACAGAGGTAGTAGATCTCCTGATTCCTCGCCTCTGAGGTGGCGTGTGACGTGGCCACTGCGGCGGTAAGGCTCTTTGCATGCTCTACGAGGCGCTCCTCCTCCTCCCACGGGAACTCGGTGTAGCGCACAAGGTCGCTGACGCACGTGCGGGCATCCACCTCCGCCTCCCACCTTCGGGCGGAGGTGGTGGAGCGAGTGATGACCTCGGCGGTCGATGGTGGGCTGGCGGCCATGGTGGCCGACGATGGGGTGGTGGCCACGACCACCACCTCCCGCCTTCAGGCCGCGATGGTGGAGCGGGTGATGGCCACGGTGGCCGGCAGTGGTGTGGCGGCCACGACGGCCACCTCCCGCCTTTGGGACGCGGCGGCGGAGCGGGAGATGGCCCTGGCTTTCGACGGTGGTGTGGCGGCAACTGTGGCCGGCAACAGCTGCCGACGGGTAGCGGCGACAGAGCGTGTGGTGGGTGTTCCGCGCACACCCAACACGGACGCCACACGCACTACACTACGCCGGGGACTACACTGCCGCCGCGGTGCAGCCTCCCAGCTGGAGCTGTCCTCTGATGATGGCGGAGTGGCTGAGTAACAAGGATGGACTGGTGCCATTGGTGATTGTGGGAGAAGCAGACGAGATATGCTACATGGAGGGAGGGGAAAATGCGACGCAGGACTCGTCGGCCGCGAATGTTTATATAGCAGGTCGGTAATAATTGGGATTATGGGGGGTTTCATCGAGTCGGGCGGGAAGCTTGCACGGGATCCTACGAGGTTGCGCGGGAACGGGCTCACCGACGATTCATTGGCGCCACCGTTTGGCCAAAAGACGCCCCCGCGCGCTGCACAAGCTTGTGTTGTAAGCCGTCCGCGGCAGCGGGGTGACAAGACGTGCGAGAGGAGGATGAAAGGCCACGTACACATATGGTTAATAAAAAACGTTTGTGATTTAATTACCTACTATACCCCCCGTCCTGGTTTACAAGTATAATTTAACTAATAAAATATGAATGCATGTCGCCAAAGATTATATAGTTGGATTCGTATTTGAACATAGTTTCCAATTATATAATTTTTATAACATGCATTAACATTTTGTTGGTTAAATTTGAGCGCAATGTATGGCACAGAATATAAAGGGGACTATAGACTAGACAGAGGTAGTAGCACACGGCCGCTCTCTACGCAGCGACGCAAGTGTCGTCCGGCTTGTAAGCGACCATTTCGTGCGTGTTCAACTGCTCTATGGGTTTGGTTGCTTGCGGTTCATGCGGCCACTACGCGCTCTGCCCATGTCCCGCCACGCGCGCTCTGCTCTCGCGTCCCTCCGGGTGCTCTGCCCTCGTCCCTCCACACGCGCTGCTAGTGTTTGGGATTGGCGCACGATCATGCACGTTCGTGTGCATGCGGTCGCGCCGGGCGCGGCGCGACAATGCAGTTACCCGCTGCAAAATTTCCATGCGGAAGCGCAGAGAATCCAGGCCGCCCGGCCCCCATTTATTCCTGCGTCCATTTACCTTCATCTCTCGTGACACACGACACAATAAACAAACACACGATAACACATACAGAGAGGACATCCAGCGGTTCCAATGGCGATCCCCGTGGCTCCAATGGTGCTCCCAGCAGCCGACGACGACAACAGTGGGCAGTTCACCACGCATCACCTAGTGTACACCCACGTGAGGGGGAGGCCCTCTTGGTGGTGTACACGAACGATTAGGTCTCGGTGCAGAGCTCCATCCAAACTATGGAGCATTTCCTTGCCGAGGACAAGTACCAAGTGGTCGGCTTCGACCTCGAGTACACCACCGGTCGTGCCGGGCACAATCAGAAGGTTATCGTCGCCCAATTGTGCGTGCAACATGATGTCCTCGTCTACCGCTACCACCTTGCCACAAGGCCTTGCGAGTGTTTCTCCAGGTTTATCAACAGCTCTGACTACAGTTTCGCTACGGTGGACACCACCAACGATCTAAAAACGCTCAAGGTTTCGGAATTGAAATGCCCAAATCTTCTCAACATCTAGCACCACTACAAGGTTTGGGGCAGTGACAAAAACAAACTGAACTCCCTAGTTGACCTCGCCTCGGCCATCATCGACCCCTACTACATGAAGATGAAGAATGAGAGCAACAAGGACAAGAACGCCTAGCACAGTGTGTGGCATGAGAGACTAGATGAAGAACATGTTAAGTACGCGGCCAAGGACGCGTACAGACGCTACGAGATGCACACGTGGATTGTTGACATGAGGAAGTGTCTTCTTCCTACCCCAGACGAGAGATCGAGCCATAGAGAAGTGGCGGGAGCATCACAAGAAGTAGATGACTAGACGATCGTTTCTTCTACTTTAGAATGCATGCAATTGTTCTAAAGCACATGCTCGAATGATCTGTATAGTCACTTATGTAATTGAATGTTTATTTCAGTTATATATATATATACATGTTATTATTCTGTAGACAGAGCAAATCACACGGCTTATTAGCAGCAATCGTCTGTGTTATTATTGTTCTTCGCACACATTTCTGATTACGGACCTGTTTGCCGCGTATCACACACATCTTGTTCAGTTGAACCATTTCCATTGTGTGGCCTAATCACACACAGTTCATCCTAGTGAACCGTATGCTGTATATGGCACACACATTCATCTAGCTGCCCGTTTCTTTTGTTCCTCCTCATCACAAACAGTTTATTCAACTAAACCGTATTCCCTTCATCGCACACGCAACTAAAATTTGAACCGTGTTTGATGCATCAGTCATTGCAAATGTTGTGCACCTTTTTTGACGGGTTTTTTACACCACCATTTGTGATTATGGCTTCGCACATAGTTTCATTGAAGGGTCTCTAATCGTAGTGTCGTGTTTGGACCATCCTGCAGTAGTGTATAATCTTCCAAGATAGTGGGACTAACATCAAATAAAGTCATGACCTCTCCAAACCCACTTTCAATATTATCGCAAACATATTCATCATGAGGCTTAAATAAATTTTCAAGATCGTAACAAGAATCACCCCAATCATGATCATTGCAATAAGTAGAGGACATATCAAAATTAGCATCCCCAAGCTTGGGGTTTTGCATATTACTAGCATATTTGACATTAATAGAATTTACTATAACACCATTGCAATCACGCTTTTCATACAGGGATCTATCATGAATCACTTCGTAAATTTATTGTTTTGTCACTTCATCACAATTATTAGATTCATGAATCTCAGGCAAAACTTCATAAAGATAATCTAGTGTGCTCAATTCACTAGCAATTGGTTCAACATAATTGGATCTTTTAAAAAGATTGGCAAGTGGATGAGGATCCATATTAATAGATTTTTAGCAAGCAAAGATGCAAGCAAATAGAAGACACATGGCAACACAAGCAAACATAGCAAACAAGATTGCAAGCGAAAAGATAGATCTGACGAGAAAAAAGAGAACGAAAAAGAAGGCGAATAAAACGACAAATTTTTGTGAAGTGGGGAAGATGAAAATGAGAGGCAAATAGCAAATAATGTAAATGTTGGAAATATGCCCTAGAGGCAATAATAAAAGAGTTATTATTATATTTCCTTGTTCATGATAATCGTTTATTATCCATGCTATAACTGTATTGATTGGAAACTCAGATACACGTGTGGATGAATAGACAGACTTTGTGTCCCTAGTGTGCCTCTACAGGACTAGCTCGTTGATCAAAGATGACCGCGGTTTCCAGGTCATAAGACATGAGTTGTCATTTGATAACGGGATCACATCATTAGGAGAATGATGTGATGGACGAGACCCAAACGTTAACATAGCTTTTGATCGTGTCAGTTATCGCTATAGTTTTCTGCATGTCAAGTATAAGTTCCTATGACCATGAGATCATGTAACTCACTGACACCGTAGGAGTGCTTTGTGTGTGCCAAACGTCGCAACGTAACTGGGTGACTATAAAGGTACTCTACAGGTATCTCCGAGGGTGTCTGTTGAGTTGACATAGATCGAGATTGGGATTTGTCACTCCGTATGACGGAGAGGTATCTCCGGGCCCACTCGGTAATACGTCATCTCAATGAGCTCAAAGTGACTAAGTAGTTGGTCACGGGATTATGTATTACGGTAACGAGTAAAGAGACTTGCCGGTAACGAGATTGAACTAGGTATAGAGATACCGACGATCGAATCTCGGGCAAGTAACATACCGACGAGACAAAGGGAACTGTATACGGGATTGCCTGAATCCTTGACATCGTGGTTCATCCGATGAGATAATCGAGAAACATGTAGGAGCCAATATGGGTATCCAGATCCCGCTATTGGTTATTGACCTGGGAGTGTCTCGGTCATGTCTACATGGTTTCCGAACCCGCAGGGTCTACACACTTAACGTTCGGTGACGCTAGGGTTGTTAGTGAGAAGAGTGCATGGTTACCGAAGGTTGTTCGGAGTCCCGGATGAGATCCCGGACATGACGAGGGGCTCCGGAATGGTCCGGAGACGAAGATTGATATATAGGATGAAAGGTTTCGGAGTACCGGAAGTGTTCCGGGGAGCATCGGGAAATCGGCGGAGTACCGGGAAGGTTTTCGGGGGGTCCGGAAGGTGTTCTGGGCCTATTGGGCCACAAGGGGGGACACCACAGCCCTCAGGGGGCTGTGCGCCCCCCCCTGGGCCCTCTCCCCATGCGGCTAAGGGGGTGGGACCCCCTAGGGCTGGCCGCACCCCTTGGGACTTGGGGGGCAAGGCACCTAGGGGGGAAACCCTAGTGCCTGGGCGCCTCCCCCTGCCCTGGCCGCCGCCCCCCTCCCCTTGCCCTGGCCGCCGGCCCCTAGGGGGAAACCCTAGGGCGCCCTAGCCTCTCCACCCCCCCTATATATAGTGGGGCAAAGGGAGGGCAGCCAACACAGTTCGTGCCTCGGTGCTGCCCTCCCTCTCCCGTCATATCTTCTTCTCCCGCGGTGCTTAGGCGAAGCCCTGCTGGAGTTCTTCTCCACCATCACCACCACGCCGTCGTGCTGCCGGTTCTCCATCAACCTCTCCTCCACCCCTTGCTGGATCAAGAAGGAGGAGACGTCCCCGAGCCGTACGTGTGAAGAACGCGGAGGCACCGTTGCTTCGGTGCTAGGTCTTCGGCGATCTGAATCGCGACGAGTACGACTCCATCATCCGCGTTCATAACGCTTCCGCTTAGCGATCTACAAGGGTACGTAGATCACACTCCTTCCTCGTAGTTGCATCTACTAGATTGATCTTGGTGAACGGTAGGAAAAATTTTTGTTTCCCATGCAACGTTCCCCAACAGCTGTTGGAAATATGCCCTAGAGGCAATAATAAAAGAGTTATTATTATATTTCCTTGTTCATGATAATCGTTTATTATCCATGCTATAACTGTATTGATTGGAAACTCAGATACACGTGTGGATGAATAGACAGACTTTGTGTCCCTAGTGTGCCTCTACAGGACTAGCTCGTTGATCAAAGATGACCGCGGTTTCCAGGTCATAAGGCATGAGTTGTCATTTGATAACGGGATCACATCATTAGGAGAATGATGTGATGGACGAGACCCAAACGTTAACATAGCTTTTGATCGTGTCAGTTATCGCTATAGTTTTCTGCATGTCAAGTATAAGTTCCTATGACCATGAGATCATGTAACTCACTGACACCGTAGGAGTGCTTTGTGTGTGCCAAACGTCGCAACGTAACTGGGTGACTATAAAGGTACTCTACAGGTATCTCCGAGGGTGTCTGTTGAGTTGACATGGATCGAGACTGGGATTTGTCACTCCGTGTGACGGAGAGGTATCTCCGGGCCCACTCGGTAATACGTCATCTCAATGAGCTCAAAGTGACTAAATAGTTGGTCACGGGATTATGTATTACGGTAACGAGTAAAGAGACTTGCCGGTAACGAGATTGAACTAGGTATAGAGATACCGACGATCGAATCTCGGGCAAGTAACATACCGACGAGACAAAGGGAACTGTATACGGGATTGCCTGAATCCTTGACATCGTGGTTCATCCGATGAGATCATCGAGAAACATGTAGGAGCCAATATGGGTATCCAGATCCCGCTATTGGTTATTGACCTGGGAGTGTCTCGGTCATGTCTACATGGTTTCCGAACCCGCAGGGTCTACACACTTAACGTTCGGTGACGCTAGGGTTGTTAGTGAGAAGAGTGCATGGTTACCGAAGGTTGTTCGGAGTCCCGGATGAGATCCCGGACATGACGAGGGTCTCCGGAATGGTCCGGAGACGAAGATTGATATATAGGATGAAAGGTTTCGGAGTACCGGAAGTGTTCCGGGGAGCATCGGGAAATTGGCGGAGTACCGGGAAGGTTTTCGGGGGGTCCGGAAGGTGTTCTGGGCCTATTGGGCCACAAGGGGGGACACCACAGCCCTCAGGGGGCTGTGCGCCCCCCCTGGGCCCTCTCCCCATGCGGCTAAGGGGGTGGGACCCCCTAGGGCTGGCCGCACCCCTTGGGACTTGGGGGGCAAGGCACCTAGGGGGGAAACCCTAGGGCCTGGGCGCCTCCCCCTGCCCTGGCCGCCGCCCCCCTCCCCTTGCCCTGGCCGCCGGCCCCTAGGGGGAAACCCTAGGGCGCCCTAGCCTCTCCACCCCCCCTATATATAGTGGGGCAAAGGGAGGGCAGCCAATACAGTTCGTGCCTCGGTGCTGCCCTCCCTCTCCCGTCATATCTTCTTCTCCCGCGGTGCTTAGGCGAAGCCCTGCTGGAGTTCTTCTCCACCATCACCACCACGCCGTCGTGCTGCCGGTTCTCCATCAACCTCTCCTCCACCCCTTGCTGGATCAAGAAGGAGGAGACGTCCCCGAGCCGTACGTGTGAAGAACGCGGAGGCACCGTTGCTTCGGTGCTAGGTCTTCGGCGATCTGAATCGCGACGAGTACGACTCCATCATCCGCGTTCATAACGCTTCCGCTTAGCGATCTACAAGGGTACGTAGATCACACTCCTTCCTCGTAGTTGCATCTACTAGATTGATCTTGGTGAACGGTAGGAAAAATTTTTGTTTCCCATGCAAACGTTCCCCAACAGTAAATTGCGAGGAGATGAGATTTGTGATTAGGAACCTGGTATATGTTGGAGATCCTCCCCAACAACGGCGCCAAAAATTTGTTTTGATGTCGCTTAAAGCTACGTCGGTATTTCCCCAAAGAGGAAGAGATGATGCAGCACAGCGGCGGTAGGTATTTCCCTCAGATGTGAAACCACGGTTATCGAACCAGTAGGAGAACCAAGCAACACAACGTAAACAACACCTGCACATAAATAATAACTTCTCGCAACCCGACGTGTTAAAGGGTTTGTCAATCCCTTTCGGGGTACGGCGCCTCAAGATAGGCAGAACGGACGTGAGACATTTGTAGTAGATTGATAGGTCAAATGACAAACAAAATAAATAAGAATAAATTGCAGCAAGATATTTTTGTATTTTTGGTTTAGCAGATATGAAAATAAATGCATGGAAAAAGTAGATCGCAAAGGCAAATATATGAGGAAGAAGACCTGGGGGCCGTAGGTTTCACTAGTGGCTTCTCTCGAGAAAAATAGCAAATGGTGGGTAGACAAATTACTGTTGGGAAATTGATATAACCTCAAATAATTATGACGATATCCAGGCAATGATCATTACATAGGCATCACGTCCAATATTAGTAGACCGACTCCTGCATGCATCTACTACTATTACTCCACACATCGACCGCTATCCAGCATGCATCTAGTGTATTAAGTTCATGGAAAAACGGAGTAATGCATTAAGAACAATGACATGATGTAGACAAGATCCGTTTATCTATGGCATTATATATGGATCTCGTCATTTTATCCTTAGTAGCAACGATACATACGTGTCGGTTCCCTTTCTGTCACTGGGATCAAGCATCGTAAGATCGAACCCACTACAAAGCACATCTTCCCATTGCAAGATAAAACCCAAATATCAGAGAAGAAATACGAGGCTATAAGCAATCATGCATAAAAGAGATCAAAGAAACTCAAATACTTTCATGGATATAAAAAGATAGATTTGATCATAAACTCAAAGTTCATCGGATCCCAACAAACACACCGCGAAAAGAGTTACATCATATGGATCTCCAAGAGACCATTGTATTGATAATCAAGAGAGAGAGAGAGAGGAAGCCATCTGGCTACTAACTGCGGACCCGTAGGTTCACAAAGAACTACTCACGCATCATCGGAGAGGCACCAATGGAGGTGGTGAACCCCATCCGAGATGGTGTCTAGATTAGACCTGGTGGTTCTAGACTCTGCAGCGGCTGGATGAATATTTCGTCGACTCCCCTAGGGTTTCTAGAATATTGTTGTATTTATAGAGCAAAGAGGCGGTGCGGGAGGCCACCAAGGTGGGCACAACCCAATTGGGCGCGCCAGGGGGGCCTGGCGCGCCCTGGTGGGTAGTGCCCCCCTCGGGGCACTCCCCAGGTGCTGCCTTGGCCCGTCAGGTGTCTTCTGGTCCATAAAAATTCTCCAAAAAGTTTCGCGGTGTTTGGGCTCCGTTTGATATTGATTTCCTGCGATGTAAAGAACATGCAGAAAATAGCAACTGGCACTTGGCACTATGTCAATAGGTTAGTACCAAAAAATGATATAAAATGATGGTAAAACATCCAAGAATGATAATATAATAGCATGGAACAATCAAAAATTATAGATACATTGGAGACGTATCAGCCACGAGGAAGTCATAACCCATCACCACGCGCCTGGTGGGCCCGGCTTGCCTCGGTGGGTTGTGCTCACCTCGAGGCCCATCCGGATGTGAGACTGATAACCCTCAACCGTAAGGGATCGAGATAGTCTTCACGGGTAAGAATAACCCAATTTATTGATTCGACACAAGGGGAGCCAAAGAGTATCTATAAGCTTTAACAGTTGAGTTGTCAATTCAACCGCACCTGAAATATACTAACTTACAGCAAAAGATAAGTGGTAACAGTGATATGATAGTGATGATAGTAATAGTGAAAATAAACAGCAGAAGTAAATAGCAGTAGTAAATAGCAGAAATAGTAACTAGTGACAGGCAAGGTTTTAAAATACTGTAGGCTAGGGAGATGGATGGTTGGGCGTTGCATGGATGAGATAGTTTCTAACTCGGGGCACGGCACACGGAAAAGTAATGATCATCTAGGCAAATATCAAACATTAGGCATGTATCCCGTAGGTAGTTGTACGTGCTTGCAATAAGAACTTGCACAACATCTTTTGTCCTACCATTCCGCTACGAACGGGGCCAAAAGGAACTAATGGATATTAAGGTGCTCATGTCAAAGAGCACCGGAACAAAGCAATGAACTCAATGGATACATGTAATCCTCAAACTACGGACCATCCCCTTTGGTGTCCCAAGCTATCACCTTTGGGATCGCCGGTTCCGAACCGTAACAGGTGCATACAACTCATAGATAGGATCAAGAACACAAATATATTCATGCAAACACATATGGTTCAGATCTGAAATCATGGCACTCGGGCCCTATTGTCAAGCATTAAGAATAACAAGTTGTAGCAAAGATGATAAACACCATACTAGATGATAGGCAACATGCCCCCAACAATCTGACGAACAATTACATGATCTAACTCATCCAATCCCTACCATCCCCTACGCCTATAGCAACGGAATTACTCAGACATGAAGGGGGAAGTCATGGAGGGATGATGGAGTGGTGATGATGATGACGATGGCGACGATCTCCCCTCTCCGGAGGCCAAATCAGCCTCCAGATTAGCCCTCCCGAAGAAGAACAGAGGGTGGCGGCGACTCCGCGACGAGAAACAGCGAAAGGACTCCCGATCTAGGGTTTCTGCCTCGGAGGAAAAAATACGGGCTAAAGTAGGGCACCAGGGGGCGTGGGCCCCACCCAGGCGCCCCCCCGGCGCGGCCCAGGGGGGGCGCGCCCACAGGGCGCCTGGGCACCCCCTGGCCCCCCTCTGGCCCCACTTCTGGTATGTTGTTTCTTCGGGTGCGTGGATTTTTCGTGATTTTTCGTGGATTTTTCTGAGATGCTTAAAAATCCGTTTTCCTGCACACAAATAAACCATACAGGCAGCTCTGCTGAAAACAGCGTCAGTCCGGGTTAGTTTAGTCCAAATCATGCAAGAATGAGGTCAAAACAATATCAAAAGTGTTTGGAAAAGTAGATACGTTTGAGACGTATCAACTCCCCCAAGCTTAGCATATTGCTTGTCCTCAAGCAATTCAGTTCAATGAACTGGACGCGACAAAGAAAACTTTGACAAACTCTTTTGCTTCATTAGATGTATATAAGCATGTACTACCAAAAGAGTCTAGCCAGTATTGAAACAGTACTTATGAGAACGATGCAAGGAGCAATCCTTCTTTCAAGTGACCAGTCACAAATAATCAAGAGTAAACAATATATTACTGAAAATCAAGACAAGATCACATTGCACATAGCTTGAGCATACTAAGGTGGTATCCCGCTAGCCTCCATGAGTGAAGCAAAACATAAATGCAGAGACTCCTCCAGAGTTTTAAAGGAGACTAGAACTAAGAATTTCAGAATAAATCATATCACAAGTATGCAGAAGACAATGTAATACTTTGGGACAATGCACATTACACTCAGAATGACAATTATGCTCTCCTAGTCAGTGCTTTGAAGAAAGAAGATGAGACTCTCGAACCGTGGCTTTTATTGGCAAAGTTGAAAACCCGTGATCGGAAACAAAAACTAAACATGTACCAGAGCTCTTAGTTTTTAAAAACAGAAGTAAATATGTTTTTGAGAGGTGCATATTTTGTCAACGAATGCTAGCAGATAACTCAATCACTTTTTAAGCTAGACAAGTCTCGAGGAACGGCTCCCGCATGAGGATGATCACATCCTCTTAATCTCCTTTGTTTATCACTGCCAAAGTTTTCTGATTTCTCATCAACAAAGCGTGAAGGAGGGTTCGTTTGTTATATTATCTTTTTGAGCCGGGCGCACTCAATGCCAGTTCCTTTTCATATTAGGGGTTCGCACATTATGCATGCAATCCAAGGGTGAAACTTGTCCAACTTAAAGAGATCATGAATTAACTACTACTTCCTCATGAGCTAAAACATAGGCACAAAAAGGGAAATGCTTTTGATTAATTTCGAGATGGTACACGAAAGTCTTCGTTAGGAATGGCAGGTAAATACTATGTATAGGAAGGTATAGTGGACTCATATGGCATAACAGGTTTAAAGGGTTTGGATGCACAAGCAGTCATTCCGCTTAGTACAGGTGGAGGTTTAGCAAAAGACTGGGAAGCGACCAACTAGAGAGCAATAACGGTCATAATCATGCAGAGCGACAAAGCAACATTGAATCGGGCATGAAAGTGATATAATTATTCTAAAACTCAAAGATCATCAAGGCAGAGTAGACTTTTTAGTCTTAAACATGTGTAAGCATGTGCCAAGTCAATCCAAAAATTCTCTAAAGGGAAATACCACCTTAGTATACCAGACTATGAACAGTGCAATGCATGTAGATCATTTCAATAACACATTATATACTCTAGTTATTCGGGACTAGCCACAAGGAAAGCATGAACCACTGGAAGAGCATTGTAAACATAGCACTATGTCGCTACAAGCTGGTCTCTAGATCATAAGTACAGGCATATGTACAAAAGTAGAAACAATAAGAGTTCATACCGGTCTTCCTTGTTGCTTCCCTCCAGTCGATCTTCGTCATCACTGCTTGTCACTTGCACGATCGAACGTAGGAAATATAATCAAATGCCATCACGGACTCGAGCTGTTCTCTGAAAACAAAGAAAACTAAAGAGAGAAAGGAAATCTTTTTGATTTTTTTCAAAGGTTGAATAAAAGCAAAAGAAAGAGAAAATCTTTTTGTTGTTTTTGCAAAGAGAGAAATAAAGAAGAACGGGCAAAAACTTCGAAAAGATCAAAGTGAATCAAACGGATAATACAATGGAAAAGTGAGAAGGGTATGTACTCCCCCAAGCTTAAGCTTTTGGCCTAAGTTGGTAGCAGCTACTGCCCCCAGGAGCCTCCTGCTCCAGGGGTATGGTGGTGAGACCAAGGGTCGTAGAAGGATGATGGCGCGTACACCGAACTCCTCAGAGTCTCCCACGAGGAAGGTTCCGAGCGCCAAACAGAGGAAGACCATTCACCAAACTCGGTGGCGGTCTCATCCTGAAAATGTGGTATCTCACCGTGCCTCTCCTCGTCGGGCACAACCCCCTCCATGGGGTTATGGAACTGATGCTGGACCATGAACTCATCGAACTGGACAACATCAAAGGACCATCCGTTCCTGCGAGAATAATCAAACAAAAGAGGCGCAGGTAGACGGATCTTGCGTTCCGCAGTAGTTCCGAAACGCAAGATATAAACAAGGTTATCAAGCTCAGAACCCATGGTAACAAACTTATGTCTTTTCATAGCAGCAAGATCAAAGCTCAAATAAGTAAAAGGAGTATCATCAGGGTGTGGGGTGCCTCCAAGATGCTCTAAGATAAGCGTGGCATAAATGCCACCATATAAGTCCCCCTTGTTACCATTCATAGCAAGGCGTCGAGCAATTAAGGTACCAATATTATAATCAGACCTCCCTGAGAGGGCTGCTGCCAGGATAGCAATATCCGGAGCAGAAATGTTGCTCGTGTTGTCACGAGCTAACACCCCTCTAGCAATATAGTATGCAAAATACCTGAGGTGAGGAAACAAGATACTGGAGATCTTCGACCGATGAATATCACTCGTACCCATGCTGCAGAGAGAGTTGATGACAGTTTTCAGCTCGGAGGGCTGAGTGGCCATCCTTGCCGTCCTCCCAATGTTTGGCACACCTATTACTTCACAAAAATTTCCCAAAGTCATGGTGATAAGATCATTATAAAGTTTAAACTCAATAGCACCTGATTCAGGATTATATCTAAAACTGTTAATGAAAATGGAGGTGAGTTTCTGATACTGAGTAACACGGCTCGTGACGAGTCGTGTCAAACCTGCATTAGCACAAAGATTATAAAACTCATCCTTGATTCCCGCGGCTTCCATGAATTCATCACATGGGTATGTCATCGCACGTGCTGGACTTGTGTCTTCCAACAACTCCATGGGCACATGATCCTCATTATAGCTCACCCTAGCAGTCGATGGTGATGCTGCGGCTCTGGTGACTCGATCGGAGTGTGCGGGCCTCCTCTTCTCAAGCCATCCTTTTGCCCTTCCTAATAAACTCATTTCTGAAAAAAAAATTACAATTCACAAAAACGAGGATTAAAACAAAGTGAGCTAAGGCAAACTACTCAACTCACTTGCCCAAGGCATAAACTTGCATCAAAACTTGGAAAACAACCTTCTACACATGCATGCAAGCTCATCTCTACAGCACCAAGAACTACTAAATACTCACAAATGAGGCCACCAATCAAAAATCTAATTGGAGGGGTGGAGGAGTCACATACCAGGGAGTATTTGCTCAAAATTTCAGCTCAAATGATGGGCTGTAGAGAGAGATCGAAGAATCGCCCCCAAGAACAGCAAGAACAAGAAGAACACGACCAGAACTCGGGTTTCTGGAAAAAGAGAGAGAGAGAGAGAGAGAGAGAGAGGAGGAAGAGGTACCTGGAGGGGGGCCTTGTGGGCCCCAGGCGCCCTGTGGGCGCGGCCAGGGGCTGGGCCGCGCCAGCTGGCCGCCTGGGCCACTGGTGGCCCCCTGGCTGGCCCCAGGACTTTTCGGGTCTCTCCCGTTGTGGAAATTTTTAATATAATTTTTCTGGAATTTTTCTGGAAACTTCACTGTTGAAATTTTTTCGAAGTTCAAAAAGCTGCGAAACTCTCTGAAAACTTGAAGTAGTTAGTAGTATTGTGAAGTTTCAAAAACATAGATACTTGGTACAGCAAGTAGGACAATACTAAAAACAAATGAAAACATAGAAAGCTCAACTTTTTATCCGTATATAACACGTTCACTAGTAAGGTTGATCAAGTCTTACCAACAAACAAGCGGTATATAGAACAAAAAGTCTCACCTCCTACGAAGTAATCACTGAACTTTTACCTTGATGGACATTGTCCCTACCATGATAGTTTTGTATTTGTGAGGCACATGTAGTGGACAGTCCCATTCTCCAATTTTCACGGTCTCGATATTCTCTATAGAATTGAGGGCATGCCTCTTGTCGGTCTTCTTCGGAAAATATACCGTGTGTTCTTTATCATTCACATGAAAGGTAACCTTCCCTTTGTTGCAATCAATAATAGCACCTGCGGTGTTAAGGAAAGGTCTACCAAGAATAATGGACATGCTCCCATCCTCGGGCATGTCAAGCACAACAAAATCAGTAAGAATTAAACAATTAGCAACTTCAACTGGAACATCCTCACAAATACCTATCGGAACAGCGGTTGACTTGTCAGCCATCTGAAGGGAGATATCTGTAGGAATTAGTTTCTCTAAACAGAGCCTCTCGTAAAGAGAGAGAGGCATAACACTCACTCCCGCTCCAAGATCACATAAAGCAGTTTTGACATAATTATTCTTTATGGAGCAAGGAATGGTGGGTATACCTGGATCACCGAGCTTCTCAGGAATCTTTCCACTGAAAGAATAGTTAGCAAGCATAGTAGATATTGCATCATTAGGAACCTTTTTTTTGTTAGTGACAATATCTTTCATATACTTTGAATAAGGAAGCAACTTTATAGCATCAGTCAAAGGAATTTGAAGAAAAAGAGGTTTTATCCATTCACAAAACTTATTGTAATGGTCTTCTTCTTTAGATTTGATGGACTTACCTGGAAAGGGCATGGGTTTCTGTACCCATGGTTCTTTCTCCTTCCCATGTTTCCTTGCGATGAAGTCTTCTTTAGTGTACCTCTTACGTTTGTCAGGTGCTTCTTCTTCTCGAACTTCAGGTGGATCATTCTTCTCATTATTATTACCTTCAGGTTCAGCACCGTCTTCAGTCTCAGCATCGGAGATAGATACACTGTTGGGATCAATAGCTGGCTCTTCATCTGCAATAGGATCATTAGAATTGTCAGTCTCTTTATGTTTCTTTTTCTTATTTGGAGAGACAACAATTTCGTCTTCCTGCATTTGAGAATCTTGCTCGATTCTCTTCGGATGTCCCTCTGGATAAAGAGGATCTTGAGTACTAGTTCCTCCTCGGGTCTTAATCCCAAAAGCCTGCAATTTATCTTGTTTGGCATTGTTAGCAAGCAAATCTCTTTGCACATTAGAAATTTGATCAAGCTGAGTTTGAACCATATGAAAATGCTTCACAAGACATTGAACATCATTAACTGTTCTATCTAAAACACCAAGCAACTTTTTGATAGCAAGGGAATTATCATGCAACTGACTTTCTATCCTCTCATTAAAATGATTATGTTTCATAATAAAATTATCAAACTCATCTAAACATTGATCAGAAGGTTTACCATGAGGGATGTCACTTGCGTTGAAATCTAAAAGAGAGTGTACCTCTACCATAGGAGGGTGAGTGGTAGGCTCACACAGCTTCTCAATAGGGGGTAGATTCTTCACGTCTTCAGCTTTAATACCTTTCTCTTTAATAGACTTCTTTGCTTCTTGCATATCTTCGGGGATTAGGACAAACATGCCCCTCTTCTTTGTTGGTGGAGGTGGTTCAGGGACGGACCAATCTTCATAGTTTTTGGCAATCTTGCCCATTAGATCTTCCGCGTCGTCCGGCGTTCTTTTCCTGAAAACACAACCAGCACAACTGTCCAAATAGGACCTAGATTCATCAGTTAAACCAGCATAGAATATATCAATTAATTCATTCTTAGGGACTCCATGTCCTGGTCTAGCCTGGATCAAACTGCAGTACCTCCCCCAAGCTTTAGGGAGGGACTCATCATGCAACTGTTTAAAGTTATAAATTCTTTGTAAAGCAGCATGTTGCATATGAGCAGGAAAGTATTTATCAACAAAAGAGTGAGCTAGGTCCTGAGGACTCTTAATAGAACCGCATGGGAGTGAATCATACCATGCTTTAGCACCTTCCTTCAACGAGAAAGGAAGAAGCTTGGTCACATAAAAGTAGCGTATCTTCTCATCTGTGGTAAACAGGCTACCTAGTTCACCAAGTTTAGTTAGGTGTGCAATAGCATCATCATTTTCTCTGCCAAAAAAGGGGTCAGCCTCAACTATAGGTATAAGTGAAAGATCAACAGAGAAATCAAAATCAGGATCATCAATGCATATAGGAGATGTAGCAAACTCAGGATTAGGAACGGTTTTGTTTTTCAAAGAGTGTTTTTCAAATATTTTCTTAATAGTTTCAGGGTCAGAGCCGGCAAACTCTGTCAGTTCCCTGCATAAATCTTCATCGAGTATATAGTAATCATCATCAAGAAGCCTCTCCTGGAGTTTACTCAAATCAGGAAAATCATAAGTTTCACCAATAGGGTAGCGAGTAACAGGAAGTTCGATTCCGTATTTTTCAGCAGTAGTAGTAATTTGTTTCTCAAGAGCATAACCAAGTGAACTAATATCATCATCAAAAGTAGTAGAAGCATCATCAAGAGTATCAGACATAGTAACAGATTCAGTAGGAGCATCATGTGGTGGTGGTGAGGCAAACTTACTCATAACAGAAGGTGAATCAAGTGTAGCACTAGTGCTCAGAGCAGTACCTCTTCTTGTAGTGGATCGTAAGATCGGAACCTTGGGGTCACCTTTCTTACCCATAGTGAATAAAGTGCAGCAGGTAGGATACCTCAAGTAGACTTGTAAATATTGCTATGCTCCCCGGCAACGGCGCCAGAAAACGGTACTTGATAACCCTCAACCGTAAGGGATCGAGATAGTCTTCGCGGGTAAGAATAACCCAATTTATTGATTCGACACACGGGGAGCCAAAGAGTATCTATAAGCTTTAACAGTTGAGTTGTCAATTCAACCGCACCTGAAATATACTAACTTGCAGCAAAAGATAAGTGGTAACAGTGATATGATAGTGATGATAGTAATAGTGAAAATAAACAGCAGAAGTAAATAGCAGTAGTAAATAGCAGAAATAGTAACTAGTGACAGGCAAGGTTTTAAAATACTGTAGGCTAGGGAGATGGATGGTTGGGCGTTGCATGGATGAGATAGTTTCTAACTCGGGGCATGGCACACGGAAAAGTAATGATCATCTAGGCAAATATCAAACATTAGGCATGTATCCCATAGGTAGTTGTACGTGCTTGCAATAAGAACTTGCACAACATCTTTTGTCCTACCATCCCGCTACGAACGGGGCCAAAAGGAACTAATGGATATTAAGGTGCTCCTGTCAAAGAGCACCGGAACAAAGCAATGAACTCAATGGATACATGTAATCCTCAAACTACGGACCATCCCCTTTGGTGTCCCAAGCTGTCACCTTTGGGATCGCCGGTTCCGAACCGTAACAGGTGCATACAACTCATAGATAGGATCAAGAACACAAATATATTCATGCAAACACATATGGTTCAGATCTGAAATCATGGCACTCGGGCCCTAGTGTCAAGCATTAAGAATAACAAGTTGTAGGAAAGATGATAAACACCATACTAGATGATAGGCAACATGCCCCCAACAATCTGACGAACTATTACATGATCTAACTCATCCAATCCCTACCATCCCCTTCGCCTACAGCAAGGGAATTACTCACACATGAAGGGGGAAGTCATGGAGGGATGATGGAGTGGTGATGATGATGACGATGGCGACGATCTCCCCTCTCCGGAGGCCAAATCAGCCTCCAGATTAGCCCTCCCGAAGAAGAACAGAGGGTGGCGGAGGCTCCGCGACGAGAAACAGCGAAAGGACTCCCAATCTGGGGTTTCTGCCTCGGAGGAAAAAATACGGGCTAAAGTAGGGCACCAGGGGGCGTGGGCCCCACCCAGGCGCCCCCCCGGCGCGGCCCAGGGGGGCGCCCACAGGGCGCCTGGGCACCCCCTGGCCCCCCTCTGGCCCCACTTCTGGTATGTTGTTTCTTCGGGTGCGTGGATTTTTCGTGATTTTTCATGGATTTTTCTGAGATGCTTACAAATCCGTTTTCCTGCACACAAATAAACCATACAGGCAGCTCTGCTGAAAACAGCGTCAGTCCGGGTTAGTTTAGTCCAAATCATGCAAGAATGAGGTCAAAACAATATCAAAAGTGTTTGGAAAAGTAGATACGTTTGAGACGTATCAGAGACTGACGCCAAAAATTCCTATAAATAGAGAAACCATCAGAAATAACCCTAGATCTGAAGTTCCGCCACCGAAAACCAATCTAGACCCTTTCCGACACTCTACTAGAGGGGGAAATCATCATCGGTGGCCATCTTCATCATCCCGGTGGCCACCATGATCAGGAAGGAGTAGTCCACCCTCGGGGCTAAGGGTTTGTACCAGTAGCTATGTGTTTAATCTCTCTCTCTCTCTCACGTGTTCTTGAGATGCACAATCTTGATGTATCGCAGGCTTGGTTAATATAGTCGGACCATATGGTCTTTTCCCCTCTCTTGTTGTGATGAATTGAGTTTTACCTTTGAGATTTCTTTGGATTGAATACTTTTATGGATTCGAGAACACTTGATATATGTCTTGCGATTGAATACTCGTGGTGACAATGGGGTATCGTATTGATTCACTTGATATATGTTTTGGCACTCAACTTGTGGATTCCCGCGGTGACATTGGGGTAATCTATGCATAGGGGTTGATGCACGTTCTTGTCTTTGTTTCTCTGGTAGAGATCTTGGGGCACTCTTTGAAGTTCCTTGTGTTGGATTGAGTATTATGAATATGAATTTGTTTTGGCATTATTTTAGTACGAACTCTTGATAGATTGATCGGTAAGAATAACTTGTGTTATTTTAGTACGAACTCTTGATAGATCGATGGGAAAGAATACCTTGTGTTATATTAGTACGAACTCTAGGATAGATCGAATGGAAAGAATAGTTTTGTGTTATTTTAGTACGAACTCTTGAATAGATCAAACAGAAAGAATAGCTTTAAGGTGGTTTCATACCCTACAAACAATTTATTCTTATGTTCTCCGCTAGATAAGAACTTTGGGGTGGTTCTTCATCGCGCGTTGAGGGATGGTTATGTGATCCAATTATATCAGCATTGTTGAGAGATTGCACTAGCGAAAGTACGGACCCTAGGCCTTGTTTTCCATCATTGCAATACCATTTGTGATTACTTTTGTTACTTGCTACCTTGCTGTTTTTTATTGTTCGCACTACAAAAATCAATATCTACTAGCCATATTACACTTGTATCATCATCTCTTCGCCCAAATAGTGCACCTATACAATTTCCCGTTGTATTTGGTGTGTTGGGGACACATGAGACTTTTTATTATTTGGTTGCAGGGTTGTTTGAGAGATACCATCTTCATCCTACACCTCCTACGGATTTATAAACCTTAGGTCATCCACTTGAGGGAAATTTGCTACTGTCCTACAAAACTCTGCGCTTGGAGGCCCAACATGAGTATGCAAAAACAAGTTGTGTAGTAGACATCAATCACATACTTCTCAAAGCGACGATGTATTTCATTCACTTAATCATTTTTCTAAGCTTTGATATATATGTAGCCATCAATTACCAAAATGGGGGCATTGAAAGTGCAAGTAATCCCCGGGTGGTTTCGGTAATTCATAACAACATATAGCTCATTGAACTAATATAATATTTCAGGATGTTCAATGATTGGCATGGCATGTACTAGAGATGTGGGCCACTCAAAATGATAAGGAAAAAGATTGGCAAAAGCTCAAGACTCTCCATTTCCATTTTAGTGATCCAAAATCACATTGACTCCATAGGAAAGCCAATACTATTAAAAGAGGATGAGGTGTTGCTTAATGATCTGGTTGCTCAAGTGCTTAGTGATATTGCTCCAAAACCCACGGCCACTTACTCAATAAATATGTCCAAACCCTAATTTCCAAACTCGGCTCCACCGATTCTTTCTACCCGGCGCCACCGAGTTCATTTTAAATAGCCACTACCTAAACCCTAACAAATTGGTGCCATCGATAATGATCTCGGTCTCACCGAGATGGCCTTGCAAACTTTCTGTTTCTTGTTTCAATTATTTCGGTCTCACCAAAACTTGCAATCGGTCTCATTGAGATGGGATGACCAACTCTCTGGTTCCTATTGTAATCATTTCGGTCCCACCTCGATAGTTCAATTGGCGCCACCGAGACGCGGTTTGCCCTAAGCCCTAGCACATCAGTCCCATCGAGATTCCAAACGTTCATATTTTGAACAGATCGGTGCCACCGAGTTTACTATCCGGTCCCATCGATATTCGTCAAAAGTGTGCAAGGGTTGGATTTTGTGTGGGGGCTATATGTACCCCTCCGGTCCTTCTTCCTCATAGAGGAGAGCCATTAGAACGAGCCTACACTTCCACCATTTATTTTCAGAGAGAGTACCACCTACTCATGTGTTGAGATCAAGAGATTCCATTCCTACCATTTGAACCTTGATTTCTAGCCTTCCCCAAGTTGCTTTCCACTCCTATTCTTCTTCAACCATATCCAAATATGTGAGAAAGAGTTGAGTGTTGGGGAGACTATCATTTATAGCACAAGATCAAGGAGTTCATCATCAACACACCGTCTATTACCTTTTGGAGAGTGGTGTCTCCTAGATTGGTTAGGTGTCACTTGGGAGCCTCCGTCGTGATGTGGACTTGAACCAAGAAGATTGTATGGTCAAGGAGATCGCCTACTTTGTCATGATCTACCCGGGTGAGGCAAGTCCTTCGTGGGCGATGGCCATGGTGGGATAGACAAGGTTGTTTCTTCATGGACCCTTCGTGGGTGGAGCCCTCTGTGGACCCGCACAATGGTTACCCTTCGTGGGTTGAAGTCTCGCCGAGATGGCCTTGCCAACTCTCTGTTTCTTGTTGCAATAATTTTGGTCTCTCCGAAACTTGCAATCGGTCTCACCGAGATGGCGTGACCAACTCTCTGGTTCCTAATGTAATCATTTCGGTCCCACCGAGATAGTTCAATCGGCACCACTGCGACGCGGATTTCCTTAAGGCCTAGCACATCAATCCCACCAAGGTGTTCCAGTCGGCCCCACCGAGATTCCTAACGTTCATATTTTTGAAAAAATTGGTGCCACCAAGTTTAAATATTCGGTCCCACCGAGATTGCTCAAAAGTGTGAAACGGTTGGATTTTGTGTTGATGTTATATATACCCCTCCACCCCTTCTTCCTCTGTTAGGAGAGCCATCACAACATGCCTACACTTCCACCATTCATTTTCTGAGAGAATCACCTACTCATGTGTTGATATCAAGAGATTCCATTCCTACCATTTGAACCTTGATTTCTAGCCTTCCGCAAGTTGCTTTCCACTCCAACTCTTGTTCCACCATATCCAAATTTGTGAGAAAGAGTTGAGTGTTGGGGATACTATCATTTGTAGCACAAGAGCAAGGAGTTCATCATCAACACATCATGTATTACCTTTTGGAGAGTGATGTCTCCTAGATTGGTTAGGTATCGCTTGGGAGTCTCCATCGTGATGTGAAGTTGAACCAAGAAGTTTGTAAGGGCAAGGAGATCACCTACTTCGTGAAGATCTACCTGAGTGAGGCAAGTCCTTTGTGGGCGATAGCCATGGTGGGATAGAGAAGGTTGCTTCTTCATGGACCCTTCTTGGGTGGAGCCCTCCATGGACTCGCGTAGTCGTTACCCTTCATGGATTGAAGTCTCCAGCAGTGTGGACGTATGATAGCACCACCTATCGGAACCACGCCAAAACTCCTCTACATCTCCATTGAGTTTGCACACTCCAATCCCATCCCTTTACATTCTTGCAAATTGCATGCTTTACTATTTCCGTTTCCTATACTCTTGCCATGCTTGCTTGAGATGTATTGTGTGTGCCTTAACATATGCTAAACTCAAACTTAACTTTAAGAAATTAAAAATGGCAAATTTTACTTGTTAAAGGTCAAATCACCCCCTCTAGACCCTCTTCTCGATCCTTTCAATTGGTACCAGAGCATTTGTCTCTATTGCTTTGGTTTAATCACCATTGGAGGAAGATGTATGAGTATACGTTCGGGAGTATTATACATAGATTGCCTATTCTTGATGGGGAGTTTTATGATTCTTGGAAAAATGAAATTCTTGAGATCTTCAATCAATATAATTTGAGGAAGTATATTATAAGCCCTTATGTGCCTCCTATTGATCATTTGCATCCTACCCCAATGATTATCTTGACATGTATCGCAATCTTAGGACTGTTAATCTTAACATTAGAGGATTGTCTAGAAATTTGCTTGTTTGCTTGCCAACCTTTGAATGCCCATATACTATACGGAATTATCTTGAGGAACACTTTCCAAATTATACCTTAAAATATTATTTTAAATTCTTCAGAAGTCCATTGCTTTTAAAAATATGAAGCCTAGCGATCCCAAGTTTGATGAATGCCTATTTGAGCTTCGTGATCTTATGCGTGCTAAGGGTAATGTTGGAACCATTGGTAGCATTATTGCGAAAATAATTAGAATTCATAAAATTGCACATAGTCATTATCAAAATTCTAACGAATCACTTGAACTTAGGTGATGATCATTATGGATGATGATAATGTTGAGCATGGCTATTATGATGAAGATGAAGAAAGTGACATTGAATTTGAGAAGACTATGAGGAATCTTAGTCTCATGGCGAATCTCCGCAATTATACATCCAGAGGAAAGGAATGGGTTCTCGATAGTGGTTTCACCGAGATGGCCTTGCCAACTCTCTATTTCTTGTTTCAATTATTTCGGTCTCACCAAAACTTGCAATCGGTCTCACCGAGAAGGCATGACCAACTCTCTGGTTCCTATTGTAATCATTTCGGTCCCACCTAGATAGTTCAATCGATGCCACTGAGACGCGATTTTCCCTAAGCCCTAGAACATCGCACCGAGATTCCTAACGTTCATATTTTGAACAGATCGGTGCCACCGAGTTTAACTATCCGGTCCCACCGAGATTGGTCAAAAGTGTGTAACGGTTGGATTTTGTGTGGAGGTTATATGTACCCCTCCGCCCCTTCTTCCTCATAGAGGAGAGCCATAGAACGAGCCTACACTTCCACCATTTATTTTCAGAGAGAGAACCACCTACTCATGTGTTCAGATCAAGAGATTCCATTCCTACCATTTGAACCTTGATTTCTAGCCTTCCCCCAGTTGCTTTTCACTCATATTCTTCTTCAACCGTATCCAAATCTATGAGAAAGAGTTGAGTGTTGGGGAGACTATCATTTATAGCACAAGAGCAAGGAGGTCATCATCAACACACCGTCTATTACCTTTTGGTGAGTGGTGTCTCCTAGATTGGTTAGGTGTCACTTGGGAGCCTTCGTCGTGATGTGGACTTGAACCAAGAAGATTGTATGGGCAAGGAGATCGCCTACTTTGTGAAGATCTACCCGAGTGAGGCAAGTCCTTCGTGGGCAATGGCCATGGTGGGATAGATAAGGTTGTTTCTTCATGGACCCTTTGTTGTGGAGCCCTTTGTGGACTCGCGCAGCCGTTACCCTTCGTGGATTGAAGTATCCATCAATGTGGACATACGATAGCACAACCTATCGAAACCACGGAAAAAATCTCCGTGTCTCCGTTGCGTTTGCCTTCTCCAAACCCTTCCCTATACCTTCATATACAATGTTTTACTTTCCGATGCTATACTCTTAGAATTTCATGTGTAGGTTGATTGCTTGACTTATGCTAATTGCTAAAATCTGCCAACAACTAAAATTGGGAAAAGGAAAGATTTTTATTTGGTCAATTAGACTAATTTCCCCCCTCTAGACATACTTTTGATCCTACACAAGGCCTAGGATTGCGCTCAACTCTACATAGGTAGTTGACTTCTTTTATGTCGAATATACACCATTGCAAGTTTCATGTACAAATTTGGGACTTCTATGGGTTAATTTTATATATTTAGGGCATTCAATGCATTTTAGGCTATTCAATGGACATAAAAAATTCAACAGCATGTACATTAATAATTCAAAAAATTGGTGAAAACAAAATTCAAAATTATAGTATATATTTAGGTCATGTGTAAAAAATGCATGGACAACATATGCTTATTTGATACGCGGTCTGCCTTGAGGCGGTCTTAAATTTCTAAGCAATATACATCATAATTTTTTTCAAATTCTAGCCACATACTCTACATGTCATATAATGTCACCATGCAAAGTTTCATAGTTTTTAGTCATCATTTAGATTTTCCATAATTTCAAATTTCCATTTAACTGAAATTTGGTTTATGTTTAAATTTTCTCATATACATGAAATTACCAAATCTTAGTTTCATAAGATCTAAATATATCCTAAGTACCGCGCATGTGTTTCACAACCAATGTGATAAAGGCCGCCAATAATAATTGAGTTACGATGTGATGACGAATGAGTGGATGACACAAGTCATAGTCGCACCATCCATGCTACTCCGCCACACCACTTCTTGTCATTGTTGTCGCAACCATTTCATCCTAGATGCCTTGCATGAGTTGCATCCACCTCAATCCCGCCAGCGCCAGTGCCACCAGCCATCCAAAGGTGAAACTACTTAAGGAAGTTTCCCATCTCTGAAGACGTTTAGACGACACATCCATGCCACTAACGATGAAATTTGTAGGAGAAACTATTCAAAAGATTCCCTAGAGGCAATCATGTAATGGATGAATCCAGTTATTGTGATGGTTTTACCTTTTGTTTACCACATTCGCACACTTCTTTTTTGCCTGTTTTAAGTAGGATGTAAATTTTGGATGCATTTGGGAGTTTGTAGGATCAAAAGTATGTCTAGAGGGGGGTGATTAGACTAGTCGAACAAATAAAATCTTCCCTTTTCCCAATTTTAGTTGTTGGCAGATTTTAGCAATTAGCACAAGTCAAGCAATCAACCTACACATGCAATTCTAAGAGTATAGCAGTGGAATGTGGAGCATTGCATATGAAGGTAAAGGGAAGGGTTTGGAGAGTGCAAACGCAATGGAGACGCACATATTTTTGGCGTGGTTCCGATAGGTGATGCTAACTGAAAGCACAAGTGCACCCTGGGTGATTTTGGTAATTAATGACAACATATCTCTTGTTGGACTACTAAGTTTTATCTAGTATATTTCAGATAAGTTCCACAGTGGCATGGAAGGGACAAGAGGATGTGGAACCCCTTCGAAATGCTAAGGAAAGAAGATTGGCAAAAACTCAAGACTCTTCATTTCTATTTTAGTGATTCAAGATCGCATTTAGTCCATAGAAAAGACAATACTATTAAAAGGGGATGGGGTGTTTCTTAACAATCTGGTTGCTCAAGTGCTTAGTGATATTACTCCAAAACCCTCAGCCACTCTTCTCCACAAATATCTACAAACCCTAATTTCCAAACTCGGCCCCACCGGTTCTTTCTACCCGGCGCACTGAGTTCATTTGACATAGCCACTGCCTAAACCCTAACAAACCGGTCCAATCGATACGGATCTCGGTCTTGCCGATATGGCCTTGCCAACTCTCTCTTTCTTATTGTAAATATTTTGGTCTCACCAAAACATACAATCGGTCTCACCGAGATGGCTTGACAAACTCTCTGGTTCCTATTGCAATCATTTCGGTCCCACCGAGATAGTTCAATCGGCACCACCGAGACGCGGTTTTCCCTAAGCCCTAGCACATCAGTCCCACCAAGTTGTTCCAGTCGGCCCCACCGAGATTCCTAACGTTCATATTTTTTAACAAATTGGTGCTACCGAGTTTAACTATTCGGTCCCACTAAGATTGCTCAAAAGTGTGCAACAGTTGGATTTTGTGTTGATGCTATATATACCCCTCCACCCCTTGTTCCTCTGAAAGGGGAGCCAGCAAAACATGCCTACACTTACACCATTCATTTTTTGAGAGAGAATCACCTACTCATGTGTTGAGATCAAGAGATTCCATTCTTACCATTTGAACCTTGATTTCTAGCCTTCCCCAAGTTTCTTTCCACTCAAACTCTTATTCCAACATATCCAAATTTGTGAGAAAGAGTTGAGTGTTGGGGATACTATCATTTGGAGCACAAGTCAAGGAGTTCATCATCAACACATCGTGTATTACCTTTTGGAGAGTGGTGTCTCCTAGATTGGTTAGATGTCGCTTGGGAGACTGCGTCGTGATGTGGAGTTGAACCAAGAAGTTTGTAAGGGCAAGGAGATAACGTACTTCATTAAGATCTACCCTAGTGAGGCAAGTCCTTCATGGATGATAGCCATGGTGGGATAGAGAAGGTTGCTTCTTCGTGGACCCTTCGTCGGTGGAGCCCTCCATGGACTCACGTAGCCATTACCCTTCATGGATTTAACTCTCCAGCAACGTGGACGTATGATAGCACCACCTATCGGAACCACGCCAAAAATCCTCTACGTCTCCATTGAGTTTGCACACTCCAATCCCATCCCTTTACATTCTTGCAAATTGCATGCTTTACTCTTTCCGCTGCCTATACTCTTGCCATGCTTGCTTGAGATGTATTGTGTGTGTCTTAACATATGCTAAACTCAAACTTAACTTGTAGAAATTAAAAACGACAAATTTTACTTGTTAAAGGTCTAATCACCCCCCCCCCTCTAGACCCTCTTCTCGATCCTTTCAATTGGTACCAGAACATTGGTCTCTATTGCTTTGGTTTAATAACCGTTGGAGGAAGATGTTTGAGTATACAATCGGGAGTATTATACATAGAGTGCCTATTCTTGATGGGGAGTTTTATGGTTCTTGGAAAAATGAAATTCTTGAGATCTTCAATCAATATAATTTGAGGAAGTATATTCTAAGACCTTATGTTCCTTATATTTATCATTTGCATCCTACCCCAATGAGTATCTTGACATGGTTCGCAATCTTAGGACTATTAATCTTATCATTAGAGGATTGTCTAGAAATTTGCTTGTTTGCTTGCCAACCTTAGAATGCCCATATACTATATGGAATTATCTTGAGGAACGCTTTCCAAATTATACCTTAAAATTATTATTTTAAATTCTTCACAAGTCCCTTGCTTTTAAAAATATGAAGCAAAGTGATCCCAAGTTTGATGAATGTCTATTTGAGCTCCGTGATCTTATGCATGCTAAGGGTAATGTTGGAACCATTAGTAGCATTATTGCGAAAACAATTAGAATTCATAAACTTGCACATAGTCATTATCGAAATTCTAACGAATCACTTGAACTAGGTGATGATCATATGGATGACGATAATGTTGAGCATGGCTATTATGATGAAGATGAAGAAAGTGACATCGAATTTGAGAAGGCTTTGTGGAATTTTGGTATCATGGCGAATCTCCGCAATTATACATCTAGAGAAAAGGAATGGGTTCTCGATAGTGGCCTTGGTAAGGTGGCCATATTCAATGACAGCTCCATTCAAGCTGAACCACAAGGTGACATGGAGGCATCCATAAGTGGGACACGTCAAGACGAAGGGAATGAGGAAGTACACCAAGATGACCCACCTCAAACTCCTTGTCCACCTCCACAAGGGAACAACAACGCCAACAACAATGAAGAATAAGAAGTTGATGATGATGAGGATGTTCCACCACAACCCAAGCAAAAGCTCTCACGAGTTAGATCAAGAGCCTCCTATCGAGCAAATCATTGATGACATCACAACCGGGAGAATCACTCGTTCTAAAACTCGTTTGGCTAACTTTTGTGAACATTACTCATTCATTTCTAGCATTGAACCTATGAAGGTAGAAGACGCTCTTGAGGATCCGGATTGGATAAATGCTATGCACGAAGAGCTACACTACTTTGAGAGGAATCAAGTATGGACATTGGTTGAGAAGCCCAACGATGATAAAAAGTTCATTGGAACCAAGTGGGTGTTTCGGAATAAGCAAGATGAGGATGGACAAGTTGTACACAACAAGTCTTGTCTCATTGCTCAAGGCTACACTCAAGTCATGGACTATGGTGAGACATATGCCCCCGTTGCTAAACTTGAGTCCAATTCGCATTTTACTTGCTTATGCCAATCACCATGACATCACCTTATACAAAATGGACACTAAAAGTGCTTTTCTCAACAGTGAGATTGAGGAGGAATTTTATGTTAAACAACCTCTCGACTTTCTTAATCCCAAGAAACCTAATCATGTCTACAAGCTTCACAAAGCTCGTTATGGTCTTAAACAAGATCCTAGAGCTTGGTATAAATGCTTGACTATGTTTCTCATTGAAAAATGCGTTGAAATTGGGAAAATTGATTCTACTCTTTTTACTAAAAGGGTTAATGGAGAATTATTTGTGTGCTGAATGTATGTGGATGATATCACATTTGGTTCTAATAACCCTCATTTTAGTGAAAAGTTTGGAAGGCTAATGTCGGAGAAGTTTGAGATGCCTATGATGAGTGAACTCAAATTTTTCCGTGGTTTGCAAATCAAGCAAACAAAAGAAGGTACCTTTATCTCACAAACAAAGTATACCAAGGATCTTTTCAAGAATTTCAACATGAAAGAAAGCAAAGGTATGAAAACTCCCATGCCTACTAGTGGACATCTTGACTTGACGAAAGATGGCAACCCGGTTGACCAAAAGGTTTATTGATCTATGATTGGTTCATTTTTATATCTTTGTGCCTACCGTCCCGATATCATGCTAAGTGTGTGCATGTGTGCACGGTATCAAGCTGCCCCAAAAGAATGTCATCTTAAGGCCATGAAAAGGATAGTGAGATATTTGATTCGTACACCAAATTTATGCATTTCGTACCCTAAGAGGTCATCTTTTGATCTTGTTGGCTATTCCGACTCGGACTATGCCGGTGACAAGGTTGATAAGAAGTCACTTGGGGTACATGTCAATTTCTTGGTAGATACCTTGTCTCTTGGTCCTCCAAGAAACAAAACTCGGTATCCTTATCCACCGTCGAAGCGGAATACATTGCCGCCGGATCATGTTGTGCTCAATTACTTTGGATGACACAAACCCTTAAAGATTATGGGATATATGTGAAACATGTTCCATTGCTTTGTGTCTATGAGAGTGCTACTAAGATTGTTCACAATCCCGTACAACATTCTCGAATTAATCATATTGAAGTTCGTCATCATTTCATTCGTGATCATGTTGCTAAAGGAGATGTAAATGTTAAGCATGTGTGTACAGACAAGCAATTGGTGGATATCTTCACCAATCTGCTAGATGAAAAGATATTTTGTTGTTTGAGAGGTGAATTGAACATCATTGATGTCTCAAATTTGGAGTAGTGACTCCTTGGACACATGCAAGGCATGAGCCTTTGTGACTAATCCTTGGTATTTCTGTTATGATGATGATCATATGTCTTGGATTATTTGCACCCTTGTATGTTATCTAACCCTTGTAGGTACTTGGATGAGACAAAGTCCATGTGATTGCAAATCACTCACATCTTGAGCAATTTCTACATCCTCGAGTATCTATGTTTTAGTTATTAGTATCAAGGAACAAGACAACACTCAACATATCCTTTGACAATATTTATATGATGAATTTCACTCTTGTCAACTTGGATACGTAAGAGTCATTCCTTGCTAGAGTAACCCATGTAGGAAGATGAACTTCACATTCATAAGGATGCTCCCAACTCTTGATGAACTACATCAACATTGAGCATTCACAACAAGTTCAACTACATGATCAAGTTTAATAACAAACCCAAGGTATGTATTTTCATCTTAGAGAAGCTTTACTCCGAGTCATGAGTTAAAGAAACTCAACAAGATGTGGATACATCAAGACGCTTAAATGAAAAATGGTAATCACATTTTGAGCTTAACGATGAGTATGACCTATGATCAAGTGATCTCACTTGACTCCTAAGTCAATATACTCTAACATAGGTAACTTTGTCGCCGACTCCTTCCTCTAGATGAAGTTCTCTACTGATTTATTTATTTGTTGCATTTCTTTGCTTACTGGAGTGTTTCTCTGTTTATCAAAAAAACTTCATCTAGATTATTTTTACCTTTTTTATTTTCTCTGTCAAATTCCTTGCAAATCTTTATGAAAATTTGTTGCAAATCTTTGTGAAAATTCACTTGCTAGTGAGCCGAGTTAACAAAATCTTCTCTCTGCGTTGAACTCAGTCCCACCGATCCAAGCCTGTCGGGCAGACCGAGCCACAAGGTCTACTTGCACACAGTTCATCGGCTATACCGAAATGGACTCACTCAGTCTCACCGATGAGCACTTTCGGTGGCTCTGTTATCACGGAGTCACGAATTGAAACGGATTGGCGCCGCCGATTTCACTGATGAGGAAGACTTTTTGTCATCTTATGTTGCCTATTTATTTCATCTCCACTCAATGACTCTTTTCCTCTACCTACATCATAAGGTCCATTGTGCCGTGATTGTGTATCTCCAGGACCATACTCCTTGACTCATATCCATGAAGGATCCTTCTTGGAAATTGATGTCAAAGGGGCAGAAATCTCTGAAAGACAGAGAGCACATCAAAGCTAATTCTTACAAAGCTACTCTAGATGCACTTTCATAAGAGGAGAGGATTTGCATGTCTTTTAGAGGGGAAAGACATGTGAGCTTTCATTTAGTTATTTTGCTCTTAGCTTGGGCTTGCTCTGATTGTTTCTCACCCTACCTACTCCCATTATCCAATGTTAGATTTAGGGGAGAGGAAGTTCATGCTTAGGGGAGAACAATTCATGGAATTCATTGCAAATATTTAATTATTTGGGGACATGTCTATATCTACATGAAGTACTCACTCAGTGATACTCACCTATTACATGTCATCCAGTCTTGGTAATCTTGTGGATCTTGAAACCCTTCTTGTTTGATTTTTGAGTGTTATTTAACCTTGTTTTCTCAAGTTTGCTTCTTCAAGAATTAGTTCAAGGACCACAAGGTAAGTATATGCATCTTACTCATGTGCATGATGATCTCTTGCCTTTGCACATATTGTTTGCAAGAGAGAATCATAAACATGAAAGTACATGTCACATTACTGTTTTCTCTGATGCATATGACCAAGATACATGTAACTCATTACTTACTCTATCATGGTGTGCATTCACATGTTGTTCAAAATTTATCATTATATGATTACACACATGTAGGGGGGGCTCATGCAAGTTACATGTTCTTCCAAAGCTTTGTGTCGGTGTCAAAACCAACAGATCTCGGGTAGGGGGGCCCAAGCTATGCGTCTAAGGACCGACGGTAACATGAGATAGGGGACAAATGTTTACCCAGGTTCGGGCCCTCTCGATCGAGGTAAAACCCTACTCCTACTCGATTGATATTGATGAATATGTGTTACAAGAGTTTATCTACCTCTAGATCGTAATAGCTAAACCCTAGAGCCTAGCCTATGTGGATGTAATGATTATGTCGTTAGCCTCTACAGACTAAACCCTTCGGCTTATATACACGCCGGAGGGGGCCTAGGGTTACAAAGATGACTTGGGGAGGAAGTAATAGCTACGGACATCATGTATGTCTTTCTACGTACATAGGAGTCCTGACCAAATACGGGGGAGAGTCTGCTGCCTCTATCTTCGCGGCCCATCAATACGGCCCAGCTTCATCAACCCGGACGCATGAGGACCTCTGAACCCAGGACTCCCTCAGTAGCCCCCGGACTTGCCTTCAAGGACGAGATTGTGTCTGGCTTCATGTCTTCGGTCTTGCAAGGTGAGTCCTTCTGGATGATAGTTCGACCTTATTTAATATCATATTCCGTCAATTCCTCGCCGCCGTCTCCTTTGCCTCCACGTGTCCAACGAATGCGAACTGTCTGGGTATTTTTGCGATTACCCCCTTGACTGTGTAGGGAAGGCGCCCATATAAGGAGACTAGATCTTAGATGCCATTCCATTCCATTCCACGCAGAAAATCCCTAGTGCCTGCCATGAAAAATCTTCAAACCTGGCCGGTGTTCCCAGCTCTTCCTCGCGCCCTCACGGCCCTCGAGCGAGCAATTGGGAAAGTTGCTCTGTATGCCATGCGCATCTGAGAAAGCTTCAAACGCAGGGATATCTTCCACCCGAGGATCTAATCCCTGTCCGGGCCGGATTAACTTCCATCGACAATCAAGCCCTGGCAGAGAATTTTCCCAACCCCTCCAGTGGAGAGCGGGTATGCTTCGTCTCCTTCCTTCTAAGAAGTGTGGGATTTCCCGTCCACCCCTTCCTTAGGGGGCTCCTGGAGTTCTATGGTCTTCAACTGCATGATTTCACGCCGGGGTCTATCCTGCACATTGCGGGATTCATCGCTTTATGTGAATTATTTCTGGGCTGTGAGCCTCATTTCGAGCTATGGCGGAAGTTCTTCTGTCTTGTCCCTCGCTCCGAGGAGGGATCCATATTCGAGGTTGGCGGCGCCGAAGTATGGCGCATAGCCAGGACAAGTTATCTGTCCGACACTCCAAAGAGGGCATCCGAAGAGTGGCCTTCGGAGTGGTTTTATATCGAGGACGTTGCCTTGCCGGATCCAGTTCGGCAAGGCCTCCCCAAATATTCCAATGCTCCTTTGAAGAAGCTTTTCAACTGGCATCCCCGCAGTTCCACGGAAGAAGAAAGTGCAAAGGTCAGAAGACTTGCCAGCAAGATCAGATTGCTCGCCAGTTTAGGGTTGTCAATAATTGAAGTGACGGCGATATCAATAAAGTGATGCATGCAGCCGCTCCAAGCTAGAGGATTTCCTATTTGGCAGAATAATGGCTAGGATGATGCCTCACTCTGCTTACGCCTGGGTCAGGACGACCCTGCCACTCTAGCCGCCATCCTAGCGGATCTTTACAAGGGGGAGAAGCAAGACTTTCTTCACTTGAAGTGCCGGGAAGGATTCTCTATGTACAATCCTCCCGACTGGGTAAGTCTTTCTCTTGACCGCTATTCTTGCCCGTTTTTCATTGTAAGATGTATTAACCGAACTGAATTTGGTTATTTCCAACAGGAGTGGAGGAAGGTGGTCGCGAGGATTAATAGTCCCGCCCCACAGCCAAAGGACCACTTTCGAAACATGGGCCCCGGATACGATGAAGATCCGGATATAGGCATAGAGCTAGAAAATGGAGTTTTCTATCAAGCTAGCCATGAAGCCATCGAAGTGGCTATCGTAGCCGATTATCCCGGCCTTATTCCTTCCTCTCATGTAAGTACCCAGGACATACCTCCTCAAAGAGAAGATTCCCAGCGCGCCTCACCCATTGCACTTTTTAATGCTCAAAAGGGGCGGCACTCCTCACGCCGAACTATGCGAAGAACGCCATCCCAGAGGGCGACGTTTGCATCGGGTGAGGCCTTGAAGCGAAGGAGGACCGTGAACTCCACCGAACCTTCGAAGAGGTATGTTTGTTTTAACATATACTAGGTGGTGAAGCCAGTATTACAACTTTCCGCCTTGTTTTTTCCTTTTAGGAGGAACATACACTGGACTGCGTCCGGGAATCCTGCAGATCAAGCTCCGACCAATCCGTCATCAGGCCCGTCTACGCCGGATTGTCCTCTTCAAGAGGATTCAGATGAAATGTTAGTCACTAATTCCAAAGCGGAGGTCGCGATGGTTCACCGGCGGCGGAAAGCAGCCATGCGTGACCCAGCCTTTTCTGGGGAGGCGTTTAACGCCCTGAGTTCTGCAGATGCTTATATCCGAGCCGCTCAAGACGGACTCGCTAGAGCCACTCACCAGCTTTCAAAACATACGCGGGTAAGTGTTAATTTAGTGTTCCCATGCCAGTAGCCCAACTGATTTGAGGATAGTTGTGTTTTGCAGGCACTCCAAGAAAAGAATAACATCTTATCCAAGGAGCTAAAAGAATGCCGGACCCAACTGACGACTGTCACCGCTGAATTGGAAAATTCAAAGAAATCCGAAAAGGATACTGATGGTAAGAACAATAGTGTCCGGACAGTATGATATTTGTGCCGATCAATAGTCTCTAAGTACATATTGATTGAAATGTAGCAACAGGGCCGATCGTACAATGGGAGAAGAAGCTAAAGGCTGCTCTGGCGGATAAAAAATATGCCGAATGGGAAACAATTGCGGGTAAATGTGTATTAACACGAACCATAAATGAAAGAAACCAAGCGCATGATAAAAATTTTAGGCTAGAACAGGAGTTAAAGGACATGCGAGCCCAACTCTCACATGCCTTGGAAGAGAACCGGAGGCTTAAAGGCGGCATATTCAGTATGTCCTTAAACCTAGCTCTCCTTATAGTCCCTTGTTTTCAAAGTTCTTCATAAAACTGTTCCTGTAGGTTTCTTAACGGGGCGGCCCGAGGGGGAAGTGTCCGATTTTCAAGGCGACGTGCTGCAAGAGATTTCTAGAGTACACGAGCGAGCTCGGAAGGCCATGAAGAATATAGCCAAGGCTTTATGGTCGGGCGATTCCCCTCCAGAAACTATGGAGGACTTGGCGGATTTGTTCAAAGGGGCTCGACGCCGCTTTGACCTATGGAAAGCGTCAGCATGTCGTATGGGTGCTCGAGAAGCCTAGGCCATGGTGAAGACATGCAACACCAGCCTTGAACCGAATCATGTGGCCCGCGTGGGACCTCGAGGATCGGATGGACAAGAAATTCCCGTGAGCTTGGTATATGACCAAGTTAAGATAGCTGTCAAGTTTTCCTAACAGGACTGTAAACTAGGCAACCTTATAGAGGGAATAGAAGAAGAGTAGTCATTTGATTCTATGTATAAATGTACGTTAACATCAAACTTATCTTCGGCCGAAATTATAAAAAGATTTGTCATGGCCGGCCTTCCGCTGTAACCTCCATAAACCCAAAGGTTGGAGTGTTTCCGAATACTATACATGTGGTAAACACGTGGTATGTTTGGAAACCAAGCAATCCGGCCATAATTGCTTGAACAGACAAATTGTGTTCGGGGAGTTATGTTATATTACTATTTAACGTAAGATACATCTTCCAGAGAGAATAGTTCCGTTAAGGGTTCCTTTCCCTGGGTCAGCATGCGTATATATGCATGCCTAGGCTTTTGATCTCTAAAAGGATTGTAGGATGCCATATCCTATGATAGTTTAAAATGTATGCCTTAAAAGCTATATGTCGTGTATCCACCAACCAATTATTCCCTTAAGAACGCTAGCTTTCGGCTTCACCCAGTCTGAGGTACAGGTCCGGATTACCCGGTTGTAATAATCGCATAGGTGCTCCCTTTACACCCTAGCCGAATAGTCGGGAACGTAGGGGTAAGCACAGGAGCCAGGCAACCCAGCTTGACCAAAACTTAAGTCATATTGGTGCATATAATGGTAAGTAAAGACTGTAAAAAACAGACGACATTATAAGCAAGAAGCTTTTTGATAATGGGCTTCGTCACAGAATCCCCAAGTATATTTGAGGTAGATACATTCAAAGATGTTCTATCCTGTGATAGTTCGGGTGAGACGAATACTTACCAATGAAACGAAAAGTAATAAAAAAGAAGAGGAGAAAAATAAAAATAAAAGACAAAACCTAACTTAAAAGGAGGAAAAATGCTACCGAACTATCCATAGAATCGTCGGAGCCTAGCAGCGTTCCACGGGTTCGGCTCAAGGTGGTTGTCTTGCGCATTCCGAAGGCGATAGGCTCCACCGGTGAGTACTTCGTCGATAATGAAGGGCCCCTCCCATTTTGGCTTGAGCTTGTCCTTTTTCTTCTCCGGGAGGCGTAAAACAAGTTTGCCGACATTGTATGTCTTAGCCCACACTTCTCTGCTCTGGTACCGCCTGGCCTGTTGTTGATAAAATGCGGAACGGGCCTGCGCTATATCGCGCTCCTCTTCAAGTCCATCTAGGTCGTCCTGCTGATCTAGCTCGGCTTCTCGTTCTTTGTACATGCGCACTCGAGGTGAGTCACAAATAATGTCGCAAGGCAAAACAGCCTCTGCGCCGTACACCATGAAAAAAAGTGTGTATCCGGTCGTCCGATTAGGTGTGGTCCGCAGCCCCCAGAGTATGGAGTCAAGCTCCTCAACCCAGTGTTTATCAGACTCCCGTAGGGAGCGCACTAGTCGGGATTTAATGCCGCTCATTATCAGACCATTGGCTCTTTCGATTTGACAGTTTGTTTGAGGATGGTACACGGAAGCGTAATCAAGTTTAGTGCCTAACTTTGCGCACCAGTTTTTTACCTTGTCAGCTGTAAAGTTGGTGCCATTATCTGTGATAATACTGTGCGGGACACCGTAATGGTGTACTACACTGGATATAAAATCTATCACCGGCCCTGCCTCAGCCGTTTTTACTGGCTTGGCTTCTATCCATTTAGTGAATTTATCCACCATCACCAGCAAGTATTTCTTTTTATGGCTTCCCCTTTAAGAGGTCCGACCATATCAAGCCCCCAGACCAGAAATGGCCAAGTAATGGGGATGGTTCTCAAAACGATGGGAGGCATATGACTTTGATTTGCAAATAGCTGGCAGCCAACGCAATGTTGGACTAAGGTCTGGGCATCTACTCGGGCAGTGGGCCAGGAAAAGCCAGCTCGAAAAGCTTTGCTCACGAGCGCCCGAGCTGCGGCGTGATGGCCGCCCATTCCAGCGTGTATTTCAGTGAGAAGTCATCGTCCCTCCTCTTAGGAGATGCACCTTTGGAGAACACCAGTAGTGCTTTTCTTATATAGTTCACCTTCGTGAACTTTATAGGCTTTAGAATGCCGAATTATGTGGCGGGCCTCATTTTGGTCATCGGGGAGCTCTTGCCTATTAAGGTAAGCTAAGAAGGGCTCTGTTCAGGGGGCTATGACAGCCATGATCTCATGGGCTGAAGATGTTATCTTCATGTCTGAGTCCCTCATGACGTCTAGGTTAAGTTCGGCTGGGGGTGTGTTTGGATCTGAATTAGTACCGCCGCTCACGTCCTGCCATGTTACTGATGGCTTAAACAGCCTTTCCACGAAGGTATTAGGCAGGACTGGGTCACGTTTAGCGCCCATACGAGCGAGTATATCCGCCGCCTGGTTATTATCCCGGGCTACATGGTGGAATTCCAACCCCTCGAATCGAGCCGATATTTTCAATATGGCATTGCGATAAGCTTCCATCTTTGAATCCTTCGCGTCAAATTCTCCGTTTATTTGAGAGATAGCGAGGTTTGAGTCTCTGCGTACCTCGAGGCGTCGTATGCCCATGGATACAGCTAGGCGGAGACCATGCAATAGTGCCTCATATTCGGCTACATTGTTTGAGTCCATCTACATGATTTGTAGTACATACCGGACTGTATCCCCTGTTGGGGATATCAGGATGACGTCGGCCCCCAATCCGGCTAGCATTTTGGAACCGTCGAAGTACATTGTCAATTGGGAATATGAGCCATGCTCTTTAGGGAGTTCGGCTTCAGTCCATTCTGCGACGAAGTCAGCCAACACCTGGGATTTGATAGTTCGGCGCGGCTTATATGATATTTCGAACGGTAAGAGCTCGATGGCCCATTTGGCTATGCGTCCAGTGGCATCTTTATTGTTGATGATATCGTTAAGTGGTACTTTGGATGCCACTATGATCGAACACTCTTGAAAGTAGTGTCGGAGTTTTTGAGATGGCATGAAGACCGCATAGGCAATTTTCTGATAGTGGGGGTACCGTGATTTACACGATGTGAGAACCTCAGATACGTAGTATACGGGTTTTTGAACGGGGAACTTATGTCCCCTTTCGGCTCGTTCGACGACGAGCACGGCACTCACTACCTGGTGAGTGGCTGATATATACAACATCATTGGTTCGCCAACACCTGGGGCAGCTAGGATTGGGTTGCTCGCTAGTAGAGTTTTTATTTCTTCCAATCCAGTTGTGGCCACATCCGTCCATTCAAAGTTGTCAGTGCGTCATAGCAATCTATAAAGTGGCAGTGCTTTCTCTCCTAACCTGGAGATGAAGCGGCTCAAGGGCGCTACGCAGCCTGCTAGTTTTTGCACCTGTTTGAGATCGGTTGGCGTTTTGAGCTGTGACAAGGCCCGGATTTTAGCTGGGTTAGCTTCGATTCCTCTATGGGATACAATGAAGCCTAATAGCTTTCTGGCCGAAATGCCGAAGACGCGTTTTTCTGGATTGAGCCTTATGTCATATGCTCGAAGGTTGTCAAACGTAAGGTGGAGATCATCCACCAATGTCTCGACGTGTTTGGTCTTAACGACTACGTCATCAACATATGTCTCCACTGTCTTACCGATTTGTTTTTCTAAGCATGTTTGAATCATGCGTTGATACGTGGCACTAGCATTTTTAAGTCCAAAGGGCATAGTGTTGAAACAGAAGGGACCGTACGGGGTGATAAATGTGGTTGTGGCCTGATCGGATTCCTTCATCTTTATCTGATGGTATCCGGAGTAAGCATCAAGGAAACACAATGAGTCGTGCCCAGCAATTGCATCGATAATCTGATCAATGCGGGGCAGAGGAAAGGGATCCTTAGGGCAAGCCTTGTTTAGGTTTGTAAAGTCGACACAGAGGCGCCATGATTTATCCTTCTTCGGTACCATGACTAAGTTGGCTAGCCAATCTGGATGTTTAATTTCTCTGATGAATCCGTCCTCCAATAGCTTGGCTAGCTCTTCTCCCATTGCTTGTCTTTTGGGTTCGAAAAATCGTCGCAATGACTGCTTGACAGGTTTGAACCCTTTGATAATGTTGAGGCTGTGTTCGGCCAGCCTGCGTGGGATTCCTGGCATATCTGAAGGGTGCCAGGCGGATATATCCCAATTTTTGCGAAGAAAGATGCGTAACGCGCAATCTACTGCCGGATCCAGCTGTGCCCCGATGGACGCTGTCTTATTAGGGTCCGTTGGGTGCACTTGAAATTTTATGATTTCATATGCTGGCTTGAAGGAGGTAGATTTTGATCTTTTGGCAAGGATTACATTGTCCTTGTACATCGTGGATCGTAAGGTGGTTAATTCCTCGGCCGCGAGGGCTTCAGATAATGCCTCTAGGGCTAAAGATGTCGTTTTGTTCTCGGCGCGGAGTGCTCTGTCCGGATCACTTATTAATGTGATTACTCCATTGGGCCCTGGCATTTTAAGCTTCATGTACCCATAATGCGGTATGGCTTGAAAGCGTGAAAAAGCGTCCCGTCCTAAAATGGCATGGTATCCGCTATTGAAGGGAACAATGTGGAAGAGCAGTTCCTCCGACCTATAGTTCTCGGATGTGCCGAATACTACATCGAACTTAATGCTTCCCGAACACCGGGCTTCCCGGCTGGGAATAATTCCTCTGAAGGTTGTGCTAGTGTGCTCAATGCGGTGATTTGTCGACCTGCTTTTTTGCGAGCTTTTCCTCGTATATGATGTTGTGTCCGCTTCCTCTATCCATAAGTACCTAAAGCCATCTACTATTGGATCTAGTACAAGGGCTGCTGTTTCTCGGACTGGCCGGACTCGAGGTGCGTCTTCGGCAGAAAAAGAGATTGTCATGTCGCTCCATGGGCTTGCAGAGCTAATTTGATAGATCTCGGCAAGTTCGTGATTTGCTCTCTTAAGGCGGTTGTTTGAGGAGAATGTCTCGAAGACAGTGAAGACACCGACGTCTTTCTCCTCTGATATTGCGGTGGCAAGGATTGCTGCACCGTTCTTTGCTACCTGCCGGAGTACCCAACATGCCCTAAGGCAGTGGTTTGGGATATTGTCCGAGGCTGCATGTATTTGGCAAGGTTGATCGAGCAGTTCGTCTAGTACGGACCTGCGTCCTGTAGAAGGTTTGTTCTTCTTGCCGATAGGCATATTACCGGATGACCTACTGGGGTATGTCTGTTTAGCCTTAATAGTGTGTTGTCCGAATATGGACTGTTCTAGAGGTGTATTTTGGCCTTCCCAAGTATTTTCCATTGCACAGTACTTTCGTACTAAGTGCGATGGGTCTGTGAAACTCAGAACACGACGTAGGTTGAGGGCATTCAAAACTCCCTCATACATACAGTTGTGGTGAAATAAGGGGACTGCATCGTCGTCGCAGCAGTCCTTAATCTTGTTCTTGACAACAGGAATCTGGCCCAAAAGTGGTTGACTGTCTCTTCGGGCTGGTGCTCTATGTTCGTGAGATCGTTTATGTCCGGGAATCCGGATTTACTTGGAGAGTTTTTCCCAGGGTGGGTGGGTGTTCGTAATTTTAAGCCCAGACCCAACATGGTATTCGGGGTTTTGACGACCTCCGGTGTGGGAGATCTGGGCTCAGCAGGATCTGAACATTCCGTGGGCCCGGTGTCAATCCCAGAGCTTGAAAAACATAAAGTGCCACCCGACAGGGGCGTGTTCGGCTCGATGGGTTTGGAGATCTGAACTGTAACGGTCTCTGTCTCAAGAGGGGGAGTATCTTTGGCTCCGTCCTCGACTGCTTCCACTAGAAGAGTGATCGGGATGGGATCAATCTCATCTTGACCGGATTTGAGTCCGATCTGGTCTCCTGGCGATGAAAGCCCCAGGGCGGCGATGCGATCCAGCAGCTCGTTTAAGGGCGAGAGATCTGTCGAGGTCTCTTCATCGGAGTGGCCAGCGTCAACATAAGGGTGATGCTCGATGACCGCAGGAAGTGCGGTCGGCCCGGAGGCCATGCGGGCGTATACAGCGAACCCGCCGAGCTGGAGAACCTGGCCAATGGCCAAGTTGTTTCTGAGGGTGATTTCATCGTTGATGACTAGACGAGCCATCGATCGCTTATTGCGAGCGCACAACAGAGCTCTCAAAGAAAGCAGCATTGTCGGTGTCAAAACCAGCAGATCTCGGGTAGGGGGGCCCAAGCTATGCGTCTAAGTACCGACGGTAACATGATACAAGGGACACAATGTTTACCCAGGTTCGGGCCCTCTCGATCGAGTTAAAACCCTACTCCTGCTCGATTGATATTGATGAATATGTGTTACGAGAGTTGATCTACCTCGAGATCGTAATGGCTAAACCCTAGAGCCTAGCCTATGTGGATGTAATGATTCTGTCGTTAGCCTCTACAGACTAAACCCTCCGGCTTATATACACGACGGAGGGGGCCTAGGGTTACAAAGGTGACTTGGGGAGGAAGTAATAGCTACATCCGGACATCATGCCTGCCATTCTACGTACATAGATGTCCTGACCGAATACGGGAGAGAGTCTTCTACCTCTATCTTCGCGGCCCATCAATACGGCCCAGCCTCATTGACCCAGACGACCGAGGACCCCTGAACCCAGGACTCCCTCACTTTGCTTACTACTCTTCATATTATCTACTTAAAGCTTTGATGTATGTTGTCATCAACTACCAAAAAGGGGGAGATTGAAAGCACCAGTGCTCCCTGGGTGATTTTGGTAATTAATGTCAACATATCTCTTGTTGGACTAATAAGTTTTATCTAGTATATTTCCAGTAAGTTCAACAGTGGCATGGCAAGGACAGGAGGATGTGGAACCCCTTCGAAATGCTAAGGAAAGAAGATTGGCAAAAGCTCAAGACTCTTCATTTCTATTTTAGTGATCCAAGATCACATTGAGTTCATAGGGAAGCCAATACTATTAAAAGGGGATGAGCTATTGCTAAATGATCTGGTTGCTCAAGTGCTTAGTGATATTGCTCCAAAACCCTCAACCACTTTTCTCCACAAATATGTCCAAACCCTAATTTCCAAACTCAGCCCCACCGATTCTTTCTACCCGGCACAACCGAGTTCATTTGACATAGCCACATCCTAAACCCTAACAAATCGGTCCGATCGATATGGATCTCGGTCTCATCAAGATGGCCTTCCCAACTCTCTCTTTCTTGTTGTAATTATTTCGGTCTCACCGAAACTTGCAATCGGTCTCACCGAGAAGGCTTGACCAACTCTCTGGTTCCTATTGTACTCATTTCGGTCCCACCAAGATAGTTCAATTGGCACCAGTGAGACGTGGTTTTCCCTAAGCCCTAGCACATCGGTCCCAGCGAGTTGTTCAAATCAAGCCCACCGAGATTCCTAACGTTCATATTTTTTGACAGATCGGTGCCACCGAGTTTAACTATACGGTCCCACCGAGATTGGTCAAAACTGTGTAATGGTTGGATTTTGTGTGGAGGCTATATATACCCCTCCACCCCGTCTTCCTATGAGAGGAGAGCCCTCAGAACGTTCCTACACTTCCACCATTCATTTTGTGAGAGAGAACCACCTACTCATGTGTTGAGATCAAGAGATTCCATTCCTACCATTTGAACCTTGATTTCTAGCCTTCCCCAAATTGCTTTCCACTCCAATTCTTCATCCACCATATCCAAATCTGCAAGAAAGAGTTGAGTGTTGGGAAGACTATCATTTGAAACACAAGAGCAAGGAGTTCATCATCAAGACACCGTTTATTACTTTTTGGAGAGTGGTGTCTCCTAGGTTGGTTAGGTGTAGCTTGAGAGCCTCAGTCGTGATGTGGAGTTGAACCAAGAAGTTTGTAAGGGAAAGGAGATCGCCTACTTCATGAAGATCTACCCAAGTGAGGCAAGTCCTTCGTGGATGATGGCCATGGTGGGATAAACAAGGTTGCTTCTTTGTGGACCCTTTGTGGGTGGAGCCCTCCGTGGACTCGCGTAACCATTACCCTTCGTGGGTTGAAGTCTCCATCAACGTGGACATACGATAGTGTCTCCATTGCGTTTGCGCACTCCAATCCCATCCCTTTACATTCTTGCAAATTGCATGCTTTACTCTTTCCGCTGCCTATACTCCTATCATTCTTGCTTGAGATGTATTGTGTGTTCCTTAACATGTGCTAAACTCAACCTTAACTTGAAGAAATTAAAAACTGTAAATTTTACTGGGAGTGCTGGGGGTGCTCCTGCTGCCTTCATCACAGCTCTTTGCAGGGCTTGATCCTACACAGAGATCAAGATTCTGCCCTGACTCATTCTGGGTGTCATTTGCACTGGACATCTTGCAAACAGACCCTGTGAATAGATAGGTATGGGCAGAATAGATGAGTTATCACAAAAAACAAATGATTTTAAAAATTGAGTTCAAATCTTAGTTCTAGGTTTTCATAGAATGCATTTCGGAGCTACAATGTTGGTCATTTCGGTAATACCAAAGCACTCAACAGACACAACAACTTTTCGGTCTGACCGAGATCTGGTTCGGTTTCACTGAGTTGCTAGGGTTTCACTGGAATTTTACTATCGGTCGCACCGGTTAGCACTTTTCGGTGGAACCAAGATGTACTAGTGCAATGGTCAGAGCCAAATCGGTGGCACCGAAAAAATTCCTAATCGGTCGGTCCAAGATGCTTTCAGCGGAAACCTAAACCTAAAATATTTGTTCTAATCTAACCTAAGGGATCAATCTGGTGGATAGACGAATCTCATATGTAGCAAGATAAATGGTAAAACCCTTGTGCATAGAATCGGAAAAGATGAGGCACGAGGGGGTCGAATCTTACCCTAACTTGGTGAAGATCCTCTACGGAGGCAACGGCGGGGCAGATTATCATTGATGGCGACGGAGTCCTGCGGCGAGGGCGCATTGGAGACGAAGACGGAGATCCGGAGACCGGGGAGGCGACAGCAACGGGGTGCGAGTTCGTAGCGTTTGAAGAAATTTTCAACGAACGGTGCTGAGTATATATACCCGCGTGCTGTCGGTGGCACCGAGTGGAACAAATCAGTGGCACCGAGACATGCAACTAAGTGCAGTTACAACAAATCAGTGATGTCGAGTTGGTCTAATCGGTAGCACCGAGATAAAAACCTGGATCAATCTAAATGCTTTTGGTCTGACCGAGTTTGAGTGAGTTGGTCCAACCGAACAACATAGAGAAGGTTTTCGAGGTCAACCCTTTTGGATCAGTGGCTCCGAGTGCTGCTCACCTAGAGGGTTCGAAAGAGACTTGTTCAATTTTTGTGATATAGCATGAAAAGAATTTGATACAAGAGGAGCATAGATAGCTAGAGAAGGTTCTTGTGCATTCTTATGCATCTATTTGACCAACAAAAACCAAGACAAACAAAACAACAAATGGATGTCCTCGAATGGAGAAAATATGCAACCAACATTCTCACACAATAAAATGGCAAATGAAATATGTGTCAAACATGCACAACCAAATCTAGCATCTATCAAGCAATTGGCGATGACTAGGTCATCTATATATGAGTCTATTGACTTAGGAGTCAAATGAGATCATTTGATCATAGGTCATACTCATCATTTAAGCACAAGTGGGGTTGCCACTTTTAGATAAAGCATTAATGTGTTCACACCATTATAGTTGCTTTTGCTCAATTTTAAGAGCAAAGCTCCCCCCAGATGTGATATCACCCCTAAGAGGGATGAACTAACCTTGGGTTTTGTCCATGATGACTTCATGTAGATAGTGAAGATGTGGATGCTCAATGTTGATGTAGTCCATCAATAGTTGGCAGCAATCCTTTGGAGTTTTGCACTTTCAATACCTACATGGGTTAGTATCACAAGGAACATACAAGGATATCCATAGACATAGAGTGAATTGCACATATGATGATGTCTATGAAAGCATTAGGTTACCTTGTCCCTTGTCTTACCAACAAGAGGGTTTGTTACTCCATGAACTAGTGCAAGATATGTAAGTTGATTTCATAAGTTCTTGCCAAAAGAATATGAGTAAAGTATGTAGGCGGAGTCTCCCTCAAGAACATTGTAGTTCTTATTCTTTGGGATCCACATCAACTTGATGGAAATCCTTGGGGTTGTAGTTGAACTTGATGAAGTAGAGTTTTATGTACTCTTGGGAACCCACTTGACCATGGCTTTAGGAGCTTCTTCAAATGAGCCAATCTCGTCTTGAAGCTTGTCATTGCCTGTAGCTTGTGTTCATGTGGTGGAACATCATCTTCAGCTTGTGTTCCCTTGAAAGAAGTGGGGTAATACTTCTCTTGTTGAGGAACAAACTTCATCTTGGGGTATTAATCTTCTTCTCATTCAACTCCATTGGCATTGAACTTTCATTCAAAACCAACACATTGATCCTTGCGGCATCTTCCTTGCTTGCGTACAATTTCCACAAATTTCTTACTCCTAACAAGACTTTTGTAAACACCTTTCTCTATAATTCCCTTCAATAAGATATTTTCTTGCTCACATGTAACCTGGCTAAGAGATACGTTAGTGGAATCAAGAGAATTACTAGAAGCAACAATATTGGATTTAGCATGATTATTGTTACTACTAGAGCAAGAATCTTTCTTGCTCTTGTTACTAGTTTTAACTTGTGACATATAAGTAGACAAGATGAGATGTTTGGAAATATAAGAATACCTCTTTTTTTGAAGATCATCATTGATAGCTTTTAGAAACTCATGCTCTTGCTCTAAATTTAACTTCTTGAAGCGTAGCTTCTCATGAGTTCTTAGGATCTCTCTATGATGCTCTAGACTTGTTTCATGGGCTAACTTAAGAGTGATTAGTTCTTACGCTCAATCTCCTTCTTATCATTGTCATTCATTTCATCTTGATTATCATGATTACTAGCAAGTTCATTATATCTCACATCACTAGTTTTGTCAACAAGTAACTCATCATCACCTAGCAAATCATCTTCATCACTATTGGAATGAGGATACTTGGGGTGTGATGCCTTGGGGCCTTTAGCCAAGAAGCATCTTCCAATTCCTTCATTTTGTAAATAAAATATGTCATAGGAGTTGGACGATACTAGAGCAATTCCGGCAACACCTTCATCTTGACTATAGTCGAAGTCATAGTGATAACTTCTCTTGGAGTGAGTATCATAATAGGATCCATAGACCCATTCACCAACATGAGCTTGATGTCTTCGTCTTGTGTAGATGTTTGATGACTTGTCTTTCCTTTCCGAGTCCTTGCTTCTTCGAGAGGGTCATCATTCATAATGATCATCTCTACTACTTCTCTCTCTCTATGAGGTGATTCATCTCTTCTACTCCTTCTTTTGGGTGAATCTTCTTTTTCTTGTAGGGAGTCGTACACTCATTGGAATAGTGTCCATGTCTTCCACAATTGTAGCAATTACGATCACGACTAGAAGATCTTTTGTCATTGTAGGACCTTGACTTGGAGCTTCTATCTTTGCTTAGACTCTTGTAGAATTTGTTGAAGTTTTTAACCTTAAGACTTATATCCTCATTGGAGACTAGCTTGTCACTTGATGTAGTAGGAGCATCACATGAAGCTTTGTATGCACCACTTGACTTGTTGTGGAGATCTTCCTTATCCTTGAATGACATCTCATGCGCAACAATTCTATCAATGACTTCCGTGGCTTGAGATCTTTGTAATTGGGCATCATTTGGATCAATGTGCACATGGTATCATATTTTCCATCCAAGGCTCTAAGGATCTTCTTGATGATGAATTTTTCGGTCATCTCTTCACTTCCTAAGCCGACAATCTCATTTGTGATGAGAGCAAGCCTAGAGTACATTTCAGCGACTCCTTCACCATCCTTCATATTGAACTTATCAAGTTGACTTTGAAGCACATCCAACTTGGATTACTTGACGGACTCGGTATCTTCGTGCATATCAACCAAAGTATCCCATATTTCCATAACATGCTCAAGACGGCTGATTTTTTTTTTGAATTCTTCAGGGCACAATCCATTGATGAAAATATCGCAAGCTTGAGCATTGTATTGCAACATCTTCAATTCTTCCACGGACGCTTCACATCCGATTCTCTACCATCTTCAAAGTATTCACCTTGCAAGCCAATACGAACAATGGCCCAAACAGCGCGGTTATGACCAAGAATATGCATTTTCATCTTATGCTTCCAACTAGCAAAATTTGTAGCATCAACATAAGGACCTTTATAGTGATAGTTACCCTCACTAGACGCCATACTCTCCTAAGTTGTGAAACCAAGGCTATGATCACCAAAGCAATGGAAATCAAGGCTAACAGAGACCAAAGCTCTTATACCACTTGTAGGATCGAAAGTATGTCTAAGGGGGGTGATTAGACTACTTGAACAAATAAAAATCTTTCCTTTTCTCAGTTTTAGTTGTTGGCAGATTTTAGCAATTAGCATAACTCAAGCAATCAACCTACAGATGCAATTCCAAGAGTATACCAGCGGAATGTAGAACATTGCATATGAAGGTAAAGGGAACGGTTTGGATAGTACAAACGCAATGGAGACGCGGAGATTTTTGGGTGGTTCCAATAGGTGGTGATGTCTTACATCCACGTTGATGGAGACTTCAACCCACGAAGGGTAACAACCGTGCGAGTCCACGGAGGGCTCCACTCACGAAGGGTCCACGAAAAAGCAACCTTATCTATCCTACCATGGCCATTACCCAAGAAGGACTTGCCTTAATTGGACAGACCTTCAAGAAGTAGGCGATCACCTTGCCCTTACAAACATATTGGTTCAACTCCACATCATGGCGTAGGCTCCCAAGCAACACCTAACCAATCTAGGAGACACCACTCTCCAAAAGGTAATAGACAGTGTGTTGATGATGAACTCCTTTCTCTTGTGCTTCAAATGATAGTGTCCCCAACACTCAACTCTCTCTCACACAAATTTGAATTTGGTGGAAGAAGGATTTGTGTGGAAAGCAACTTGGGGAAGGCTAGAGATGAAGGTTCAAATGGTATTGGAATCTCTTGATCTAAACACATGAGTAGGTGGTTCTCTCTCAGAAAACGAATGGTATAAGTGTAGGCACGTTCTGATGGCTCTCTTCCATAAGTGAGAGGGGATGGAGTGGTATATAAATCCTCCACACGAAATCGAACCGTTACACACTTTTCACAAATCTCGGTAGCACCGATTAGAGAACTTGCTGGCGCCAATCTGTGCAAAAATATGAACGTTAGGAATCTCGGTGGGACCGATGTGCTAGGGCTTAGGGAAAACCTCATCTCGGTGGTGCCAATTGCAACATCTCAGTGAGACCAAAATAATTACAACATGGCAACAGAGAGTTGGTCAAGCCATCTCGTTGAGACCGGTTGCAAGTTTTGGTGGGACCGAAATAATTACAACAAGTCAACAGAGAGTTGGCAAGGCCACCTCGGTGGGACCGAGATCCATATCGGTGAGACCGAATTGTTAGGGTTTTGGCAGTGGCTATGTCAAGATGAACTCGGTGGCTCCGGGTAGGAAATATCGATGGGGCCGAGTTTGGAAATTAAGGTTTGGGCATATTCGGATGGAAAAAATGGCTTAGGGTTTTGGAGCAATATCACTAAGCACTTGAGCAACCAGATCATTAAGGAACACCTCATCCCCTTTTAATAGTATTGACTTTCCTATGGACTCAATATGATCTTGGATCACTAAAATGAAAATGTAGAGTCTTGAGCTTTTGCCAATCTTTGTCCTTATCATTTTGAGGGGTCCACTTCTCTGGTCCATGCCATGCCAATCATTGAACATCCTGAAATGTATATCTTGAGTAGACATTAGTTCAATGAGATATATGTTGTTATGAATTACCAAAACCATCCGGGGATTAGTTGCACTGTCAGAGTTTACCCACCTCCTAGGGCTATTCGAGGACGAGAGGGCCTCTGAGCCATTAGTTTTTGGGTGGTGTGATGCAGGGCCTCTTCGTGCCGTCTGATTTTCCCGAACGGCGCACGCACGTGCGACACGCGTGAGTGCCCAGTGCCACTATCATTGGGCGCCATTGGTCGCGCCCGTAAGCGAGGCCCTCTGCATTGTCTTGCGTGCGACGGGCCAACCGGACCCGCTGTCGGCGTCCTCGGCTCCCTCCGGGCTAGTCTCGGAGCGACGGCCAGGGGTGTGTTGCGGTCGCAGCGTCGGCTCATGTGTGGGCCTGTTTCGTTGGTCCCACACAGGTAGGCATGCCGCCGGGCCAGCCAGACCCGCATGTCGCCATCTTTAACCCCTGCCAGGCTGGTTCGGTCACGCGAGCTGGAGTACGTTGAGGTTGCAGCACCGGTTCATGCCTGGGGCATGTTTTGATAGGAACCGCTACCAGCTATCAATTCGTGTCATGTTGATGTGTACGTGAACCTATAGGCTCGCGTTCTTGCTGCTAGGCTTAACAACTTGTTGGGCTCCCAAGTGCGTGATTTTGTCGCGAGTAGCAAGTTTTTCCCACACAGAGAAATCAAGGTACTAATCCATTAGAGGTACAAGGTTCTTACACAAATGATGAGTTATGCAATAGGAAAAAATCACATGTGCTCCCAAGAACACAAACAAGGGTGTCAATCTTGCCACTTCTACAATATATTAGAAAATAATGCGCTAGATAATATTTTCATATTTTCGGAATAAATAATAACTAAAAATAAAAGTGCAAGTAAAAGTTGATGGAAGTGTTTCCTTATGCTAAAAATTGGACTGGTGCTCATAGGTTTACCAAGCGTAACTCCCCATAAAATAAAAGTGCAGCAGGTAACGTAGTCGTATGAAAAAGGAAATATGAAATATTTCATGCTCATGCTAGATTGTGTGTAATGTGTTGAACTTATATTACGTCCATAATTGTATAGATATAGACCTCCCTACATATATAACTTAATAATCTGCTCTTCAACGAGATTCTCCCTGCATCGTCGAAGTATTAAGTATAAAATGGACGACTTTCTTAAGCAATATGATCTAATTTTGTTTGTGTGATTTCATTAGAGGCCACATACAAACATTTATCTCTAGTGGCAATAAGACAATGCAATCTTTTTAATTTACTGTCACCATGTTAGTTCACTTGCAAGATTAAACCCAACTAATGGACACATTTCCCACTACTAATTGCCCATCTAAACTGGCCAAGAAAAGGCTATTAACCAGCAAAATTATGCATTTATAACCATCAACATGGGGAATCAACACAATTTTAATATAACAAAATAATTCATCACATGATCAATATCATCGTTAGGTTTTACATTAGATGGACCATAATCATGTAGGGAAGCTCAGATGACTATTGTATTAAACAACAAAGAGGAGAGATTTGACTACTACCATGAACCCGTAATGTAGGGGATGGATTACTCACAGCTCATATTGGGGCAACAGTGATCAAGGTTGATGAAGACGACAATGAATTCCCCCTTCGAGAGAGTATCTAATCATGGCTGAAGTGAAAATCGCCTTGGAATGTGAAATGACAGTAGTATATACAACATTGAGGCTAGGGGCACCAAGGGTGCCCTAGAGCTCCTAGACGCTCTGTATATGCGCCATGGGCCCTAGGGCGTCCCCTTGTGTTGCCTCTGGTTGCAATGGTCATTTAGACATCCTAATAGCCTCTGAATTTTTTCATGGTTCCTCGATATTTTTTCCTGAAAACTATAGAAAAGAGGAACTCGCACTCGCCATTGAATATAATAGGTTAGTTCTAGAAAAACTTCAAAAACATTGCATAAATGGATGGTAATATACATGAAACAGACAAAAATAATACATACGTTGAAGACGTATCATCACAGGCTTAAGGGGTAGGAACTCAGTAGGATTGGAGCCAAGTGGAGCACTCGGACTCTGATTGAATCGAGTGGAACTTTTGTATTGAGTCCTTATGAGCCTCAAGTGTTGAGCCCAACTCGAGACGTCTACATAAGTGGAGCTTTCCCCTCGAAAGGTTTGACAGTTCCATGCCTACATTGTGCAAATAGATCTACCAAGCCCCCTCACACTGTCATGACTGCACATCTAGTGCCAAAGCCTAAACTCATGATCTCTAACCACAACATGTTCATGCTTTGCACCGTAGATTTTTTTTATTTTTTTCTGCTTTGCGCTATCGTAGTATACCACATGCCTCGGCATAAGGCATTGCGCTTTGGGTGACCACAAAGCATTGATGCCTCCTTAGTTTCGCCTACTAGCAGGCCACCCCATAGCATGATGCATCGATCGCCAGCAAAGACCTAGATCGCTGCCCCAAAAGCGGCCGCCGAGCGACTAGGCTGTCCCCTGGTCATAGGAAAAGAGGAGCCTACCACCGTCGGTGGGACGTCGCTCACCGGCTTCCTCCAGCAACTATGTGGAGAACGAAGGAGTTTTCACCCACGGTGCCACCTAGAATGAAACCCACGCGGAAACTAGGATAGAAGCAAAAATTCTTTTGTTTACTCTTTTTTACTTAATTTCAGTGACAAATCAAATCTACCAATAGTACAATCAAGCAAAGGAAGACAAAAACCTGTCCTTAGCACGCTCAGCTACACTACTATCAACCGCTAGTGGAAAAAGAGGAACGAGCGGAGAAGAGACCATGGCTCCCGCGACCCAGCGCCCGCGGCCGGCGGCGCGGCCTTGATCTCCTCCCTCCGACCGCCATTTCATGCGCCGCGACCAGATCCGGGCTGGTCCCCGCGTCCTCTCTCGGCTCCACTCCTTCTCCCCTCCAGGCTCTCAAGGTGCTGCCCATGATGCTCGCGTCCATGTTGTCTTCTACGACTCTGTCGGCCGCGTCATCTGCTGCCGCCGCGATGGCCGCGGCTGCTTTTGCCTCCCAAAAGGCCGCCCCCGCAGCTGGTGGATGCTTGTCCCGTGCCGGCGTTGGACTCCCGCCCGAGGTCCAGTGTGGCTGCATCTCCGGCGGTGCATCCTCCCCTGCCCCGCGTCGCCGCGATGTCCTCCCCGAGCGTAGCGTGTGCTGCTCCGGATCCTCGTGCCCCTCGCCTGATGGATGGCGGGCTTGGGTCCCAGCCGCCGCCGCCGCCGCGGCTTGGGTGTCTCCCTCCCTACGCCGTGAAGTCAACGCTGACCCCGACTGCTGCTGTGGGAGCGCCGTCCCTGGCTACTGCCGGCGCTGCTACGACGTTCTTGGGCTCTGCGGAAGCCCCGCCATCACCACCGGCTGCTACTGCTGGAGCGCCGTCCACGACTGCTTCTGGATGTGCTACAACTGCTATGGAAGTGACGCCGTCATCAACACCTGCCGGCACTGCACCGAGTCTGGACCCGAAGCGATCTGTTTCGTGGAACTCCCTTACCGACGACGAAGAAGATGAGGATGATGATGAAATAGCCCCGCAGACGCCGCCGCCGGCTGCCAAATCCTCGGTTCCGGCTACTCGGTCGGGTGTGACGTGTGATGCGGATGCGTGCGAAGATTGGCAGGAGGTGTTGCCGCGGCGCAACATGCAACGTCTAGACTCTCTGGTCCCTGCATTGGCTCCCCGTCCTGTCCCTGGTTGGCTTCGGGGTAGATGTTGCAGATGCCTCCTTCCTGGTCACCGTGCAGCGGTTTGTCGAGATCCTTTTAGGTGTTCTCGGTGCCTTGAGAATGGTCACCGAGCGCGTGAGTGGTGCAATGCCTGGCGTCCCCTTAGCTTTTTGGGATGCCCTACCGTGTCACCGTTGCCATGCCTCCCTGGGCACCAACAAGCTCTAGTTCCTCGCAAGGTCCAGAAAGAAGCCTAGCACCTCTCGAAGACATTTTGCCATGATTCTTGGGCATCGATCGTTGATGGTCTTGCTGGTTCTATGGCCTCGGCGGATTTCCTAGTGCGACCTGCCTTGGAGCAGCAAGCCAAGCTGCTGCGCTCTGAGCTCCTTGGTATGACTTCCCTCCAGCTTCCGGAGACGGTTCAGCCTCTGCGTGATGTCATTGACTCCATGCAAGGTTGGATGTTGCGGATGGAGATATTCATGGACCGTGTTGAGGCTGCACTTGGTGGCGCTTGTAATGCCCAGGATGGGACTATACCTCCTACGTGTCGAGGCACGACTTAAAGGTATAAGCCCATCCTAGAATGATCTCAAGTTTGGTATCTTTGCACGACTCATGTAAAAGAGGGATTAAATTGCAAAAGGAGATAGTTGGCTTACACTCGCCACTTCACACAATACATTACATAAGCAAAACATCATTCAAAACATCACAACCCGACTACGGGTGAAGATCCAAAAGAAAGATACCAAAATAACATAAAGCCACAGCTCAGGATCGAATCCTAGTAGAAACCACTACTGATCGTCGAAACGTCACAAGCAAACATCCAAACTCTTCATCGAGCTCCCGGTGAAGAACTGATCCAACTCCTGCATCAAACTCGGCTGAACCTGCATCTGGTTTGGTGAAGTAACTGTGAGCCACAGAGGACTCAGCAATCCCGTTCCCGGGTAACACGACTATTTAAGCCTTGGGTGAGGACAAGGCTGAAGAAAGAACGAGAGGTGAAGGAACAACAAGAGTCTGCAGCAGCAACTAGCACTAACTTACGTATAAGAGAGCGAGAAGAGAAGGCGCATCGGTCGAGAGATGATCACGAAGTGATCCTAACTAAAGCCGGTCAAACATAACCCCACCGTGTTCAACTCCCGAATCCCTATTCGGAAATTGACAGTCACGGAACACACGCTGCTAGTGTATTGAAACATTGAGTCAAGTTATCTACAACCGGATATTAACAAGCTCCCATCTGCCACATAACCGCGGGCACGGCTTTCGAAAGTTCAAACCCTGCAGGGGTGTTCCAACTTGACCCATTACAAGCCCACGATCCGCGGAGTCGCAACTCCAAGGTGGGAAGACCCGAGTATTCTCGGAATCCCGTGCTCAAGTTAAACCGAACTAAGGTAAGGCTAATCCAGCAAATCCTCCCGGCGTGTCGACACCCTGATAGTAGCCGCGCGTATCTAAGTCTCAGGACACGACCGGATGGGTGATGCTACAGGTTATACCAGATACCTCGGGTTTCCCCAAGGCGGCCCTGCAGGACCCCCGTTTGGGACCAACACCATCGGCACTGGCCCCCCTGCTATGTAGAATTAAGAATCCTCGGGGACATGACCCCCTATGCAATTAATTAATTATTTAAGTTGTTATTATGAGGCAAATAGTACCAAAGTTGGGATTTGCTGGAAAAGACTTAGCACTTAGCGGTTTATCAAGGGGGTCCCATACACCCCAACCGTGTTAGGAACGCATAATCAAGGAACATAACACCGGTTTATACGGTTCCTAACGGCATGAGTGGAACAAAACACCAAGCAAAAGGCTTAGCCTTCCACCCTTGCCAGTATATAGATGATTTCATTTTTAAGCATTTATGTAGTGTGATATAACCCAACCAAACTTCAACATGAAGCAAGCATCTTCAATCTTCACCTGCAACTAGCAATGCTATAAGAAGGGGCTGAGCGAAGCGTACTTAGCCAAGCAACGGTTTGCATAGGTAGGGTGGTTAAACAGATTCATGGTTACAATAGGAGGCTGACAAGAAGATCATGGGCATCGAGGCAAAACTATAGAGCGGATCTACTAGCAATAGGCAAAGATAGTAATGTTATCGAGGTTCGGTCATCTTGCCTGGGAATCCACAAGGGAGAAGAACGGATCCATGAAGACGGAGCAACACAGTCGAGAGAAGCCTCACAACTCCGGAACGAAACCGAAGCTAAAAAGAGAAGCAACCGGAAAGAACGAAACAACACGGTAAACACACAAGCATAAACATGGCATACGATGCACAAGCAAGCATGATGCATGTCCGGTTAAAATATGCATGGCATGGCAAAGTGCACAAACAAATACTACAAGTTAAGTGGAGCTCAATATGCAACGAGTTGCATATTGACGAAACACCACATTTAATTATTTAGTTGACTCTCATTATTTACAAGACAAGATTAAATGTTTGTTAACATGGCATCAAGGTGAAGCATAATAAAACTACACTATTTAGGCATTTTAAATGAGGCCGGAAAATAACAACAACATATCCGGAAAAACCCCATGAGCATGTTTAGTAATTATAAGCAAACAACAATTCACACATATTAATGTTGTTAATATGATGCGGATGACATGATCAAGTTTATGCAATTATTATTAAAAGGTTGACATGAAGAAGATAAGAAGCATTTGTCGCCGTGGTGGAACGAAAGGGTGCCACGGCAACGATTCCGAAAATGATGCAACGGCATCATATCGGTTCCGGTAACTCGTTGAGAGTCCGGTGCAAAAGGTAGAATCGATGTGAGCGAGTCAAACGAGATGATGGGGTGATCCCGTTACCGGGTTCCCACGAGTCGGTGACGAGGCAACCGAGGAACATGACAAAAGGTCGGAACGGGCACGGAGCACACAAGGGAGCAACTCATACAACACAACCAGCAACTCACGGGTCACGTCTCGGGGTTATACCTTCGGGACAAACGTTCACGGGGCGGTTTGAGGTCGTCGAGGGACGTAGCGGAAGTAGAGGAAGTAGTCGTTCACGCGGGTCGTAGAGGAAGTAGACGTTCTCATTTCTTCACCGAAGGTAGTCGTTCTCGTATCGGTAGTTGTACTCGGGCGACGGTAGTGGTACTCGCGGTCGACGAGCGACGGTAGACGTTCACGGAGCTCGTTTTCCCGTAGATGTTCGGGTCGGTGTCGTGGTACTTGGGGTTCTCGTTTGCGACGGTAGTGGAAGTAGTGGTACTTGCATCGGAGGGGTACTCGGTCGTGGAACTTGTCGGGTCGTCGTGTAGTCGAACTTGCCGAAACTTGAGGTCCTCATGCACTTGACGAAAACAAAAAAAAACAGCAGCAGTACATGGCAATACAACAAAACAAACAACAACAGCACGACGGGACAGTCCAAGGAGGCAGAGCCGTGCTCCAGCAGAGGAGGCAGTCGGTGCTGGGCTTGGGGGCGGAACGGTGCTGGAGGTCCAGCGGGCGCGTCCTCGGGCGCGGAGGAGGATGCAGCGAGGCAGGGGCGTGGTGGAGGCGGCGCCGGCTTGGAGAGGAGGGAGCAGCTCCGGCCGCGGCTGCGGTGATGGCCGGCGGGGCGGAAGGGCGCCGGCGGCGCCGGGCTCGAGGGAGCTGCGACCGGCTGCTGGAGGCGAGGGCCTGGAGCAGGAGGGCACGTTGGCGAAGGGATGCGGTCGCGGCCGGCCTCCTGACGCGCGGGAGGAGGAGAGCCCGAGGTGCGGAGGGGGCAGGGCCTCTGGCCGACCGGAGAGAACGGCGGGCGCGGGATCCGGCCGGCCCTGGCGCACGGGGGAACGGCCGGCGGCAGGGTCTTCGCGGAGAAGGACGGATCCAGGCGTCCGCGTGGGGTCCTGGCCGGAGGGGTGCGACGCCTGGGGCGACGGGAGGGAGATGGCGCTCGGGGCGAGGGAGGCCACGGGAGATCGGGGCGAAAGGGTTCGGGCGTTCGAGGGGAGAAGGGTGCGGCGACAGAGGGAGATGGAGAGGAGCGAAGGGAGCGATGCGGCGCGCACGCTAGGGTTAGCCAGAGCGCTGCGGGGAGTGGCCTTGGGCCAGAAGGCTGCGACCTGGAGGAGGCCCAAGAGGCTGGAGGGAAAAGGCCAGGAGGAATCGGGCCGGCTGCTGGGCTGCTCTCTTCTTCTGCTGTTTAACTAAAAAAACAGAAAAACAGCAACAAGAAGAAAAGAAGGGAGGTGCTAGGAATGGGCTTAGGACAAGAAGTAAAAAAATCCCTGGACTCACAAAAATGTGAGGAATTTAATAAAATTGTTGGAGGGGTTTTTGGAGGAACCTCGATAAACGAGAAAAAGAAATAAAGGGAGGTTTTTGTAGGAGAACTCGAAGTGAAATAGGCATGGGGAAAAATATGCAAGTGTGTTGGGGTAATTCCAACAATGGAATATTTATTATATAGCTCCCTAAATAATATTGAGAGGCTTTTATATGTTATAAAGAGAAGTCACCTTCCCTCGATTTAAATGGACCGAAGGTCCACACGAATTATTAAGGTTGAGATGCAAAAATAAAAATGACATGATGGCATGATGACATGATGCAATGCAAAAATAAAAACACAAGCACAAAAGAAACACACGGGCAACCCGGAACATCTGGAATCTTCTGGAATCTTCTGGGACGTCGGTCTTCGGGCGTCACAGCGCTCCATGGCGCCGCCGGTGTTGCAAACTGCTCATGTATTGCGTCCTTTGGTTGTGCCTGTTGACAACTTCGAGGCCGAGTTGGGTGCCGAGCTTCATGGTCGTTTCTCCCCTCGTGCTAGAGCCTGTTCACCGCTCTCAGCCTCTGAGGGACTGGGTAATGATGTGGTTGTGACTCCGGTGCTGCAGATCATGCCTGAGTTGCGGGAGTTGTGTGAGGGCCCGGTTCTGCCTCTGTTCGTGGAACAACTGAAGGTAAACC
>LR738715.1:181328596-181396054 GCA_902687465.1 Secale cereale | reverse complement strand
CCCCCCCCCCCCCGAGATCTCGATTGTGGCTCTACCGCCATCATCACCCCTGGAGTCTAGCCAGATACCTGATGCCAAGGGGTGTGGTCATTTGGACATTGCAGTCTCTGCCATTCCGTTGTCTGCGACCATCGAGCATGTGATGCCTGTGAGTGACATATCCATTGAGCCAAGTGTGGTTGCACCTACTCCAAATCCAGATGCTCTGTTTGCGAAAGAACTGTATGACTTGCTCGCCAGTGTGGAGGTTGCTAAACCTGGTTTGGGTAGGTCGATAGCTTGCCTTCTGACTGGGACGCCAATGAGAGGCAAACAAAAGAAGGTGGGAAAAGCCAAGAGTGGCGACATAGGCAAGGCGTCTCTGGCTGCTTGATGGATGATTTTCAGTCTCTCGACCCGTCCTCTTGGATTGGGTCCTCGTTGTGGGCTGGAAGGTGTTTGATGTCTTATGTCGAGGTGTTCTTGTCGGGGTCACATGGCGTAGTGGCAATGTCGAGGTTTGTGGATATTGTGTAATCGGAGAGTCTGGCGAGGGGCACTTGTGCGGTTGTGGGGTTTTCTTGCCATGTGAGTAGTTAGTCCGTCCTTCGTTTGTATTGGTTTTCGCCCGATTTTCCGTTAATTAACTGGGCAATTCTCTTTTTCTTAATTAATCGATGAGGCAAAACTTTTGCCTCCGTTTCGAAAAGAAAAAAAAAAACTGTCCTTGTATTTTTCCTGTACACCCCCTTGGAATCAAATGATCCATTAGTTTTGGTATTATTCTGTCAAATGGACTGGGCAAAAAGATTGTCAACTTACCTCCCTCAACAGAGATTGTCTCAAAGCCGCAAGAAAAAAAAACACAGAGATTATCCCAAGCTGGGAAGGAAAATGCTGTTTTCATGGACGCTGAGGAATGTCTCTCCGGAACAAGAGATAACGAGGAGACAGCAACAAGATATCGTGCCGCTCCTGTCAAATCCGGCAACGCACGGTGGGAAGGATAACTCGCTAGATCGCAATCAAGCAGAGAGAGAACCAAAGGCGGCAACCCATCCATCATTGCGCACAATTCGATTTCAAGGATTTATACGGGACCGCTGGGCCACTCTCGCGTTCCTTAATTAGGAAGCTGTTGTTGCCCAGTTTGACTGGGTCATACATCCAGCGATTAGATCAGAGCTTGTTGTTGGACGACACGGACGGCCGACTACTTGGACTCATGTCCAAGTTATTTTTAGGACCTTGTGTTATTAGGAAAATAAATAAAGAGTGTCCCGAAAAATAAGAGGAAGGTTCGGACGGAATCGGTAGAGAAAACTTGAAGAAATCTCGCACCATTTGGCACGAAATCCCCCAAGCAAGTTCGATGGCCATAAACTAAACTAGTTCCACTCAGGAAACCGCTGCAGAAATGCGCCCAGGGGGCGGCTGTCCACACCGCAGCGGCACCGGGCCTGCCTGCCTCTCCGGTCTTCTCCCGTCAGGTCGTCTCGCCTCGTCCTGGTCGGCCCCATTAAACCCCTTCTCTTCCCCTCTCCTCTCTCGTCGGCTCGTGCGTTGCTTTCAAACAGACGAAGAAGGATAACCAAAGCCGCAGCTTTGGAATCCACTCCAATCCGGTCACCACCACCATCGCCCGCCTCGTTCTGATCGGCAGTCCGGCCGTCGGTGGCTGTATTATTCTGCTCTCGCTCTCGCCTTCCAATTTAAGGCCCCAAGCTCCAATTCGGGGGATTCAAACAGTTTCTCCTGCGCGATTTTGCTGAATCTTGTGCTGCTGTTGGCGAGTTTTGAGCTTGATTTTCTTGGGATATGGGGGAGGGCGTGAAGGCGCTGCTGGCGAAGCCGATCAAGCTCGCGGACCAGGTGGCCAAGCAGTCGGGCTCCGGGCAGTGCCTCCGGCACGAGTGCAAGGAGCTGCGCGCGCGGGCGGAGAAGCTCGCGGAGGTGCTGCGGCAGGCGGCGCGGGCCGACCTGTACGAGCGCCCCGCCGAGCGCATCGTCGCCGGCACCCTGCAGGCGCTGGCCAAGGCCGGCGCCATGTCGGCCAGGTGCTTCGACAGCCACTCCCGCCTCCGCCGCTTCCTCACCTTCAACCCCGTCTCCGGCTTCCCGCGCACCCTCGCGCTGCTCGACACCGCCATCGAGGACGTCGCCTGGCTCATCCGCATCTCCTCCCCGCGCGCCGACGCCGACGCCAACGGCGCCCACGACGACGACGACGACCTGCGCGGCCTCCCCAACATCGCGCAGAACGAGCCCATACTCTTCCTCATCTGGGACCACATCGCGCGCCTCCACACCGGCAGCCTCGCCGTGCGGGCCGACTCCGCCTCCACCCTCGCCTCCCTCGCGCGAGACAACCCCCACTTCTCCAAGCTCATCGTGGAGGAGGACGGCATCCCGCCCCTCGTCAAGCTGCTCAAGGAAGGAACCGATGACGGCCAAGAGGCGGCCGCCACGGCGCTCGGCTTCCTTGGGCGCGACGAGGGGAGCGTGGAGAAGCTTCTCCATGCCGGAGTGTGCTCCGTGTACTCCGCCGCGTTGAAGGAGCCGCCGATGCGCGTGCAGGCCGCGGCCGCCGAGGCCATCGCGTCGCTCGCGCACCAGAGCCCGAGATGCCAGGACTTGTTCGCGCAGAACAACGCCGTCCGGCACCTTGTCGGTCACCTCGCCGCCGGAACCATCCAAGAGCACAGCAGGTACTCTGTCGGAGGAAGCAGCACCCGGCACGCTGCACCTCCTCTGCCGGAGCACATGAGGTCGCTTCACTCTGTTGTGCTCGCCAGCACGCCCAGCATGCTCCCAGGAGTCTCTGGGCACTCCGCCAACGGACCGCCGAACTCGTCGGAAGGCTCGAATGGACGCAACAACCAGATGCAATCCGCGGCAGCCGGCAGGACGACGCCGAACCGGCTCACGGCTGCACCACCCAGTAGGCCTCAGCTGAGCTCAAACGGCTCGAGCGGCCGTGGACCGCGCGAGACCGATGACCCGGCCACCAAGGCGCACATGAAGGCCATGGCGGCGAAGGCTCTGTGGAAGCTTGCCCGCGGCCATCCGGGGGTCTGCAAGAGCATAACAGAGTCCCGCGCGCTCCTCTGCTTTGCCAGGCTCCTCGAGAAGGGCGACGACGGCGCAGGCACGCACCTGCAGTACTACTCCGCCATGGCGATCATGGAGATCACCCGCGTCGCCGAGCACAACCTCCCGCTGCGGCAGTCCGCATTCAAGCCCAGCTCCCCGCCGGCCAAGGCCGTGGCGGAGCAGCTGCTCTCCATTGTGCGCAGGGGGGAGTACGACGACCCGCTTCTGCTCCCGTGCATCACCTCGCTGGGCTGCCTGTCGCGCACGTTCACCGCGAGCGAGACGCGCGTGATCGGCCCGCTGGTGCGGCTGCTCGACGACCGCGAGCCCCCGGTGGCCAAGGAGGCCATCGTGGCGCTCACCAAGTTCGCGTGCACGGAGAACCACCTGCACGTGAACCACTGCAAGGCCATCGTCGACGACGGCGGGGCACGGCACCTCGTCCAGCTCGTGTACCTCGGCGACGAGCTGCAGATCGAGGCGCTCATACTGCTCTGCTACATCGCGCTGCATGTCCCGGAGAGCGAGGAGGTAGCGCAGGCCGGGGTGCTCGCCGTGCTCCTGTGGGCGTCGAAGCAGTCGCAGTTGGTGCAGGACCTGCGCGTCGAGCGACTGCTGTCGGAGGCCAAGGCCCGGTTAGATCTCTTCCAGTCCAGGGGGTCGATCATCTAGGTGACACTGTGATGATTCTTCCTGCACTGAAGTAGATTTATCTCGACCATTCTTTGCTGATTCCATATTCCAGATTCAGTTGTTTTGCTTTGGTAGAGTGTACATAGCACGCTTCTGTTTGCCTTGAAGGACATGTACATGCAGTGTAGACTTGTTCTTGTGGCATTTATGCTCATCATTTTATATGAACAAAACTCCAAATAGAAGAAGGGGGTGCCTGTTCAAATGGAATAATACTATATCAGGTCAATTGGTTAGCTACGATACTTTCTTTATTCACAGTTTACCGGTACAAGCTCCAAACATGAAAAAAATTATATGAGACCAGATCTCATATAATGCAGGTGAGACCCGTCCTGATGAATGACACGTGACATTCACAAATCACAAAACATATAATCTCTCCCCCTGGTCTCATAGATTTTTTTTCCCTCTGAACCATGTATCGAAATAGACTTGACTTTGGTGTTGTCCACTTTTTTTTTCGAGAGTGCCAATAGCGTAACAAATTTTTATAGAAGGCGGACAAAGTATTTACAAGAAGCCAACTCGAGATGCGTATATCTCACGTGACACCACACCTACATCAACAGAGCTAAACTAGGTCACTCTCTCATGAAAGGTTCTAAACCTCCAACACCCAAGCCTGCATGCCTCCAGTCTCTGATCTCTGGCAGCACCTATTCCACTAGCCATGTCGGGGATCTCTGATTGCTCACTCTGTTGAACACCCTAGCATTCCTTTGTTTCCGTAACGACCAAGTCGTCCCAATGACGAACGAATCGAAGCCACGTCGAATTTTGCCTGAGAAACTCCTCCTCCTAGCAAGCCACCATTCTATCAGTGTTGATCCTCGAAGCCTCAAAGCAGCGGTGCCAAACCTCTCTAGCATAAGTGCATTGGATGAGAATATGGTTGACGTTATCCTCTGCCCGAGAGCAAGTGTAGCAGCGCGATGGTTCTGCTTGCAATCCATGTCGTGCCCTCCTATCTGAGGTCCATAGTCTGTATTGAGAGCCCAACCAAGCAAAGATTTTGCATCGAAGAGGTGCCCATCTCTTCTTGATCTTGATATGCACCGGTGATCTTATCAAGCCCAAGCAGAGCCTCGTGTAGAATGATTTTGCCGTGTAGATCCCAATCTTATCCGTCGACCAGGAAAAGAGGTCCTGCTGGTCAGGGTCGCGCTCAACCGTGGCTATTGCGTGGCATAGTTGGCCACCTGAATGTGAGCCACAAAGGAGATGTCCCCACACACATCGTTGGACCATGCATTGTCGATCAGGGCTTGCTGCACCAACCTAGTGTTTCGCATGCGGTCGCTCACCAGCTCCATAATATTTGGTGCAATCTCACTCACTCTGAATCCATGGATCCATCGATCTTTCGAAAAGATCACCCTCTCACCATTGCCGGCCTTGATCTTTACTAACCTATTGAAAACCATCTTTGCTTCATGATCTTCAATCATAGGAATACCTTGTCACGGCTTGCTGAGGTCAACCCTCTGAAGCCACTCCCATCTAACGTGTAGGGCCAATGCTTGAAGATGCAAGTTCTTCACCCCAAGTCCTCCAAACATTGTGGGACGATCCACCGTATCACAAGCGACCACACACTGTCCACCATTGGTCTTGTCCTTCCCTGCCCAAAAGAAAGCGCACATCCATTTCTCAATTTCCTCAAAGACCCAAAGCCGGCGTATTGAGAACCATTAGTTGGTGAATTGGTCTCGCCGCAATCACCAATTTGACCAAGATTAGTCTGCCCAACCTCTGAATAAGTCCTCGTTGCCAGGCAGGAACCGATTTTTTCACATGGTGCACCAGGGGCTGCTAATAGGATCTGCTTAACTGTTTGATGGAAAGTGGAATGCCAAGGTAACAACAGGGGAACGTGCCAATCGAACAGTGCAGGATATCCAAGATCCGCTGCCTCTCCACCTCCGAAGCACCAATGGGAATTGCCGAAGATTTTGCATAATTGATCCTAAATCCCGAGGCCAACCCCAAACACATGCGGCACTTCCTTGACACAATATAGATCTTGCTCCGAAGGCTTGATGAACATAGCGACATCGTCAGCATTGATGGAACACCTTTGCATCGATGATATGTCGCGGAAGGAGCCGAGAACACCTACTTCTTCTCCTCTGTTTATCATAGCCGTGAGCGCATCCATGGCGATGACGAACAGCAGGGGGGAGACCGGATCCACCTGTCTTGGCCCTTTAGCATGAAAAATTGGCCTTCTCAGGACTCCATTAACGATCACTTTTGTACTTGTCGTTCCAAAGATGGAAGCAATCCATTTTAACCATCGGTCCAAAACCCCTCGCTTTCAAGATTTCGAGCAAGAAAGACCATGATAGCGAATCGAAGGCACGAGAGATGTCCAATTTGAGGAAAAGGCCTGGTTGTTTCATAGCGTGGATCTTGCGAGCAACTTAGAGGGCGAGGAGGTAATTATCATGTATATTCCTCCCTTCGATGAACGCAAACCGATTTGTGGCGACGACCTCGTGCATCCTTTTGCGCGCCCGATTCGCAAGCATTTTGGAAAACTACTTGGAAAACTATGGGGTAGACTAATCGGTCTAGAGTCCCCAACCTCCCTCGCATAAGCCTTCGTAGGGATTAAGACAATATGTGCCTAGTTCAATTTCCCAAAACCTCTGTCACCCCCAACGAAGAGCTTTAGAAGCGCCACTATGATGTCATGCTTGATGATCGGCCATGCTTTGTGATAGAAGAGGCCAATAAAACCATCAGGGCCCGACGCGCGATCAACATGAATTTCCTTAGTCACCTTTCATACCTCCTCTATGAACATTTTTTCCATCTCCGGGAGGTCTAGTTGTGTCAAACGCAAGGATTGGAAATCGAGGGAAAAGTCCCTCGCATGCGCCGTACCCAGCAGGCCATTATATGTAAAATGGAATGCCTCCTCTTTCCACTGTTGTTCCGTGATGATCTCCACACCATGATTGACACACGGAATGAATTATTTGATCTCCGCCCATTAGCCACATCCTGAAATAATTTTGTGTTTGCATCTCCTTCTCTTAACCATCTGATGCGGGAGCGTTGGCGATCAATCATTCTTTCCAAGGAAGCCAACCCAAGTAAGGCTAACCTGAGCGTTCTCCTTAGCCAGAGCTCCAGCTCAGAGAGCCGGCGATTTTCTTGCACTTGGTTAAATTTGAAGATAATCCAATTTGCAACAACCATGAGCACTTTAATGTTACCGGATTTCCGCTGCCCCCTGATACGTCTCCAACGTATCAATAATTTTTGCTTGTTCCATGCTATTATGTTATCAATCTCGGATGTTTTACAATCATTTTATAGCAACTTTATATCATTTTTTGGGATTAACCTATTGACAGAAAATCCTTATCGAACAGAGTCCAAATAGAGTCTAGTGTCGGTTGATGTTTTTGCTTATTTTTTACCTTCGCAGAAAATCCTTATCAAACAGAGTCCAAATACCAAAAAACTTTTTGAGGGTTGTTTCTAGACTAGAAGGAAGCCTGGAAGTCAAGGAAGCAACCAGGGGGAGGCTCATGGGGACCACAAGACACCATGGCGCACCCGGGAGCCCAGGCGCGCCCTCGTGGGTTGTGGGGCCCATGAGGGTCTGCCGCATCGCCTCGCAGCTCTATAAATACCCAAATATTTTGGAAACCCTAGGAGAGTCAAATTGTTCCAGCCGCCACAAGTTCCAGAGCCACGAGATCCAATCTAGAGCCCTTTTCCGGCACTCCGTCGGAGGGATACACGATCACGGAGGGGTTCATCATCCTCATTGGTGCTCCTCCGATGACGCGTGAGTAGTTCACCTCAGACCTACGGGTCCGTAGGCAGTAGCTAGATGGCTTCTTCTCTCTTTGTTCTTCAATATAAAGTTCTCTTGGAGATCTATTTGATGTAAAGACTTTGTGCGGTGTGTTTGTTGGGATCCGAATGAGTTTATGATCAGATTTGTTTTTCCTTAATATCCCTACTTGATTATTATGGCCTCGTATTTCTTCTCCGATATTTAGGTTTTGTTTGGCCAACTTGATCTATTTATCTTGCAATGGGAAGAAATGCTTTGTGATGGGTTCGATCTTACGGTGTCCTCACCCAGTGACAGAAGGGGTAGCGAGGCACGTATGTATCGTTGTTATTAAGGATAGAAGGACGGGGTATATTCCAACATGAATAGATTTTGGCTACATCATGTCACCATTCTTATTGCATTACTCTTTTTCTCCATGAACTTAATACACTAGATGAAGGAAATATGCCCTAGAGGAAATAATAAAGTTGTTATTTTATATTTCATTATATCATGATAAATGTTTATTTTTCATGCTAGAATTCTATTAATCGGAAACTTGATACATGTGTGGATACATAGACAAAACACCGTGTCCCTAGTAAGCCTCTACTAGACTAGCTCGTTAATCAAAGATGGTTAAGTTTCCTAAGCATAGACATGTGTTGTCATTTGATGAACGGGATCACATCATTAGGAGAATGATGTGATGGACAAGACCCATCCGTTAGCTTAGCATAATGATCGTTCAGTTTTACTGCTATTGCTTTCTTCATGTCAAATAAATATTCCTCCGGCTATGAGATCATGCAACTCCTGGATACCGGAGGATTGCCTTGTGTGCTATCAAACGTCACAACGTAACTGGGTGATTATAAAGTTGCTCTATAGGTATCTCCGTAGGTGTGTTGTTGGGTTAGCGTAAATCAAGATTAGGATTTGTCACTCCGAGTATCGAAGAGGTATCTCTGGGCCCTCTCGGTAATGCACATCATAAGAAGCGTTGCAAGCAATCTGACTAATGAGTTAGTTGTGGGATGATGCATTATGGAATGAGTAAAGAGACTTGCCGATAATGAGATTGAACTAGGTATGAAGATACCGATGATCGAATCTCAGGCAAGTAACATATCGATGGCAAAGGGAATAACGTATGTTGTCATAAAGTTTCGACCGATAAAGATCTTCGTAGAATATGTAGGCGCCAATATGAGCATCCAGGTTCCGTTATTGGTTATTGACCGGAGAGGTGTCTCGGTCATCTCTACATAGTTTTCGAACCCGTAGGGTCCGCACGCTTAACGTTCGATGATGATTTGTATTATATGAGTTATGTGATTGGGTGACCGAATGTTGTTCGGAGTCCCGAATGAGATCACGGATATGACGAAGAGTCTCGAAATGGTCTGGAGGTAATGATTGATATATATGACGATGATATTTGGAAACCGGAAGTGTTTCGGGTGATACCGGGTCACCGAAAGGGGTTCTGCGCACCCCCGACAAAAGATATGGGCCTTATGGGCCGAGAGGGGAAACAAACCAGCCACAAAGGGGCTGTTGCGCCCCCCATATGGGTTGCTTAATTTGGAGAAGGTGGAAAAGTAAAGAGGGAATAGTATTTCCCCTTCCCCCTATTCCCTTCTGTGACACCCCGAGACCGATGTGCCAGGTGTCAGCCAGTCATTCGTCGCCGTTGCCATGTCATCTGCTTGTGTGTTGCATTTTGCCATGTCATCGCGTGCATTGCATCATCATGTTTTCAAAACTTGCATCCGTCCGAGTCCGCCCGTCCTTTCCGTTGTCCGTTCTGAGCCCAGTCACACTCGCACGCGTCCGCGGCACCTCCGATATTTATTTTATGAGTGGTCGGAAAACATTCTCGGAATGGGGTGAAACTTGCCGTGTGGTCTTATTATAGCGTAGGTAGACCGCCTGTCAATTTTCGTCGCATTCGAAGTTCGTTTGATAGCCCAACGGTTAACCGCGTAAACCGCCGGAAGCCTTTTCTCTTTTGGCCCAGCATCCCTTCACAACAGCTCACTAGCCCATCCCAACCACCTCCATGCTCTCGGTCGTTGGATCGTGATCGCGTGGCCGAAAACCGCTCCTCATTTGGACACTCCTAGCTCCCTCTACCTATATAATTGCCTCCCCCTCATCAAATCACGGGTAAAACCCTAGCCTTCTTCCTCCTCGCGCAGCCGGACGTGTCCGTCCGCGCCGGACATGTCCGCCGGCCGCATCCCCCCGGCCAACCACAAGCTGCCACCACACCGCGCCGCCGCTCTGAGCCTCTCCCCTCGCGACACGTCACCCGCGCCCCGTCTCTCTCTCCTCCCTCCTCCACCGCAATCCGCCCGAGCCTGCGCCTGGCCCTCCCGGCCCGGGCCGTCTCCGCCTCCAGCCCGCATCGCGCCCCGCGCCTCGCTCCACCCCGCCGCTATGCTCCACCGCTCTGCCACCACGCGTCGCCCCGCCGGCGTCAGACCACCGGCGCCGCCGCCGCCCGACTGCCACCGCCTACCCGCCCCTAGTCGTTTGGCGCCGCCGCCTCGCCTTGGGCGCGCCGTCCACCGCCGCCGGCGCCTCGCCTCGGCCTCGCTCCGACTCACCGCCTCGCCGGCCCTGCTCTCCGCCGTCGTCAGCCACCGCGTCGGCATCATCTCCGGCCGGATCCGGCGAGATCCGGTCCGGAGCTCGAAGATGGATCAGATCCACCCATCCATCCCTCCAAACGGCCCACCTCGTCCCGCTCCGCTTCGTCCCCGTACCACTCCGTCCCGTTTTCGCGAGGTGAAAAAAATGACTAAGTCCCTGTTTTTTGTAAAAATATGTGCATGTTGTGGTTGTGATAACTTTTTGTGTGTATGTCCAAATTGAGTGAATAATATGTCAAAATGTTTGTTGTGATATGCTCTTCATTTTGTTCCACTGTGGCATGCTTGTTTGAATTCATCTTGATACCCTAATCATCGTTGTAAGAGTGCTATATGTTTAAAACTCCTGGTAACTGTAATTTTATTGCATGCTTGTGGTGATGATATCTTTTTGCATGTTTATCCAAATGAAGCATATGATATGTCAAAATGTTCATTGTGAAGTGATCTACATGATGGTAGCTATATCATTCATGTTAGGTGCCATCTTGCCATGTTAATCTCTGCTGCAAAAGTGCATGTGGCTGTTAAGTGCTGAAACTTGTTGTGAGATGCTGTTTTGTCTTGCTCATAGCTATTGATGTGTTTGTCTTTCATGCCACATGTCAATATGTTTTAGAAGCACAATCATGTCATCTTTGCTGTGGTGCAATACACTTTCCATGATATGCCTTGAGGTGTTTGCAACAAGCTTGTTAAGTAGACTTCTCGCTCTTGTTGTTTTCTAGGACTTGATAAAAACTTCTAAGTCTGAAACTGTTAAACCTGATGCCAAGTTTGCTTGATGCCCCACTCAAATCCTTGCATGTTTTAGTATGTCAAATGATCATGTCTTGTTGTCCATGTTATGCTCTATCCATCCATGCCCTTATGTGCATATATAGCCTGCTGTAGCTTATATATTTCTTGCTCTCAAGTTGCTATAAATGTACCTGTCAGACTGATATCAGCATGATCAATTTGGTGAAGCTTGTTGTTATTGATCCATGCCTCCTATGGAGTTATCCCAATGGAGTTGTTTGATGTATGCTATGTCTATTACATGTCCATGATCTTTATATACTTAGTAGAGTTGATATGCTTGTTGGTTTGTGCCTCCGAAGGCAGCATCGTGATGATGTTTTTGCCTTCCCAGATTTTGACCAAGTCTGGATAAATTTATTGCAACTTGCCATGCTTGTTTAATTGTGTTCCAGCAAGTTTTTGGGTGTGTTCTAAGTTCATGCTTGTTAAGTATCATGTCTATTCCCACATCCATGCCTCCTGTTTTCATGTTTGGGTGTTGTAGCATATATATACATTGCTCCAAAGTTGCTATGTTGCTGAATTTGGTCAGCTTGTTGTTATATCTTGTTTCATGTGCATGTGTTGAACCGTTGCTCCGTTTTGAGCGTGTCCTATATGAAACTTGTGTGTCTTTGCATGTAGAAGCATAATATCATGTTGTTTACATGTTTGGAGTGTGTTTGCTTGTTGTTTGGATGCATCTTGCTTATTTGACATGCTTCACTTGTTTTGCTCATATCTTCTAGGCCGTAGCTCCGAATTAAATAAACTTTATATGAAACTTGACTAGAATTTCGAGTAGATCATAATGGTGCATGTTAACCTGCTATTTAACAACTTTAACTTAAGGTTTGTTCCGATCTGGACCAATTTCGAAATGTGCATATAAGGACTTACCAGTATTGTTATATGTTGATTCCGGCCTCATTTAAACTTGTTGGTTTGTGTTGTTCTTGTGTGCTTCATCCCTTGCCATGTTTTGCATCATATAGACTTATCTTGCATCATACTTGGTTAAGCATATTGTCATGTTCTTGAGTGGTGTGTTTACCTTGTTGTGTGCTTCTTCTCGCTAGTTCTTTATCCGTTGCGATCATGAGGATTCGTTCGACTACACTTGGTTCGTCTTCGTGGATTCTTCTTCGTCTACTTCATGGACTCGTTCTTCATCCTTGCGGGATCTCAGGCAAGATGACCATCCCCTTGGATACCTTTACTATCATTGCCATGCTAGTTTTACGATGCTATCGTTATATGTCGCGCTACCCATCTTTATTGTCAGCCCCTCTCCTTGTTGCCATGAAACCTCTAACCTTTGACACCTTCCTAGCAAACCGTTGTTTGGCTACGTTACCCGCTTGCTTAGTGATGGCTTCTCGCCCCTCGTTGGTTACCCCAAGTGGAAGGTTGAGATGTAGCGTAGCGGCAAATTTCCCCTGGCAAAGATACCAAGGATCGAATCCCGTGAGACTCTGAGGGACGACAAGTAGGTGTCAACGGCGCCAGAAACTTAGCAGTTGACGGGACCTGCACACAGATACAGATAACTTTGCTCCCAACGAGTACAGAGAGGTTGTCAGTCCCTCCGGCCTTGTTGTTTACAAAGGATCAAACACAAGAGATAATAATGATAGCTATGACTGCAACTAGGAAATAAAAACAGGAAGTAAATAGAAGGTGTGATCAGCGGTGGTAATATGGACCGGGGTCCCATGATGTTCACTAGTGATGTCTCTCTCCCAAAAGACAATAAAACAGCAAAGCGAGGTAAACAAATTACAGCTGGGCAATTGACAAGATTATGTGCGCAAACCAATGCTAACTATGCTGCAAAGAAAGGTAGAGGCTCAAAAGCATGGGCGGTATGCCAAGGGAAGTAGACCGAAATCCATCTGCATCTACTACTAATCATCCACCTTGAGATATCTATCCAGAACATCTCGCTGGTATTAAGTTGCGAATCCCACCCAAAGTGTAAACTCAAAGCAACAGACAACTGCATTAAAATAACTTTGCGTAAAGTAAACAATCCTTGCACCCGCAAGTACAAGCACCGTTGTTTTCTCCCTTGTGGCAACATCACATCCCCTAGACTCATGTTTCTGTCACTCAAGCTAGTCATCAGGGGGCATGAACCCACAATCAAGCATAACGCTCCCTCTTGGAGTTACTACCTACTACTTGGCCTAAGCAATAAACAGCAACGGAGAACATGCAAGAATTACTCAAGAACAAAGATATAAAAGAGGTGAATCAAATATATTACTCAAACACAATCTGAACATAGTCTCATAATCCATCAGATCCCAGCAAACTCAGCAAAGCAACAGCAGAAAGATCACATATGTGCCTCGATCATGTAGGGCAGCTCACGAGGTCTAAACCATGAAGAGCAAAGAGGGGAGGAGAACATCACATAGCTACTGATCATGGACCCATGGTCCAAGGTGGACTACTCACGACTCATCCGGGAAGCGTCCATGGTGGTGGAGAAGCTCTCGGTGGTGGTTCTCCCCTCCGGCAGGGTGCCGCGAAGAGTTCTCCTGATGCTCCCGATCTTGGAAGCACTGCGGCGGCGGAACAGAGGCGAGATCGCGAAAAAGGGTTCTGTCCTCGAGGGTTTCGGGACGAGAGGGATATATAGGCGAAGGGGGGCAGCCAGAGGCGGAGCAGGGGCCCCAGGCGCCCCCCCTGGCGCGGCCAGGGGTGGGGCCGCGCCAGGTGGCCGCCTGGGCCTCCCCTGGCTCCCCTCTGGCTCATCTTTGGTTCTTCGCGAAGCTTCCTGTACGCTGATTTTTCCTATATTTTTCCTGGAATTTTTGGAGCACTTTTAATATGGGGGAAACCAGAAATAGAAAAATAGCAGAAAACAGGAACTGGCACTGTGGTGCACTGAGTTAATAGGTTAGTCCAAATATGATCAAAAGTGTATGGAAGTGCATCAATATCATAGCAATATCACACAAAAGAAGCATGGAGCAAGCAGAAATTATAGATACGTTTTGGACGTATCAACATCCCCAAGCTTAATTCCTGCTCGTCCTCGAGTAGGTAAAGCATAACAAGCATAATTTCTGTGGTGACATGCTACCAACCATATAAGAACTTTTTAAGTAAAGCAATCAAGGCATGTAATTCAATTCAAGTCATAACAAGCAAGAGTCTATATTAGCATTGTAACAAGCAACATAAGAACATAAAGGTGCAAGAGCTCTCGCTGTCCGTGACTCGAATGTCTCCAAATGGTGTTTGCGTGCAAGAAAGGGGATAGGGATATACGAGAGAGTAAAACATAGTTTTTGTATTGTTGAGAACTTAATCTACTAAAGTTTCACACTTGGTCTTCTTTGTAATCTTATCTTGACTCATCCCCAGACCACTAGCCAGGTACAAGTCAAAATGATCCACTCCCTTTCGATATTTTGAGCACTCATGCAATGGATGAGCGTAAGCAAGAAAGTTGACACTAAGGATGGCAAAGAGAGAAAAATGATGAAGGGGGGAAGACAAAAAAGGTGTGAAAGGCTCACATCAATGAGGACAATCATAGGCGAGAGAAAGCCAAATGATAGATATGATGTGAGGAGTAGGGATTGCCATGCAACGGATGCACATATGAACTAAGGTAAGCTCTCCAATGGAACTAGTAGGGGTGCATCCAACTTGCTCGCTCAAGAAGACCTAGAGCTCTTTTGAGGAGGCTCATCATTGGAATATACAAGCCAAGTTCTATAGTGTGAAGGTCCCCACATAGCTATATGCATGAATGATAATCTCTATGGAGTACAAGGTATAAGATGGAGTACGAGTGTGGATCTCTCAAAAGGAATAGTAGTGTGCCCCCTTCTCTCTTTTTATTTCTTTTTCTCCTTTTTCTCTTTTTTTTATTTTTGTGTGGCCTCAATGGCTCTTTCTATTTAACTCTCATTTGTCCTCTTTGGGATCTTTTGATTTGTCCTCTTTGGGATCTTTTCCTTACTTTAGGGGCAACACTCTATAAATTACAAGAAGTATAGAAGATCTTTCACACTTTACAAGAGTACTCAACATAAAGAAGATGAAACTATCATGATGTATGCAAATGTATGCCTCTGCCAGTGTAGCAGGATATGCAATGATACTAGCGCGTCATGTAGCAATGATTAGGGCAAGGCCCAACTAGCATGCGGCTCATCGATCAAGCAAAAGCATGTATGACATGAAGATCAAGTCATGAGAAGATGGATGTTGCATGGCAATGTATCTTGGAAAGGCTATGGAAATGCCTTGATAGGTAGGTATGGTGGCTGTTTTGAGGAAGGATATAATGAGGCTTATGATGATAGAGCATATCGTGCCAAGGATTTGGATGCACCGGCGAAGTATGCGCCAACTCTCGAGGTGAGAAAGGGCAATGCACGGTACCGAAGAGGCTAGAAAAATATGGCTAGGTGGAAGTGTCAACTTTCGAATACTCACATTAGTCCGAAGAACTCATGCACTTATTATCAGTAACTCTCAATCTAATTAGGAGGTTCACAAAGAGACAAGTACCCCGAGGAGGAGTGTATGGGGGTTTGGTTATCCTTGCGCATCCTCGACTCATGGTACGTGCGTGTACTCTAATATTCGATCCCTCCAAAGATTAGTGATCCATCTAGTAGCTAAAGTTCTCAACTATTTTGTAGGTTTTCGAAAATAAACACGGATTGCCCAAAATACGACATCTATCACTAATAGGCTAAAGCTCTTGACACCAAAAGTTCAGACATTACTCATGGCAATACCTCAAAACTATTGCAAGTTACTACTAAAATTAAATAGCAACCTCAATTACCTACTTTAAGTTAAGACACACAACTCAGTGCAACAGGCAAACTCTCTTAACAAGATAAACATGAAAACTCAAGAGAGTTCAGCAACTAACTAAACAAAAGCTCTTTAAAAAGAAAAGCATGAAAACTAAGAGCTAAACATGACAGCAGCTATGGAAAGACAAAGAACACACACAGCAAAGATAAGCATGAAAATCCTATGTTGTGTTATAGGTTGAAGTGGAGCGTGTTTCTCTCCCACACAAAGAAAGCTGAGTTCTAACTTGTTATGAACAGCAAGCAAAGCTAAAGAAAACTAAAAAAAGAAACTAAGAGCAAGACGCTCCAAGCATAGCACATAACGCATGAAGTGATAAAATTATAGTGGAACGAAAGACGAACTGATAATTGTTGATGGAGAAGGGGATGCATGGGGGCATCCCCAAGCATAGACGCTTGAGTCTTCTTGAATATTTCTTGGGGGTGCATGGGGGCATCCCTAAGCTTGAGCGTTTGACCCTCCTGAATCTTCTTTTATCATCTTCCCTCGCACACTTGAAAACTCCCTTCATACATAACTCATCATAATCTGATTAGCGAGGTTAGTACCCACAATAAAATAATTTTTTTCCCTACTGGAAATAAAGATAATCTTGAAGAGCTACTACTTCTCAAGATTGCCAAAAGGTTTTTGCAAAGAAAAAGCAAGCTCAAGGTTTGCAAAACGAAGAAAAGGCAAAACAGGACAGAATCTGTGAAAAACAGACCAGCAGGTAGTAAATAATTTTTTCGGTGCACTTCTGCAACTCAAATCAAAAAACTCAGAACAGACGCTCGAAAGCCAATTGTATAGAGCATGCTGTCAAAAAAAATTCAGATCAAAAAGATGATCTGGTGATTTTATTCGAATTTTTCTGTCCAAGGACAGAATCTGTTTTCTGGACAGCACGTCACAACTTTTGAACTTTCTTGCAATCGGAGGCTAAACTTGGCACAAAGCTGAAAAGAAAAGATACAATGATGATGCTACTGTAGTAACAAACATCAAGACACAACACAGCAAAATAAAACCTAATTCGTTGTGGGCTGCCACCCAAAAGCGCTTTCTTTTATGCCTTTAAGCTAGGCATGATGCAAAAAGAGAAGATCAAGTTTTATCAAGAGTAAGAGAATAGCTAGCCCGTGTAACGGACTCAAAAGGCAACTTAATCTTCTTTCTAGGGAAGTGTTCCATCCCTTTCTTGAGAGGGAATTGGAATTTTATATTCCCCTCTTTCATGTCAATGATAGCACCAACGGTGCGAAGAAAAGGACGTCCCAAAATAATTGGACATGAAGGTTCACATTCAATATCCATAATAGTAAAATCAACGGGAACATAATTGTCATTGACAATGATAAGAACATCGTCGATCTTCCCCAAAGGTTTCTTTACGGAAGAATCAACAAGACGAACACCAAAAGAACAAGGATCAAAAGGTTTCAATTCAAACATATCGTACATTCTTTTGGGCATAACGGAGGTACTAGCTCCAACATCACATAAAGCATAGCAAGAGAAGTTATTCAACTTAATTTTAATCATAGGATCCCAACTATCTTCTAGCTTTCTAGGTATGGAGGCTTCTACCCTAAGCTTCTCCTCCCTAGCTTTGATAAGAGCATTAGTGATATGCTCCGTGAAGGCAAGATTAAGTGTGCTAGTGCGGGGATCTCTAGACATCTTGTGAAGAAAACCAATAACTTCAGAAAGGGTGCAATTATCAAAATCATGGTCACTACTATCAAGTAAAGTCGTAGTGGTGTCCTTTAGGCTCACTTGTTTGGTAGCTTCTATGGTCATAGGAGTTTCTTCTTCTACGGTTGAGGTCATAACATCACCATTAACAGGTCCAATGGGACTAGGAGTGCATTGGGTGCTAAGAGTTTGGATATCCTCAACAACTTGAATAGTAGCAACAGTGTGGTGGGTAGGAAGACTCTTAATTCTATCTTCTTCCTCCTTTTCTCTAGCCCATCTCTTTTTAAGTTTAGCCATCATCCTAATGTTTTCATTAATTTGCACTTGAATAGCATTCATAGGAGTGATCTTCCTCTCCTCAAGAGGAGAAGTTCTAATTTTAAGCAACTCTACCTCATGGGCTAAATTGTCTACCTTCGAAGAGAGATTATTTAGTTTGTCCAGTTTTTCTTCTACACTCTTATTGAAGGCCTTTTGGGTAGTGATGAAGTCTTTAAGCATAATCTCTAGTTCAGAAGTGGAGTTCTTGGTGCTAGGATAAGCATTGTTGTTCCCATAGGAATTAGAGGGGAACGGTCTAGGGTTGCTACCAAAATTACTCCTATAAGCATTGTTATTGAAATTGTTTCTAGAGATAAAGTTCACATCTACTTGATCTTGAGCAATCAAAGAATTTAAAGGAACATCATGAGGATCAATAGAAGATTGCTTGGAAAGTAGAGACATGATCAAGTCAACCTTTTCATTTAGGGAGGAAATCTCCTCGACAGAGTTTACCTTCCTACCTGTTGGAGCGCGTTCGGTGTGCCATTGGGAATAATTGGTCATCATCTCGTCGAGAAGCTTTGTGGCAGCACCAAGTGTAGTTGACATAAAGGTTCCTCCCGCGGCCGAATCTAACAAGTTCCACGAGGTAAAGTTCAAGCCTGCATAAAAAGTTTGGATAACCATCCAAGTAGTCAAACCATGAGTAGGGCAGTTCTTGACAAGAGATTTCATGCGTTCCCAAGCTCGGGCAACGTGTTCATTATCCAATTGTTTAATATTCATTATGTTACTCCTTAATTGGATAATTTTAGCAGGGGGATAGTACTTCCCAATAAAGGCATCCTTGCACTTGTCCCAAGAATCTATACTATTCCTAGGCAAGGATTGAAACCAGATTTTAGCTCCTCCCCTCAAGGAGAAAGGAAAAAGCTTAAGCTTAACAATATCACCATCTATTTCTTTGTACTTTTGCATATCACAGAGCTCAACGAAATTATTTAAGTGCAAAGCAGCATCATCTCCAGCACCGGAGAATTGATCTTTCATAACTAGGTTCAGTAAAGCAGGTTTAATCTCATAAGAAGGTGCTGAAGTGGCAGGTGTAGCAATAGGCGTGTAGATAAAGCCGTTGTTGTTATGACTAGTGAAGTCACACAACTTGGTGTTCTCGGTGGAACCCATAGTAGCAGCAAGCAAGATAACTATTTTTGTGATTTTTGGTAAGGGACACTAAAGCAAAAACTGAAAGGTAAACTAACAAGACTAAAAAGCTAAGATAAAAGATAGCGTGCAACTCCCCTATCTTGAAGAGTGGAGTCCCCGGCAACGGCGCCAGAAACTTGCTTGATGGCTTCTCGCCCCTCGTTGGTTACCCCAAGTGGAAGGTTGAGATGTAGCGTAGCGGCAAATTTCCCTTGGCAAAGATACCAAGGATCGAATACCGTGAGACTCCGAGGGTCGACAAGTAGGTGTCAACGGCGCCAGAAACTTAGCGGTTGACGGGACCTGCACACAGATACAGATAACTTTTCTCCCAACGAGTACAGAGAGGTTGTCAATCCCTCCGGCCTTGTTGTTTACAAAGGATCAAACACAAGAGATAATAATGATAGCTATGACTGCAACTAGGAAATAAAAACAGGAAGTAAATAGAAGGTGTGATCAGCGGTGGTAATATGGACCGGGGTCCCATGATGTTCACTAGTGATGTCTCTCTCCCAAAAGATGATAAAACAGCAAAGCGAGGTAAACAAATTACAGCTGGGCAATTGACAGGATTATGTGCGCAAACCAATGCTAACTATGCTGCAAAGAAAGGTAGAGGCTCAAAAGCATGGGCGGTACGCCAAGGCAAGTAGACCGAAATCCATCTGCATCTACTACTAATCATCCACCTTGAGATATCTATCCAGAACATCTCGCTGCTATTAAGTTGCGAATCCCAGCCAAAGTGTAAACTCAAAGCAACAGACAACTGCATTAAAAGAACTTTGCGTAAAGTAAACAATCCTTGCACCCGCAAGTACAAGCACCATTGTTTTCTCCCTTGTGGCAACAGCACATCCCCTAGACTCATGTTTCTGTCACTCAAGCTAGTCATCAGGGGGCATGAACCCACAATCAAGCATAACGCTCCCTCTTGGAGTTACTACCTACTACTTGGCCTAAGCAATAAACAGCAACGGAGAACATGCAAGAATTACTCAAGAACAAAGATATAAAAGAGGTGAATCAAATATATTACTCAAACACAATCTGAACATAGTCTCATAATCCATCAGATCCCAGCAAACTCAGCAAAGCAACAGCAGAAAGATTACATATGTGCCTCGATCATGTAGGGCAGCTCACGAGGTCTAAACCATGAAGAGCAAAGAGGGGAGGAGAACATCACATAGCTACTGATCACGGACCCATGGTCCAAGGTGGACTACTCACGACTCATCCGGGAAGCGTCCATGGTGGTGGAGAAGCTCCCGGTGGTGGTTCTCCCCTCCGGCAGGGTGCCGGGAAGAGTTCTCCTGATGCTCCCGATCTTGGAAGCGCTGCGGCGGCAGAACAGAGGCGAGATCGCGAAAAAGGGTTCTGTCCTCGAGGGTTTCGGGACGAGAAGGATATATAGGCGAATGGGGGCAGCCAAAGGCGGAGCAGGGGCCCAGGCGCCCCCCTGGCGCGGCCAGGGGTGGGGCTGCGCCAGGTGGCCGCCTGGGCCTCCCCTGGCTCCCCTCTGGCCCATCTTTTGTTCTTCGCGAAGCTTCCTGTACGCTGATTTTTCCTATATTTTTCCTGGAATTTTTGGAGCACTTTTAATATGGGGGAAACCTGAAATAGAAAAACAGCAGAAAACAGGAACTGGCACTGTGGTGCACTGAGTTAATAGGTTAGTCCAAATATGATCAAAAGTGTATGGAAGTGCATCAATATCATAGCAATATCACACAAAAGAAGCATGGAGCAAGCAGAAATTATAGATACGTTTTGGACGTATCACTTAGCCCCTCTTATAGCGTTGTTAGTTGAAGGTGAAGATGAAGTTTGTTCCATGTTGGAACTTGTTGTTGGCATATCACAATATATCTTATTATTATTAACACATCTATATACTTGGCAATGGGTAGAAGGCTTGGCCTTTTGCTCGGTGTTTTGTTCCACTCATGCCACCTTAGGAGCCGATAAACCGGCGTTATGTTCAGTGATTTTGCGTTCCTAACACGGTTGGGTATATGGGGACCTCTTGACAGTTCGTCTTTGAATAAAACTCCTCCAGCAAGGCCCAACATTGGTTTTAATTTGCAACATAATAAAAACTTTAATTAATTAATTGCATAGGGAGTTAGCGCTACCCGAGGATTCTTTCTACATACAGGGGGCCAGTGCTGATGGTGTTGGTCCCAAACGGGGAGACTACGGGGCCGCCACGAGGAAACTCGAGGTATCTGGCTCCCGTAGGCTCACCTATCCGGTCGTGGCCTGAGACGACATACGCGCGGCTACTATCAGGGTGTCAGCACGCCGGGAGGTCTTGCTGGACTTGTTTTACCATTGTCGAAATGTCTTGTGCACCGGGAATGCCGAGTCTGATCGGGCCTTCCCTAAGATAAGGGTTAATATTATTATTATCTCTGCTGATCGTGAGAGCTTGTGATGGGCTAAGTTGGTACACCCCTGCAGGGTTATGATCTTTCGAAAGTCGTGCCCGTGGTTATGTGGCAGATTGGAATTTGTTAATGTCTGGTTGTAGAAAACTTGACAGAGGTTCCGAAGTAAAATACACGAACCGCGTGAGTAACCGTGACCATCCCTTTTCACTTTGAGAAGAGAATACGGTGGGGTTATGTTTGACTCGTAGGTAGTTCAGGATCTTTAGTGATCACTACTAGTTTGCGACCGTTTGCGTAGATGCTCATCTTATTCTTGTACTCGTAAGTTAGCCACCATACTTTTGCTTAGCCGCTGCTGCAACCTCACCACTTAACCTCTTTCTACCCAATAAGCTTTGCTAGTCTTGTTACCCATGGTTATGGGATTGCTGAGTCCTCGTGGCTCACAGATACTACAACAACAATTGCAGGTGTAGGTTTCCGATGACTTGACGTGAGAGCGATGTCCTTTGTGTCGGAGTTATTTCTTCTTCGTCTTCGTCAGTGTTGGGTTTGGTTCCGGGTCGGCAGCCTGGGATAGCAGATGGATGCCGTTGTGTTTTTCATGTTTGCATCCGTAGTCGGATGCCTTGTATTGATGTTGTTGTATTCATGTCACTTGTGTGAAGTGTTGTATCCCCATGTATTTATGTAATGGTACGATGTAATGATATCCATCTTTCTAAGTGCCTGAGATGCGGTTGTGCCCCAATCACGTATGAGTCACGTGATCGGGATAGAATCGCATCTTGGGCCTAACAAGTTGGTATCAGAGCCTCAACCGACCATAGGAGCCCCCTTGATTGATCGTAGCTTGGCCGTTGTTGAGTCTAGCAGAAAACTTTTTCGTAGTCTAGTTATATCGGAGAGTAGGAATTCTTTTTACTCCTCAGCCCCTTCGTCGCTCTGGTGAGGAATCTTGACGTAGGTGTTTTGAATTACTCCTCTTCCCCTTCAATTTTTTTAGGATCACGTGGTTAGTTTTCGTTCGTTGCGTTGTCAGTTCTTTTCATCTGGTGCATCTCTCGTCAAGTGGATTCGACCCTCTTATTCTTTGCAAGTTCAACCGTCAGTTCTTTCCAACCGACAGTGTTTTCCCCGTCCAAAGTGGAATTTCTTTTTCCCACCCGCCCACCCTTTCTCTTCTCGGACCGGAGTCCTTAATCGAGTATCCATCCTACTCGTGTAAAGTCCTTTGCATTCTTCCTTAGTTATTCCAACTGGTGGATTCTCGTCTAATTCATCCTTCTTCATCTCTTTTCTTCTCCGGTGGATTCAATTCAAGTTTTCGGTGTTGATCTTATTCTTTTCCATTGCTCAAGAGTTTTTCCCCTTCTCTCGTGCACCTCTCGCCATTTAATTATACCGGAGTTCCGAAGACATCTCAGGAGATTTGTCTGTGTTCCAATTAATTCGAGGTTGTCACCTCATTTGAGTCTTTCAATTATTTCGGTGCATCATCTCCTTTCAATCTGCTCCAACGGTGTTTTCTCTTCGGTGGGCTCATAACCAACATGTCTTTTCCCAGGATCTTACCTGACTCTTCTAATTTCCCCGAGTGTTTCAAATATTCTTTTCAAAGTGTGACGTAAGTATGGATTCCATCCGTCATCTGCCTTCTCGAAGATCGTTGCAAATTCCTTTCTATGTTGGCTCAACCTTCCTCTTTTCATTCGTCCGGAGTATCTCAATAATTTTGGCGGTGTTCTTCGTGGTCATTTGAAGACCGAAGAAGCGTTTTCCCCTGAATCTTGTTCGTTCCCTCGGAGATTCGTGCTTCTAGCTTAATGCTATCCTCTCGAATTATTCCGTTTGTGATAAATTCTTTTCCTTAACAATCCGGAGCATTTCATGAATTCTTTATTTTTCTGATCCTCTGAAGGTCATCATATCAGAACATCTTTTCGTTCTTAGTTTTCAACTTCGTCCTCCAAATATTCTTCATTGATGCCTCTTCGTTCGTCTCACATTCATCCGGTGCTTCGTTCAAGTACTCTTTAATCATTTCACGATCTCTTCGTTCTCTTGTATCTAAAATTTTCCCAAGTGCTTTATTCTTCTCGGCAATTCATTCTCTTGTATTCACTCGATTTTAATTCTTCCCGGTGGTTCGTTCCTTTTCTTCACTCAGTTTCAATTCTCACGGTGGTTCGCTCAAGAGTTCTTTTCTGGTGTTATACTATCAATTCATTCATTTTAATTCCAATCATACTGGTGTTTCATGAATATTTTCGCAAGTTCGCGATATATCCCTCTTTAATCATTTCAATGAGAATAAGTAGTATGCCAAATCCATTGCTTTCCTCAATTTATTAGATGAAAGAATGAGCATAACATAATTCTTATTCATTCTCATCAAGTTGATTTATTCCTTCCTTCGGAATTTATTCTTGACGAATAAATTCTAGTCCCAAGTGCTTTCATCTTTTCTATTCCGGAGTTCAAGTTTCTCGGCCATCTCATCGGAACCTCCATATAAACCATCACAATGCTTTAATCTTATTCTTTTCATCCGTCATTTCTATATCATCATCCTCTTGTTACCGGAGTTCGTTATGGTGGTTCCTCATGTTTTAAGTCATTCTTCAAGTGTTCTTTAAATCCTTGTGGAGCAGCTCAAGCATTATTCTTCTTGCATCTCGAAGTGCAATTAATTCTCTGTATTCTTTTGAAGTGGAGTTTTGCATTTCTTCATTCTCAGCTAATCCATCTTTTGGTTGTGGCATAATTCACCTCAAGTCTTGAGATGTTTTAATAAGTCCACAACAAGCTTATTCTTTTCGTGTCGATTTTTCAACAACTCCGTTCGTTCCGTCTTCGCAAGGACACCTTCAGTTCTTTGTGCTAGAAGATGTTCTTCCTTTTCCTTGTTTCCCATTCCATTATTTCAATTCTTCCGGAGGCATTGTGTTGTTTCTCTCATCAAGTATTATTCCTTCTTCTCAAGTCTTGTTCTATTCCTTCCATTTTTCAGCCGAAGTGCTGCCCGAATTCCTTCGTGGAGATTCCTTTCCATCTCTTATTAACCGGAGTGGTTTCGAATTCAATCTTATTCCTTCAACTCGTGCTTCACAGCCTTCAACCTTTTGGTTCTCGTCGTATTCCTTGTTCTTCTTTGTCTAACGAAGTGTTTGCAACTTCGTTCTCCTCTGTCGTGTTCGTTCTTTCGAGTGGCTCAACCTCTCGAGGTTCTGTTGTTTCACTCTTTTGTCCTCGAATAACTTTGTTCTTCGTTTTTCTCTTCCGACTCATTCCTAAGATCTCGGGACGACATCTCTTGTTAGTAGGGGAGTGTTGTGACACCCCGAGACCGATGCGCCAGGTGTCAGCCAGTCATTCATCGCCGTTGCCATGTCATTAGCTTGTGTGTTGCATTTTGCCATGTCATCGCGTGCATTGCATCATCATGTTTTCAAAACTTGCATCCGTCTGAGTCCGCCCGTCCTTTCCGTTGTCCGTTCTAAGCCCAGTCACAATCACACGCGTCCGCGGCACCTTCGGTATTTATTTTATGAGTGGCCGGAAAACGTTCTAGGAATGGGGTGAAACTTGACGTGTGGTCTTATTATAGCATAGGTAGACCGCCTGTCAATTTTCGTCGCATTCGGAGTTCGTTTGATAGCCCAACGGTTAACCGCGTTAACCGCCGGAAGCCTTTTCTCTTTTGGCCCAGCACCCCTTCACAACAGCCCACTAGCCCATCCCAACTACCTCCATGCTCTCGGTCGTTGGATAGTGATCGCGTGGCCGAAAACTGCTCCTCATTTGGACACTCCTAGCTCCCTCTACCTATATAATTGCCCCCCCTCCTCAAATCACAGGTAAAACCTTAGCCTTCTTCCTCCTCGCACAGCCGGACATGTGCGTCCGCGCCGGACATGTGTGCCGGCCACATCCCCCCGGCCAACCACAAGCTGCCACCTCACCGCGCCGCCGCTCTCAGCCTCTCCCCTCACGACACGTCACCCGCGCCCCGTCTCTCTCTCCTCCCTTCTCCATCGCGGCCCGCCCGAGCCCGCGCCTCGCCCTCCCGGCCCGGGCCGTCTCCGCCGCCAGCCCGCATCGCACCCCGCGCCTCGCTCCACCCTGCCGCCACGCTCCACCGCTCTGCCACCACGCGCCGCCCCGCCGGCGTCCGACCACCGGCGCCGTCGCCGCCCGGCTGCCACCGCCTCCCCGCCCCTAGCCGTTTGGCGCCGCCGCCTCGCCTTGGGTGCACCGTCCACCGCCGTCGGCGCCTCGCCTTGGCCTCCGGTCGCCGGCCGCCGTCGGCCTCGCTCCGACTCACCGCCTCGCCGGCCCTGCTCTCCGCCGTCGTCAGCCACCGCGTCGGCATCGTCTCCGGTCGGATCCGGCGAGATCCGGTCCGGAGCTCGAAGATGGATCAGATCCACCCATCCATCCCTCCAAAAGGCCCACCTCGTCCCGCTCCGCTTCGTCCCCGTACCACTCCGTCCCGTTTTCGCGAGGAGAAAAAAATGACTAAGTCCCTGGTTTTTGTAAAAATATGTGCATGTTGTGGTTGTGATAACTTTTTGTGTGTATGTCCAAATTGAGTGAATAATATGTCAAAATGTTCGTTGTGATATGCTCTTCATTTTGTTTCACTGTGGCATGCTAGTTTGAATTCATCTTGACGCCCTAATCATCGTTGTAAGAGTGCTATATGTTTAAAACTGCTGGTAACTGTAATTTTATTGCATGCTTGTGGTGATGATATCTTTTTGCATGTTTATCCAAATGAAGCATATGATATGTCAAAATGTTCATTGTGAAGTGCTCTACATGATGGTTGCTGTAGCATTCATGTTAGGTGCCATCTTGCCATGTTAATCTCTGTTGCAAAAGTGCATGTGGCTGTTAAGTGCTGAAACTTGTTGTGAGATGTTGTTTTGTCTTGTTCATAGCTATTGATGTGTTTGCCTTTCATGCCACATGTCAATATGTTTTAGAAGCATAATCATGCCATCTTTTCTGTGGTGCAATCCACTTTCCATGATATGCCGTGAGGTGTTTGCAACAAGCTTGTTAAGTAGCCTTCTCACTGTTGTTGTTTTCTAGGACTTGTTAAAAACTGTTAAGTCTGAAACTGTTAAGCCAGAAGCCATGTTAGCTTGATGCCCCAGTCAAATCCTTGCAAGTTTTAGTATGTCAAATGATCATGTCTTGTTGTCCATGTTATGCTCTATCCATCCATGCCCTTATGTGCATATATAGCCTGCTGTAGCTTATATATTTCTTGCTCGCAAGTTGCTATAAGTGTACATGTCAGACTGTTATCAGCATGATCAATTTGGTGAAGCATGTTGTTATTGATCCATGCCTCCTATGGAGTTATCCCAATGGAGTTGTTTGATGTATGCTATGTCTATTACATGTCCATGATCTTTATATACTTAGTAGAGTTGATATGCTTGTTGTTTTGTGCCTCCGAAGGCAGCATCGTGATGATGTTTTTGCCTTCCCAGATTTTGACCAAGTCTGGATAAATTTATTGCAACTTGCCATGCTTGTTTAATTGTGTTCCAGCAAGTTTTTGGGTGTGTTCTAAGTTAATGCTTGTGAAGTATCATGTTTATTTCACATCCATGCCTCTTGTTTTCATGTTTGGGTGTTGTAGCATATATATACCTTGCTCCAAAGTTGCTATGTTGCTGAATATGGTCAGCTTGTTGTTATATCTTGTTTCATGTGTATGTGTTGAACCGTTGCTCCGTTTTGAGCGTGTCATGTATGAAACTTGTGTGTTTTTGCATGTAGAAGCATAATATCATGTTGTTTACATGTTTGGAGTGTGTTTGCTTGTTGTTTGGATGCATCTTGCTTATTTGACATGCTTGACTTGTTTTGCTCATATCTTCTAGGCCGTAGCTCCGAATTAAATAAATTTTATATGAAACTTGACTAGAATTTCGAGTAGATCATCATGGTGCATGTTAACCTGCTGCTTAACAACTTTAACTTAAGGTTTCTTCAGATCTGGACCAATTTCGAAATGTGCATATGAGGACTTATCGGTATTGTTATGTGTTGATTTCGGCCTCATTTAAACTTGTTGGTTTGTGTTGTTCTTGTGTGCTTCATCCCTTGCCATGTTTTGCATCATATAGACTTGTCTTGCATCATACTTGGTTAAGCATCTTGTCATGTTCTTGAGTGGTGTGTTTACCTTGTTGTGTGCTTCCTCTTGCTAGTTCTTTATCCGTTGCAATCGTGATGATTCGTTCGACTACACTTGGTTCGTCTTCGTGGATTCTTCTTCGTCTACTTCATGGACTCGTTCTTCTTCCTTGCGGGATCTCAGGCAAGATGACCATCCCCTTGGATACCTTTACTATCATTGACATGCTAGTTGTCACGATGCTATCGTTATATGTCGCGCTACCCATCTTTATTGTCAGCCCCTCTCCTTGTCGCCATGAAACCTCTAACCTTTGACACCTTCCTAGCAAACCGTTGTTTGGCTATGTTACCCACTTGCTTAGCCCCTCTTATAGCGTTGTTAGTTGCAGGTGAAGATGAATTTTGTTCCATGTTGGAACTTGTTGTTGGCATATCACAATATATCTTATTATTATTAACACACCTATATACTTGGCAATGGGTGAAAGGCTTGGCCTTTTGCTCGGTGTTTTGTTCCACTCATGCCACCTTAGGAGCCGATAAACCGACGTTATGTTCCTTGTTTTTGCGTTCCTAACACGGTTGGGTATATGGGGACCCCTTGACAGTTCGTCTTTGAATAAAACTCCTCCAGCAAGGCCCAACATTGGTTTTAATTTGCAACATAATAAAAACTTTAATTAATTAATTGCATAGGGAGTTAGCGCTATCCGAGGATTCTTTCTACATACAGGGGGCCAGTGCTGATGGTGTTGGTCCCAAACCGGGAGACTGCGGGACCGCCACGTGGAAACTCGAGGTATCTGGCTCTCGTAGGCTCACCTATCTGGTCGTGTCCTGAGACGAGATACGCGCGGCTACTATTAGGGTGTCGGCACGCCGGGAGGTCTTGCTGGACTTGTTTTACCATTGTCGAAATGTCTTGTGCACCGGGAATTCCGAGTCTGATCGGGCCTTCCCTAAGATAAGGGGTAATATTATTATTATCTCTGATGATCGTGAGAGCTTGTGATGGGCTAAGTTGGGACACCCCTGCAGGGTTATGATCTTTCAAAATCCGTGCCCGCGGTTATGTCGAAGATTGGAATTTGTTAATGTCCGGTTGTAGAAAACTTGACAGAGGATCCGAAGTAAAATACACGAACCGCGTGAGTAACCGTGACCGTCTCTTTTCACTTTGAGAAGAGAACACGATGGGGTTATGTTTGACTCATAGGTAGTTCAGGATCTTTAGCGATCACTACTAGTTTGCGACCGTTTGCGTAGATGCTCATCTTATTCTTGTACTCGTAAGTTAGCCACCATACTTTTGCTTAGCCGCTGCTGCAACCTCACCACTTAACCTCTTCCTACCCAATAAGCTTTGCTAGTCTTGTTACCCATGGTTATGGGATTGCTGAGTCCTCGTGGCTCACACATACTACAACAATAGTTGAAGGTGCAGGTTTCCGATGACTTGGCGTGAGAGCGATGTCCTTTGTGTTGGAGTTCTTTCTTCTTCGTCTTCGTCAGTCTTGGGTTAGGTTCTGGGTCGGCAGCCTGGGATTGCAGATGGATGTCGTTGTGTTTTTCATGTTTGCATCCGTAGTCGGATGCCTTGTATTGATGTTGTTGTATTCTTGTGACTTGTATGAATTGTTGTATCCCCATGTATTTATGTAATGGTACGATGTAATGATATCCATCTTGCTAAGCGCCTGAGATGCGTTTGTGCCCCAATCACGTATGAGTCACGTGATCGGGATAGAATTGCATCTTGGGCCTGACAAGTTGGTATCAGTGCCTCGACCGACCATAGGAGCCCCCTTGATTGATCGTAGCCTTGCCGTTCTTGAGTCTAGCTGAAAACTTTTTCGGAGTCTAGTTATATCGGAGAGTAGGAATTCTTTTTACTCCTCAGCCCCTTCGTCGCTGTGGTGAGAAATCTTGACGTAGGTGTTTTGAATTACTCCTCTTCCCCTTCAATTTTTTAGGATCATGTGGTTAGTTTTCGTTCGTTGCGTTGTCAGTTCTTTTCATCTGGTGCATCTCTCGTCAAGTGGATTCGACCCTCTTCTTCTTTGCAAGTTCAACCCTCGGTTCTTTTCAACCGACGGTGTTTTCCCCGTCCTAAGTGGACTTTCTTTTTCCCACCCGCCCACCCTTTCTCTTCTCAGACCGGAGTCCTTCATCGAGTATCCATCCTACTTGTGTAAAGTCCTTTGCATTCTTCCTTAGTTATTTCAACTGGTGGATTCTCGTCTAATTCGTCCTTCTTCATCTTTTTTTTCTCCGGTGGATTCATTTCAAGTTTTCGGTGTTGATCTTATTCTTTTCCATTGCTCAAGAGTTTTTCCCCTTCTCTCGTTCGCCTCTCGCCATTTAATTATACCGGAGTTCCGAAGACATCTCAGGAGATTTGTCCATGTTCCAATTAATTCGAGGTTGTCACCTCATTAGAGTCTTTCAATCGTTCCGGTGCATCATCTCCTTTCAATCTGCTCCAACGTTGTTTTCTCTTCGGTGGGCTCATAACCCACTGGTATTTTCCCAGGATCTTACCTGACTCTTCTAATTTCCCAGAGTGTTTCAAATATTCTTTTCAAAGTCTGACGTAAGTATGGATTCCATCCGTCATCTGCCTTCTCCAAGATCGTTGCAAATTCCTTTCTATGTTGGCTCAACCTTCCTCTTTTCATTTGTCCGGAGTATCTCAATAATTTTGGCGGTGTTCCTCGTAGCCATATGAAGATTGATGACCCACAAGTGTAGGGGATCTATCGTAGTCCTTTCGATAAGTAAGAGTGTCGAACCCAATAAGGAGCAGAAGGAAATGATAGGCAGTTTTCAGTAAGGTATTTTCTGCAAGCACTGAAATTATAAGTAATAGATAGTTTTGTGATAAGGTAATTGGTAGCAAGTGACTAACGGTAAAAGTAAATAGGTGCAGCAAGGTGGCCCAATACTTTTTGTAGCAAAGGACAAGCCTGGACAAACTCTTATGCAAGGTAAAGCGCTCCCGAGGACATATGGGAATTATCGTCAAGCTAGTTTTCATCACGATCATCTGATTCGCGTTCGGTACTTTGATAATTTGGTATGTAGGTGGACCGGTGCTTGGGTGCTACCCTTACTTGGACAAGACTCCCACTTATGATTAACCTCTAATGCAAGCATTCGCAACTACAAAAGAAGTATTAAGGTAAACCTAACCATAGCCTGAAACATATGGATCCAAATCAGCCCGTTACGAAGCAACGCATAAACTAGGGTTTAAGATTCTGTCACTCTGGCAACCCATCATCTACTTATTACTTCCCAATGCCTTCCTCTAGGCCCAAATAATGGTGAAGTGTCATGTAGTCGACGTTCACATGACACCACTAGAGGAGAGACAACATACATCTCATCAAAATATCGAACGAAGACCAAACTCACATGACTACTAATAGCAAGACTTCTCCCATGTCCTTAGGAACAAAAGCAACTACTAACAAGACATAATATTGTTCATGATCAGAGGGGTATTAATATGCATAATGGATCTGAACATATGATCTTCCACCAAATAAACCAACTAGCATCAACTACAAGGAGTAATCAACACTACTAGCAACCCACAGGTACCAATCTGAGGTTTGGATACAAAGATTGGATACAAGATATGAACTAGGGTTTGAGAGGAGATTTTGCTGGTGAAGATGTTGATGAAGATAGCTCTCCCCAAGATGGGAGAGTTGTTGGTTATGACGGCGGTGACGATTTCCCCCTCCCGGAGGGAAGTATCCCCGGCAGAACAGCTCTGCCGGAGCCCTAGATTGGTTTCCGCCTCGGTTCCGCCTCGAGACGGCGGCGTCTGGTCCCGAAAGCCTCCTCTTGATTTTTTTTCCAGGTCAAAACTCTTCATATAGGAGAAGATGGGCACCCGGGGCCCACCGGCTGGCCCTTGAGGCAGGGCGCGCGGCCCCCACCCTCGAGGCCAGCCAGTGGCCCCTCTCGTGGGTTTCTTCCGCCAGGTATTTTTTATATTTTCCGAAAAAATGTTCTGTGGAGTTTCGGGGCTTTTGGAGTTGTGCAGAATAGGTTTCCAGAGTTTGCTCCTTTTCCAGCCCAGAATTCCAGCTGCCGGCATTCCCCCTTCTTCATGTAAACCTTGCAAAATAAGAGGGAAAAGGCATAAGTACTATGACAAAACATGTATGAACAACACATAATGCAATAAATATCAACTTATAAGCATGATGCAAAATGGACGTATCAACTCCCCCAAGCTTAGACCTCGCTTGTCCTCAAGTGAAAGCCGATATCGAAAAATATGCCCACATGTTTAGAGATAGAGGTGTCGATAAAAACAAAATACGGACATGAGGGCATCATGATCATTCTCATAACAGCAACTTATATGATGTAGTCATATGATCATTATGCAAAAGTAACAGTTCATCCACAATATCAAGTATGCATCATAAACTTTATTGGAAACTAACAAACTTTGGTCTCGGTCATTGAAGCAATTGCAATTTATCGTAACATCGGAAAGAGTCAACATAAGAGCTTTTCAGCTAGCCTACATACTCAACTATCATATAGTCTTTCACGATTGCTCACACCCACATAATACTTATGTTTATGGAGTTTTAATCGGACACAGAGAAAGATAGGGGCTTATGGTATTGCCTCCCAACCTTTTACCTCAAGGGTAATGTCAACAGTAATATATCATGAGAACTTATATACAAGTGGGTATATATATCAGGATCTTTCCAACACAGTGTGCTTGCCAAAGGATAAAATAAAAAAGGAAATGTGGAGCTCACCTTGACACTTATAAGACAAGAATAAAAGATAGGCCCTTCGCAGAGGGAAGTAGAGGTTGTCATGTGTTTTTATGGTTGGATGCACAAAGTCTTAGCATAGAAGAACTTCTCTTTATATTGCCACTTGTGATAAGGACCTTTATTATGAAGTCCGTCGCTTTTATTACTTCCATATCACAAGCTCGTATAAAGCTAATTTCTCCCACACTAATAAATTATGCATATATTAGCGGGTTTACAACATGACAACTTACTTGGAGGGATCTTTCTCAATCCATAGGTAGGTATGGCGGACTCTCATGGCAAAACTGGGTTTAAGGATATATGGAAGCACAAGTAGTATCTCTACTTAGTGCGAGGAGTTTGGGCTAGCATGAGAGGGAAAGGCAAGCTCAACATGTTGGAAGATACATGACAATATACTTTATTTCAGATATAAGAAGACATAACCCATTATGTTGTCTTCCTTGTCCAACATCAACTCTTTAGCATGTCATACTTTAATGAGTGCTCACAATCATAAAAGATGTCCAAGATAGTATATTTGTATGTGAAGCCTCTCTTCTTTTATTACTTCCTATTAATTGCAATGATGACCAAAACTATGTTTGTCACCTCCCAACAACTTTTGTTTATCATAATCTTGTATGTGAAGTCATTACTTCCCATAAGATCGATATGATCTCTTTGATACTCTTTTTGTTTTCTTTCTTTCTATCGTGACCCAAGTGAGGGAACCAAGCCCTTGACTCAACACTAATCTTTATTATATAGCTCACGGACTCGAATACAAAGGATAAAGCTCACAAAGCAAAAGCTCACAACTAGATCATGCTAACTTTATTATAATAGATCAAGCTACTACCGAAAGGATCGAACTAAGTAAAATGGTAAAGATAGGGGTGATGGTGATACGATACCGGGGTCACTCCCCCAAGCTTGGCAGTTTCCAAGGGGAGTGCCCATACCCATATGGTTATGTCTCCTTCTTCGGGGTTGGTGATGATGTCTTCTTCCTCAGCTTGCGCTTAAGGGCGGAATTTTGCTCCTTTAGATCATTGAAATCTTGCCCAAGGTTTAATATCTTCTTGCATAATGCCTGCTTGTTTTCCTGCAAGAGGTTGAAAGGGATAAATTAGATCTTAGGTTTCTTTACTCTGTCGGGGAGGCTTGACTTTTTGAACTCCACGTGCATGTCTCCAGGTTGAGGTAGTGGGACTTCGTCTTCGTCTGAACTAGTCCAATCTTTCCTCTTTGAATCCTGATCCTCGTCTTCTTCGGTGGTCCAACCATAATGCTCCAAATCACCATAGACCTTAGGGTCAGCAAGGGAATTAGCCACATAGCTTTCTCCCTCCGAATCCTGGGATGACATGTCGCTTTTATCTGTGACAGAAGAGGCTTGAAACGAAAACAAAGGAGTTCTGCGTGATACAGAGGTCAAAACCTTCGGGAGTATATATAATGAACTTTTCCAGCACGAAAGGAGTAACCCACAAGAAAATGGAGTCCGGGGGACACACGGGGTGCCCTCGAGGCAGGGGGGCGTGCCCCCTACCCTCGAGGCCACCTCGTGTCTCCTTCGGACTGCAGCTTATTTTTGTAAATATTCCAAAACGGAGAAAAATTGCCTTTAGAACTGTTTTGGAGTCGGTTTACTTACCGTATCACGTACCTCTTCCTTTTCGGAAGCTGAATCGTTCTGGAAAGTGTCCCTTATGTATTCCTCCGGGGTTATGGTTTCAATAATGTTAGTTTCAACATTTATAGGATTACCTAAGATATAATGTTTGATCCTTTGACCATTCACCACCTTCGGATTTATGCCTTCGAAGTTGTTGATTTTTATGGCACCGGAACGATAGACCTCCTCGATAACGTAAGGTCCTTCCCACTTAGAGAGAAGTTTTCCTGCAAAAATTCTTAAACGAGAGTTGTATAGCAAAACATAATCACGTACGTTGAACTCACGCTTTTGTATCCTTTTGTCATGCCATCTTTTAACCTTTTCTTTAAATAACTTGGCATTCTCGTAGGCCTGGGTTCTCCATTCATTGAGACAGCTAATATCAAATAACCTCTTTTCAACAGCAAGTTTGAAATCATAATTGAGCTCTCTGATAGCCCAATATTCCTTATGTTCTAGCTCAAGAGGTAAGTGACAAGCTTTTCCATATACCATCTTATATGGAGACATACCCATAGGATTTTTGTATGCAATTCTATAGGCCCATAATGCATCATCTAGTTTCTTGGACCAATTCTTTCTAGACCTATTAACCGTCTTTTGCAAGATTAATTTCAACTCACTATTACTTAGTTCTACCTGACCACTAGTCCGTGGGTGATAAGGTGATGCAATTCTATGGTTGACATCTGATGGCTTCTCGCCCCTCGTTGGTTACCCCAAGTGGAAGGTTTGAGATGCAGTGTAGCGGTAGTTTTCCCATGGCAAAGATACCAAGGATCGAATCCCCTGAGACTCCGAGGGTCAACAAGAAGGTGTCAACTGCTAGCGGCGCAACTTAGCGATTGACAGGACCTGCACACAGATACAAATAACTTTGCTCCCAACGAGTACAGAGAGGTTGTCAATCCCTCCGGCCTTGTCGTTTACAAAGGATGAAACGCAAGAGATAATAGTGATAGGTATGACTGCAACTAGTTAGTAAGAACAGGAAGTAAATAACGGGTGTGATCAGTGATGGTAATATGGACCGGGGTCCCATGATGTTCACTAGTGATGTCTCTCTCCCAAAAGACGATAAAATAGCTAAGCGAGGTAAACGAATTACAGCTGGGCAATTGACAGGATTATGTGCGCAAACCAATGCTAACTATGCTGCAAGAAAGGTAGAGGCTCAAAAGCATGGGCGGTACGCCAAGGCAAGTAGACCGAAATCCATCTGCATCTACTACTAATCATCCACCTTGAGATATCTATCCAGAACATCTCGCTGGTATTAAGTTGCGAGTCCCACCATAGTGTAAACTCAAAGCAACAGACAACTGCATTAAAAGAACTTTGCGTAAAGTAAACAATCCTTGCACCGCAAGTACAAGCACCGTTGTTTTCCCCCTTGTGGCAACAGCACATCCCCTAGACTCATGTTTCTGTCACTCAAGCTAGTCATCGAGGGGCATGAACCCACAATCAAGCATAACGTTCCCTCTTGGAGTTACTACCTACTACTTGGCCAAAGCAATAAACAGCAACGGAGAACATGCAAGAATTACTCAAGAACATAAATATAAAAGAGGTAAATCAAATATATTACTCACACACAATCTGAACATAATCTCATAATCCATTGGATCCCAGCAAACTCATCATAGCACCAGCATAAGGATTACATATGTGCCTCGATCATGTAGGGCAGCTCACGAGGTCTAATCGGTGAAGAACAAAGAGGGGAGGAGAACATCACATAGCTACTGGTCATGGACCCATGGTCCAAGGGGGACTACTCACAACTCATCCGGGAGGCGTCCATGGTGGTGGAGAAGCTCCCGGTGGTGATCCTCCCCTCCGGCAGGGTGCCGGGAAGAGTTCTCCTGGTGCTCCCGATCTTGGAAGCGCGGCGGCGGCGGAACAGAGATGAGATCGCGAAAAAGGGTTCCGTCCTCGAGGGTTTCGGGACGCGGTGTAAATATATGCCAAAGGGGGGCGTCAGAAGAGGCAAGGGGGGCCCAGGCGCCCTGGCGGCGCGGCCAGGAGGGGGGCCACCCCCTCTGGTCGCCTGGAGCCCTGGTGGCCCCCCTCTGGCCCTACTTTGGCCGCATGGAAGCTTCCGGAACGCTGATTTTTTATATATTTTTCCCGGGATTTTTTTGGCAATTTACGTAATGGGAAAACCTGAAATACAAAAACAGCAGAAAACAGAAACTGGCACTGGGGTGCACTGAGTTAATAGGTTAGTCCAAATATGATCAAAAGTGTATGGAAGTGCAAAAATATCATAGCAATATCACACAAAAGAGGCATGGAGCAAGCAGAAATTATAGATACGTTTTGGACGTATCAACATCCCCAAGCTTAATTCCTGCTCGTCCTCGAGTAGGTAAATGATAACAAGCATAATTTCTATGGTGACATGCTATTAACCATATAAGAACTTTTCACAGTCACATGACAAATGCTTACTGAGACAATGAATCTTTAGTAATTAAGTTGCCTCATGAGAATATCACAAAGAACTGAAAGTTTTACAATATGATACTGAAACACTCAATAGATTTGTAGTGAGCATGGTGTGCAAACATGGCAAAGTGGTACCTCGCTTGCCCCCTTTAGTGAAGCAAAACATAAATGCAGGGGCACCTCCAAAGTTTAAGTGACGACTAGATACAATGATTTCAGAATAAACGATATCATAGTCATGCAGAAGATAATGGTACTTTGGGACAATGCACATTACACTCAGAATGATAATCATGCTCTCAATAGTTGGTGCTTTGAAGAAAGAAGGTGGAGACTCTCGAACCGTGGCTTTTGATGGTAAGGTTGAAAACCCGTGGTCGGAAACAAAAACTAAACATGTACCAGAGCTCTTGGTTTTTTAAAAACAGAGGTAAAAATTATTTTTTAGAGATGCATATTTCGTCAACGAATGCTAGCAGATAACTCAATTACTTCTCGAGCTGGACAAGTTTCGAGGAACGGCTCCCGCACGAGGACGATCACATCCTCTTAATCTCCTTTGTTTATCACTGCCAAAGTTTTCTGATTTCTCATGAACAAAGCGTGAAGGAGGGTTTGTTTGTTGTATATTTTTTAATGAGCCGGGCGCACTCTTTGCCAGTTCCTTCTCGTATTAGGGGTTTGCACATTTGACATGCAATCCCGGGGTGAAGCTTGTCCAACTTAAAAATATCATGAATTAACTACTACTTCCTCATGAGCTAAAACAGAGGCACAAAAGAGAAATGCTTTTTTCATTAATTTCGAGATGGTACACGAAAGTCTTCGTTAGGAATGGCAAGTAAATACCATGTATAGGAAGGTATGGTGGACTCATATGGCATAACTGGTTTAAAGGATTTTGGATGCACAAGCAGTCAGTCCGCTTAGTACAGGCGAAGGTTAGCAAAAGACTGGGAGCGACCAACTAAGAGAGCAATGATGGCCATAATCATGCAGAGCGACAAAGCAACATTGAATCGGGCATGGAAGTTATATCGCTACTCAGAAATCAAAGATCATCAAGGCTTGGTAGACTTTCTTTACAGTCTTAAATATGCGTGACCATATGCCAAGTCAATCAAAATAAATTCTTGGAGGAAGATATCACTAAACCATACCACATCATAGGCAAACAAATCATGTTGGTACTTCAATAACACATTAAGAACCCCCCAGCTATTTGAGACTAACCATAAGAAAACATGAACTACTAAGCACCATTATGCACATAGCATTTTTATCATAGACATATCAACCAGTGCAACAGAAGCCAACTCTCTTAACAAGATAAGCATGATAACTCAAGAGAGTTCCAGCAACCAACTAAACAAAAGCTCTTTAAAAAGAAAAGCATGAAAACTAAGAGCTAAGCATGACAGTAGCTATTGAAAGACAAAGAACATACACAGCAAAGATAAAAATGAAAATCCTATGTTATGTTCTAGGTTGAAGTGGAGCGTGTTTCTCTCCCACACAAAGAAAGATGGGTTCCAACTCGTTATGAGCAGCAAGCAAAGGTAAAGAAAACTAATAAGGAAAACTAAAAGCAAGACGCTCCAAGCATAGCACATAACACATGAAGTGATTAAAATATAGTGGAATGAAAGACGAACTGATAATGTTGATGGAGAAGGGGATGCACGGGGGCATCTCCAAGCTTAGACGCTTGAGTCTTCTTGAATATTTCTTGGGGGTGCACGGGGGCATCCCCAAGCTTGAGCGTTTGACACTCCTGAATCTTTTTATCATCTTCCCTCGCACACTTGAAAACTCCCTTCATACATAACTCATCATAATCTGATTAGCGAGGTTAGTACCCATAATAAAATAATTTTTCCTTGCTGGAAATAAGGATAATCTTGAAGGTCTACTGTTTCTCAAGATTGCCAAAAGGTTTTTGCAAAGAAAAAGCAAGCTCAAGGTTTGCAAAACGAAGAAAAGGCAAAACAGGACAGAATCTGTGAAAAACAGACCAGCAGGTAGTAAATAATTTTTTCGGGCACTTCTGCAACTCAAATCAAAAAACTCAGAACAGACGCCCAAAAGCCAATTGTATAGAGCACGCTGTCAAAAAAATTCAGACCAAAAAGATGATCTGGTGATTTTATACGGATTTTTCTGTCCAAGGACAGAATCTGTTTCCTGGACAGCACGTCACAACTTTTGAACTTTCTTGCAATCAGAGGCTAAACTTGGCACAAAGCTGAAAAGTAAAGATACAATGATGATGCTACTGTAGTAACAAACATCAAGACACAACAAAAGCAAAATAAAATTTTATTCATTGTGGGCTGCCTCCCAAAAGCGTTTTCTTTTATGCCTTTAAGCTAGGCATAATGCAAAGAGATTAGTCAGAGGCTTGGAGATTTTGGAGAAGTCATTAATGAACCTCCTATAAAACCCAGCATGACCAAGGAAACTTCATATACCTTTGATGTCCTTGGGACACGACATCTTTTCAATATCATCAACTTTAGCTTTGTCCACTTCAATACATCTTTCAGAAATTTTATGTCCCAAGACAATGCCTTCATTAACCATAAAGTGGCACTTCTCCCAATTCAAGACAAGGTTAGTGTCTTCACATCTCTGCAAAACTGGATGAAGGTTGCTTAAGCAATCATCAAAAGAAGTTCCGTAAACGGAGAAATCGTCCATGAATACCTCAACAATCTTTTCACAAAAGTGAGAGAATATAGCCATCATGCATCTTTGAAAGGTAGCGGGTGCATTTCATAAACCAAAAGGCATATGTCTATAAGCAAAGGTACCGAAAGGACAAGTAAAGGTGGTCTTTTCTTGATCCCCCTTTGACATGGGTATTCGAGAGAAACCAGAATAACCATCTAGAAAGCAGAAATGAGTATGTTTGGATAATCTTTCTAGCATTTGATCAATAAATGGCAAGGGGTAATGATCTTTCTTAGTAGCTTTATTTAACTTGCGGAAATCAATTACCATCCTATAACATGTAACTATCCTTTGCGGGATCAATTCATCTTTATCATTAGGGACAACAGTCATGCCTCCTTTCTTAGGAACACAATGGACAGGACTTACCCACTAGCTATCAGCAATGGGATAGATAATACCTGCCTCTAGGAGCTTTATAATTTCCTTCCTTACCACTTCTTTCATCTTAGGATTTAACCGTCGCTGATGATCAATAACTGGTTTAGCATTTTCTTCCAATTTTATCTTGTGTTGACATATAGTGGGACTAATGCTGTTAAGATCATCTAGAGTATATCCAATAGCAGCTCGGTGCTTCTTCAGAGTTTTCAATAATCTTTCTTCTTCATGCTCTGAAAGTTTAGCACTAATAATAACAGGATATATCTTCTTTTCATCAAGATAAACATACTTAAGATTATCAGGCAAAGTTTTAAGTTCAAATACGGGATCACCCTTGGGTGGAGGAGGATCCCCTAGGATTTCAATAGCCAAGTTGTTTTTCAATACGGGTCCCTGTGTAAGGAATATTTCATCTATCCCCCTTCTTTCATTCATTTGCATATCATTTTCATGGTCTAGCAAGTATTGTTCTAAAGGATCATTACGTGGCACGACAATAGAGGCAAGACCGATAAGTTCATCCTTACTGGGTGGTGCCTTTTCAAGGGGTTGTCTACGGAATTTAGCAAAGTTAAAATCATGAGACGTGTCCCCTAATCCGACAGTGACAATGTCTTTCACACAATTTATCTTGGCATTAACGGTATTCAAGAAGGGTCTACCAAATATAATGGGACAGAAAGCATCTTGTGGGGAACTAAGAACAAGAAAATCAGTAGGGTATTTAACCTTCCCACATAGAATTTCAATATCTCTAACAATCCCAACTGGTGAAATAGTATCTCTATTAGCAAGCTTAATAGTAACATCAATCCCTTCTAACTCAATAGGTGCAATATCATGCATAATTTTGTTATACAAATCGAGAGGGATAATGCTCGCACTAGCTCCTACGTCACATAAACCATGATAACAATGATCTCATATCTTGACATGATAACAGGCAAGCCTACAACAGGTTTATGTTTATTCCTAGCATTGGGTTTAGCTATTCTAGCAGACTCTTCTTGGAGATAAATAACATGACCATCTAAATCTTCTACCAAGAGATCTTTAACCATAGCAACACTAGGTTCAACTTTAATTTGCTCAGAGGGTGTAGGTGTTCTAGTATTACTCTTACGAACTACAGTTGAAGCTTGAGCATGATCCTTTATCCTAACATGGAAAGGTGGTTTCTCGATATACGCGGTAGGGATAACTGGATCAACATTATAAGTGATAGTCTTTTCTTCGACTTTAATAGGTTGAACTACTTTTACTTCAATAGGGGGATGGTATTTAAACCACTTCTCCTTGGGGAAATCAACATGAGTAGCAAAGGATTCACAGAAAGAAGCTACTATCTCAGAGTCAAGTCCATATTTAGTGCTAAACTCACGGAAAACATCGGTATCCATAAAAGCTTTAACACAATCAAACTTATGGGTCATACCTGACTCCTTACCTTCATCGATGTCCCAATCTTCGGAGTTGCGTTTAATTCTTTCCAATAAACCCCATTTGAAGTCAATAGTCTTCGTCATATAAGAGCCAGAACAAGAAGTATTGAGCATGGAGCGATTATTATGAGAAAGTCGAGCATAAAATTTGTGAATGATCATTTCTCTTGAGAGCTCATGACTGGGGCATGAATATAACATTGACTTAAGCCTCCCCCAAGCTTGAGCGATGCTTTCTCCTTCGCGAGGCCAGAAATTATAAATATAGTTACGATCACGATGAACCTGGTGCATAGGGTAGAACTTCTGATGAAATTCCAACTTCAGACGATTATAGTTCCAAGATCCCTTATCATCGCATAGCCTAAACCATGTCAATGCGTCTCCCTTCAAAGATAAAGGTAAAACCTTCTTCTTGATAACATCCTCGGGCATACCTGCAAGCTTAAACAATCCACAAACGTCATCCACATAGATTAGATGTAAATCGGGGTGAAGTGTTCTGTCTCCTCCATAGGGATTTTCAAGCAATTTCTCTATCATGCCCGAAGGAATCTCAAAGCAAACATTTTCATTAGGTGCAGTAGGTTGAGGAGCAACTCTTTGCTCTTCTGCTCGGGGTGAAGATACACCGAACAAGCCCCTCAAAGGATTTTGAGCCATAGTAACAAGTGACAATAAATTTCAGCACACTAAATAATTTTTTCCTTACCAAATTCCACTTACCAAAGGCGCTTCACTCCCCGGCAACGGCGCCAGAAAAGAGTCTTAATGACCCACAAGTGTAGGGGATCTATTGTAGTCCTTTCAATAAGTAAGAGTGTCGAACCCAACGAGGAGCAAAAGGAAATGATAGGCAGTTTTCAGTAAGGTATTTTCTGCAGCCACTGAAATTATAAGTAATAGATAGTTTTGTGATAAGGTAATTGGTAGCAAGTGACAAACGTTAAAGTAAATAGGTGCAGCAAGGTGGCCCAATCCTTTTTGTAGCGAACGACAAGCCTGGACAAACTCTTATGCAAGGTAAAGCGCTCTCGAGGACATATGGGAATTATCGTCAAGCTAGTTTTCATCACGATCATCTGATTCGCGTTCGGTACTTTGATAATTTGGTATGTGGGTGGACCGGTGCTTGGGTGCTGCCCTTACTTGGACAAGCCTCCCACTTATGATTAACCTCTAATGCAAGCATCCGCAACTACAAAAGAAGTATTAAGGTAAACCTAACCATAGCCTGAAACATATGGATCCAAATCAGCCCCCTACGAAGCAACACATAAACTAGGGTTTAAGCTTCTGTCACTCTAGCAACCCATCATCTACTTATTACTTCCCAATGCCTTCCTCTAGGCCCAAATAATGGTGAAGTGTCATGTAGTCGACGTTCACATGACACCACTAGAGGAGAGACAACATACATCTCATGAAAATATCGAACGAAGACCAAACTCACATGACTACTAATAGCAAGACTTCTCCCATGTCCTCAGGAACAAAAGCAACTACTCAGAAGACATAATATTGTTCATGATCAGAGGGGTATTAATATTCATAATGGATCTGAACATATGATCTTCTACCAAATAAACGAACTAGCATCAACTACCAGGAGTAATCAACACTACTAGCAACCCACAAGTACCAATCTGAGGTTTGGATACAAAGATTGGATACAAGAGATGAACTAGGGTTTGAGAAGAGATGGTGCTGGTGAAGATGTTGATGAAGATAGCTCTCCCCAAGATGGGAGAGTTGTTGGTGATGACGGCGGTGATGATTTCCCCCTCCCAGAGGGAAGTATCCCCGGCAGAACAGCTCTGCCGGAGCCCTAGATTGGTTTCCGCCTCGGTTCCGCCTCGAGACGGCGGCGGCTGGTCCCGAAAGCCCCCTCTTGATTTTTTTCCAGGTCAAAACGCTTCATATAGGAGAAGATGGGCACCCGGGGCACACCGGCTGGCCCTCGAGGCAGGGGGGCGCGCCCCCCACCCTCGAGGCCAGCCAGTGGCCCCTCTCGTGGGTTTCTGCCGCCAGGTATTTTTTATATTTTCCAAAAAAATTGTTCTGTGGAGTTTCGGGGCTTTTGGAGTTGTGCAGAATAGGTTTCCAGAGTTTGCTCCTTTTCCAGCCCAGAATTCCAGCTGTCGGCATTCCCCCTTCTTCATGTAAACCTTGCCAAATAAGAGGGAAAAGGCATAAGTACTGTGACAAAACATGTATGAACAACACATAATGCAATAAATATCAACTTATAAGCATGATGCAAAATGGACGTATCAAAGACCGAAGAAGCCTTTTCCCCTGAATCTTGTCTGTTCCCTCGGAGATTCGTGTTTCTAGATTAATGCTATCCTCTCGAATTATTCCGTTTGTCATAAATTCTTTTCCTTAACCATCCGGAGCATTTCATGAATTCTTTCTTTTTGTGATCCTCCGAATGTCATCATATCAAAACATCTCTTCGTTCTCAGTTTTCAACTTCGTCCTCCAAATATTCTTCATTGATGCCTCTCCGTTCGTCTCACATTCGTCCGGTGCTTAGTTCAAGTACTCTTTAATCAGTTCACGATCTCTTCGTTCTCTTGTATCTAAAATTTTCCCAAGTGCTTTATTCTTCCCGGTGATTCATTCTCTTGTATTCACTCAATTTTAGTTCTTCCCGGTGGTTCGTTCCTTTTCTTCACGCAGTTTTAATTCTCACGGTGGTTCGCTCAAGAGTTCTTTTCCAGTGCTATCATATCAATCCATTCATTTTAATTCCAATCATACCGGTGTTTCATGAATATTTTCGCAAGTTCGCGATATATCCCTCTTTAGTCATTTCAACGAGAATAAGTAGTATGCCAAATCCATTGCTTTCATCAATTTATTATATTAAAGAATGAGCATACCATAATTCGTATTCATTATCGTCAAGTTGATTTATTCCTTCCTTCGGAATTTATTCTTGATGAATAAATTCTAGTCCCAAGTGCTTTCATCTTTTCTCTTCCGGAGTTCAAGTTTCTCGGCCATCTCGTCGGAACCTCCATCTAAACCATTGCAAGGCTTTAATCTTATTGTTTTCATCCGTCATTTCTATATCATCATCCTCTTGTTACCGGAGTTTGCTATGGTGGTTCCTCATGTTTTAAGTCATTCTTCAAGTGTTCTTTAAATCCTTGTGGAGCAGCTCAAGCATTATTCTTCTTGCATCTCGAAGTGCAATTAATTCTCCGTATTCTTTTGAAGTGGAGTTTTGCATTTCTTCATTCTCAGCTAATCCATCTTTTGGTTGCGGCATAATTCAACTCAAGTCTTGAGATGTTTTAATAAGTCCACAACAAGCTTATTCTTTTCGTGTCGATTTTTCAACAACTCCGTTCGTTCCGTCTTCGCAAGGACGCCTTCAGTTCTTTGTGCTAGAAGATGTTCTTCCTTTTCCTTGTTTCCCATTCCATTATTTCAAATCTTCCGGAGGCATTGTGTTGTTTCTCTCATCAAGTATTATTCCTTCTTCTCAAGTCTTGTTCTATTCCTTCCATTTTTCAGCCAAAGTGCTGCCCGAATTCCTTTGTGGAGATTCCTTTCCATCTCTTATTAACCGGAGTGGTTTCGAATTCATTCTTATTCCTTCAACTCGTGCTTCACAGCCTTCAACCTTTTGGTTCTCGTCGTATTCCTTGTTCTTCTTTGTCTAACGAAGTGTTTGCAACTTCGTTCTCCTCCGTCGTGTTCATTCTTTCGAGTGGCTCAACCTCTCGAGGTTCTGTTGTTTCACTCTTTTGTCCTCGAAGAACTTTGTTCTTCGTTTTTCTCTTCTGTCTCGTTCCTAAGATCTCGGGACGAGATCTCTTGTTAGTAGGGGAGTGTCGTGACACCCCGAGACCAATGCGCCAGGTGTCAGCCAGTCATTCATCGCCGTTGCCATGTCATCTGCTTGTGTGTTGCATTTTTCCATGTCATCGCGTGCATTGCATCATCATGTTTTCAAAACTTGCATCCGTCCGAGTCCGCCCGTCCTTTCCGTTGTCCATTCCGAGCCCAGTCACACTCGCACGCGTCCGCGGCACCTCCAATATTTATTTTATGAGTGGCCGGAAAACATTCTCGGAAAGGGATGAAACTTGATGTGTGGTCTTATTGTAGCATAGGTAGACCGCCTGTCAATTTTCGTCGCATTCGGAGATCGTTTGATAGCCCAACGGTTAACCGCGTTAATCGTCAGAAGCCTTTTCTCTTTTGGCCCAGCACCCCTTCACAACAACCCACTAGCCCATCCAAACCACCTCCATGCTCTCGGTCATTGGATCTTGATCGCGTGGCCGAAAACCAATCCTCATTTGGACACTCCTAGCTCCGTCTACCTATATAATTGCCTTCCCTCCTCAAATCACGGGTAAAACCCTAGCCTTCTTCCTCCTCGCGCAGCCGGACGTGTCCGTCCGCATCGGACATGACCGCCGGCCACATCCCCTTGGCCAACCACAAGCTGCCACCTCACCGCGCCGCCGCTCTTAGCCTCTCCCCTCGCGACACGTCACCCGCGCCCCGTCTCTCTCTCCTCCCTCCTCCATCGCGGCCCGCCCGAGCCCGCGCCTGGCCCTCCCGGCCCGGGTCGTTTCCGCCGCCAGCCCGCATCGCGCATCGTGCCTCGGTCCACCCCGCCACCACGCTCCACCGCTCTGCCACCATGCACCGCCCCGCCGTCGTCCGACCACCGGCGCCGCCGCCGCCCGGCTGCCACCGCCTCCCCGCCCCTAGCCGTTTGGCGCCGCCGCCTCGCCTTGGACGCGCCGTCCACCACCGCCGGCGCCTCGCCTCGGCCTCCGATCGCCGGTCTCCGTCGGCCTCGCTCCGACTCACCGCCTCGCCGGCCCTGCTCTCCGCCGTCGTGAGCCACCGCGTTGGCATCGTCTCCGGCCGGATCCGACGAGATCCGGTCCGGAGCTCGAAGATGGATCAAATCCACCCATCAATCCCTCCAAACGGCCCACCTCGCCCCGCTCCGCTTCGTCCCCGTACCACTCCGTCCCGTTTTCACGAGGTGAAAAAAATGACTAAGTCCCTGGTTTTTGTAAAAATATGTGCATGTTGTGGTTGTGATAACTTTTTGTGTGTATGTCCAAATTGAGTGAATAATATGTCAAAATGTTCATTGTGATATGCTCTTCATTTTGTTCCACTGTGGCATGCTTGTTTGAATTCAACTTGATGCCCTAATCATCGTTGTAAGAGTGCTATATGTTTAAAACTCCTGGTAACTGTAATTTTATTGCATGCTTGTGGTGATGATATCTTTTTGCATGTTTATCCAAATGAAGCATATCATATGTCAGAATGTTCATTGTGAAGTGCTCTACATGATGGTTGCTGTAGCATTCATGTTAGGTGCCATCTTTCCATGTTAATCTCTGTTGAAAAAGTGCATGTGGCTGTTAAGTGCTGAAACTTGTTGTGAGATGTTGTTTTGTCTTGTTCATAGCTATTGATGTGTGCCACATGTCAATATGTTTTAGAAGCACAATCATGCCATCTTTCTGTGGTGCAATCCACTTTCCATGATATGCCTTGAGGTGTTTCCAAAAAGCTTGTTAAGTAGCCTTCTCGTTGTTGTTGTTTTCTAGGACTTGTTAAAAACTGCCAAGTCTGAAACTGTTAAACCTGATGCCATGTTTGCTTGATGCCCCACTCAAATCCTTGCATGTTTTAGTATGACAAATGATCATGTCTTGTTGTCAATGTTATGCTCTATCCATCCATGCCCTTATGTGCATATATAGCCTGATGTAGCTTATTTATTTCTTGCTCTCAAATTGCTATAAATGTACGTGTCAGACTGTTATCAGCATGATCAATTTGGTGAAGCTTATTGTTATTGATCCATGCCTCCTATGGATTTGTACCAATGGAGTTGTTTGATGTATGCTATGCCTATTACATGTCAATGATCTTTATATACTTAGTAGAGTTGATATGCTTGTTGTTTTGTGCCTCCGAAGGCAGCATCGTGATGATGTTTTTGCCTTCCCAGATTTTGACTAAGTCTGCATAAATTTATTGCAACTTACCATGCTTGTTTAATTGTGTTCCAGCAAGTTTTTGGGTCTGTTCTAAGTTCATGCTTGTTAAGTATCATGTCTAATTCACATCCATGCTTCTTGTTTTCATGTTTTGGTGTTGTAGCATATATATACCTTGCCCCAAAGTTGCTATGTAGCTGAATTTGGTCAGCTTTTTGTTATATCTTGTTTCATGTGTATGTGTTGAACCGTTGCTCCGTTTTGAGCGTGTCCTATATGAAACTTGTGTGTTTTTGCATGTAGAAGCATAATATCATGTTGTCTACATATTTGGAGTGTGTTTGCTTGTTGTTTGGATGCATCTTGCTTGTTTGACATGCTTGACTTGTTTTTCTCATGTCTTCTACGCCGTAGCTCCGAATTAAATTAACTTTATATGAAACTTGAATAGAATTTCGATTAGATCATCATGGTGCATGTTAACCTGCTGTTTAACAACTTTAATATAAGGTTTGTTCGGATCTGGACCAATTTCGAAATGTGCATATGAGGATTTACCGGTATTGTTATATGTTGATCCCGGCCTCATTTAAACTTGTTGGTTTGTGTTGTTGTTGTGTGCTTCATCCCTTGCCATGTTTTGTATCATATAGACTTGTCTTGCATCATACTTGGTTGAGCATCTTGTCATGTTCTTGAGTGGTGTGTTTACCTTACTGTGTGCTTCTTCTCGCTACTTCTTTATCCGTTGCGATCGTGAGGATTCGTTCGACTACACTTGGTTCGTCTTCGTGGATTCTTCTTCGTCTAACGAAGTGTTTGCAACTTCGTTCTCCTCCGTCGTGTTTGTTCTTTCGAGTGGCTCAACCTCTCGAGGTTCAGTTGTTTCACTCTTTTGTCCTCGAAGAACTTTGTTCTTCATTTTTCTCTTCCGTCTCATTCCTAAGATCTCGGGACGAGATCTCTTGTTAGTAGCGGAGTGTAGTGACACCCCGAGACTGATGCGCCAGGTGTCAGCCAGTCATTCGTCGCCGTTGCCATGTCATCTGCTTGTGTGTTGCATTTTGCCATGTCATCGCGTGCATTGCATCATCATGTTTTCAAAACTTGCATCCGTATGAGTCCGCCCGTCCTTTCCGTTGTCTGTTCTGAGCCCAGCCACACTCGCACGCGTCCGCGGCACCTCCGATATTTATTTTATGAGTGACCGGAAAACATTCTAGGAATGGGGTGAAACTTGACGTGTGGTCTTATTATAGCATACGTAGACCGCCTGTCAATTTTCGTCGCATTCGGAGTTCGTTTGATAGCGCAACGGTTAACCGCGTTAACCGCCGAAAGCCTTTTCTCTTTTGGCCCAGCACCCCTTCACAAAAGCCCACTAGCCCATCCCAACCACCTCCATGCTCTCGTTCGTTGGATCGTGATCGCGTGGCCGAAAACTGCTCCTCATTTGGATACTCCTAGCTCCCTCTACCTATATAATTGCCTCCCCCTCCTCAAATCACGGGTATAACCCTAGCCTTCTTCCTCCTCGCATAGCCGGACATGTCCGTCCGTGCCGGACATGTCCGCCGGCCACATCCCCCAGGCCAACCACAAGCTGCCACCTCACCGCGCCGCTGCTCTCAGCCTCTCCCCTCGCGACACGTCACCCGCGCCCCGTCTCTCTCTCCCCCCTCCTCCACCGCGGCCCGCCCGAGCCCGTGCCTGGCCCTCCTGGCCCCGGCCGTCTCTGCCACCAGCCCGCATCGCGCCCCGCGCCTCGCTCCACCCCGCCGCCACGCTCCACCGCTCTACCACCACGCGCCGCCCCGCCGGCGTCCAACCACCAGCGCCGCCGCCGCCCGGCTGCCACCGCCTCACCGCCCCTAGCCGTTTGGCGCCGCCGCCTCGCCTTAGGCGCGCCGTTCACCACCGCCGGCGCCTCGCCTCGGCCTCGCTCTGACTCACCGCCTCGCCGGCCCTGCTCTCAGCCGTCGTCAGCCACCGCATCGGTATCGTCTCCGGCCGGATCCGGCAAGATCCGGCCCGGAGCTCGAAGATGGATCAGATCCACCCATCCATCCCTCCAAGCGGCCCACCTCGTCCCGCTCCGCTTCGTCCCCGTACCACTCCGTCCCGTTTTCGCGATGTGAAAAAATGACTAAGTCCCTAGTTTTTGTAAAAATATGTGCATGTTGTGGTTGTGGTAACTTTTTGTGTGTATGTCCAAATTGAGTGACTAATATGACAAAATGTTCGTTGTGATATGCTCTTCATTTTGTTCCACTGTGGCATGCTTGTTTGAATTCATCTTGACGCCCTAATCATCGTTGTAAGAGTGCTATATGTTTAAAACTGCTGGTAACTGTAATTTTATTGCATGCTTGTGGTGATGATATCTTTTTGCATGTTTATCCAAATGAATCATATGATATGTCAAAATGTTCATTGTGAAGCGCTCTACATGATGGTTGATGTAGCATTCATGTTAGGTGTCATCTTGCCATGTTAATCTCTGTTGCAAAAGTGCATGTGGCTGTTAAGTGCTGAAACTTGTTGTGAGATGCTGTTTTTTCTTGTTCATAGCTATTGATGTGTTTGTCTTTCATGCCACATGTCAATATGTTTTAGAAGCACAATCATGCCATCTTTTCTGTGGTGCAATCCACTTTCCATGATATGCCTTGAGGTGTTTGCAACAAGCTTGTTAAGTAGCCTTCTCGTTGTTGTTGTTTTCTAGGACTTGTTAAAAACTGCTAAGTCTGAAACTGTTAAACCTGATACCATGTTTGCTTGATGCCCCACTCAAATCCTTGCATGTTTTAGTATGTCAAATGATTATGTCTTGTTGTCCATGTTATGCTCTATCCATCCATGCCCTTATGTGCATATATAGCCTGATGTAGCTTATTTATTTCTTGCTCTCAAGTTGCTATAAATGTACCTGTCAGACTATTATCAGCATGATCAATTTGGTGAAGTTTGTTGTTATTGATCCATGCCTCCTATGGAGTTGTACCAATGGAGTTGTTTGATGTATGCTATGTCTATTACATGTCCATGATCTTTATATACTTAGTAGAGTTGATATACTTGTTGTTTTGTGCCTCCGAAGGCAGCATCGTGATGATGTTTTTGCCTTCCCAGACTTTGACCAAGTCTGGATAAATTTAAAGCAACTTGCCATGCTTGTTTAATTGTGTTCCGGTAAGTTTTCGGGTGTGTTCTAAGTTCATGCTTGTTAAGAATCATGGCTATTTCACATCCATGCCTCTTGTCTTCATGTTTGGGTGTTGTAGCATATATATACCTTGCTCCAAAGTTGCTATGTTGCTGAATTTGGTCAGCTTGTTGTTATATCTTGTTTCATGTGTATGTGTTGAACCGTTGCTCCGTTTTGAACGTGTCCTATATGAAACTTGTGTGTTTTTCCATGTAGAAGCATAATATCATGTTGTTTACATGTTTGGAGTGTGTTTGCTTGTTGTTTGGATGCATCTTGCAGCTCTTGCTTATTTGACATGCTTGACTTGTTTTGCTCATATCTTCTAGGCCGTAACTCCGAATTAAATAAAATTTATATGAAGCTTGACTAGAATTTCGAGTAGATCATCATGGTGCATGTTAACCTGCTATTTAACAACTTTAACTTAAGGTTTGTTCAGATCTGGACCAATTTCGAAATGTGCATATGAGGATTTACCGGTATTGTTATATGTTGATTCCGGCCTCATTTAAACTTGTTGGTTTGTGTTGTTCTTGTGTGCTTCATCCCTTGCCATGTTTTGCATCATATAGACTTGTCTTGCATCATACTTGGTTGAGCATCTTGTCATGTTCTTGAGTGGTGTGTTTACCTTGTTGTGTGCTTCTTCTCGCTAGTTCTTTATCCGTTGCGATCGTGAGGATTCGTTCGAATGCACTTGGTTCATCTTCGTGGATTCTTCTTCGTCTACTTCATGGACTCGTTCTTCTTCCTTGCGGGATCTCAGGCAAGATGACCATCCCCTTGGATACCTTTATTATCATTGCCATGCTAGTTGTCTCGATGCTATCGTTATATGTCGCGCTACCCATCTTTATTGTCAGCCCCTATCCTTGTTGCCATGAAACCTCTAACCTTTGATACCTTCCTAGCAAACCGTTGTTTGGATATGTTACCCGCTTGCTTAGCCCCTCTTATAGCGTTGTTAGTTGCATGTGAAGATGAAGTTTGTTCCATGTTGGAACTTGTTGTTGGCATATCACAATATATCTTATTATTATTATTAACACACCTATATACTTGGCAATGGGTGGAAGGCTGGGCCTTTTGCTCGGTGTTTTGTTCCACTCATGCCACCTTAGGAGCCGATAAACCGGCATTATGTTCCTTGATTTTGCGTTCCTAACACGGTTGGGTATATGGGGACCCCTTGACAGTTCGTCTTTAAATAAAACTCCTCCAGCAAGGCCCAACATTGGTTTTAATTTGCAACAAAATTAAAACTTTAATTAATTAATTGCATAGGGAGTTAGCGCTACCCGAGGATTCTTTCTACATACAGGGGGGACAGTGCTGATGGTGTTGGTCCCAAACGGGGAGACTGCGGGGCCGCCACGAGGAAACTCGAGGTATCTGCCTCCCGTAGGCTCACCTATCAGGTTGTGGCCTGAGACGAGATACGCACGGCTACTATCAGGGTGTCGGCACGCTGGGAGGTCTTGCTGGACTTCTTTTACCATTGTCGAAATGTCTTGTGCACCGGGAATTCCGAGTCTGATAGGGCCTTCCCTAAGATAAGGGGTAATATTATTATTATCTCTGCTGATCATGAGAGCTTGTGATGGGCTAAGTTGGGACACCCCTGCAGGGTTATGATCTTTCGAAAGCCGTGCCCGCGGTTATGTGGCAGATTGGAATTTGTTAATGTCTGGTTGTAGAAAACTTGACTGAGGATCCGAAGTAAAATACACGAACCGCGTGAGTAACTGTGACCGTCTCTTTTCACTTTGAGAAGAGAACACGGTGGGGTCATGTTTGACTCGTAGGTAGTTCAGGATCTTTAGTGATCACTACTAGTTTGCGACCGTTTGCGTAGATGCTCATCTTATTCTTGTACTCGTAAGTTAGCCACCATACTTTTCCTTAGCCGCTGCTGCAACCTCACCACTTTACCTCTTCCTACACAATAAGCTTTGCTAGTCTTGTTACCCATGGTTATGGGATTGCTGAGTCCTCGTGGCTCACAGATACTACAACAACAGTTGTAGGTGCAGGTTTCCAATGACTTGACGTGAGAGCGATGTCCTTTCTGTTGGAGTTCTTTCTTCTTCTTCTTCGTCAGTCTTGGGTTAGGTTCCGGGTTGGCAGCCTGGGATAGCAGATGGATGTCGTTGTGTTTTTCATGTTTGCATCCCTAGTCGGATGCCTTGTATTGATGTTGTTGTATTCATGTGACTTGTATGAATTGTTGTATCCCCATGTATTTATGTAATGGTACGATGTAATGATATCCATCTTGCTAAGCGCCTGAGATGCGGTTGTGCCCCAATCACGTATGAGTCACGTGATCAGGATAGAATCGCATCTTGGGCCTGACACCTTCCAAATCCGAATAGGAATAGGAGAGAGGACCCCAAGTAGGATTCCTCCTACTTGGGGCGCGCCCCTAGGCTGCCTTCTTCCCTCTCCCTCCTTTATGTACGTGGGGAGGGCACCCCTAGAACACACATAAATTGTTCCTATCCGTGCGCGGCGTCCTCCTCCACAGTTTGCTCCTCCGGTCATATTGTTGTAGTGCTTAGGCGAAGCCCTGCGTGGATCACTTTACCATCACCGTCACCACGACGTCGTGCTGACAAAACTCTCCCTCGCCACTTTGCTGGATCAAGAGTTCGAGGGACGTCATCGAGCTGAACATGTGTTGAACTCAGAGGTGTTGTGTGTTCGGTACTTGATCAATTGAATCGCGAAGATGTTCGACTACATCAACCGCGTTAATCTAACGCTTTTGCTTTTAGTCTACGAGGGTACGTGGACACACTCTCCCCCTCTCATTGCTATGCATCTCCTAGATAGATCTTGCGTGAGCATAGGAAATTTTTGAAATTGCATGCTACGTTTCCCAAAAGTGGCATCATGAGCCAGGTCTATGCATAGATGATATGCACGAGTAGAACACAAAGGAGTTGTGGGCGGTGATGTTCATACTGCTTACCACCAACGTCTTATTTTGATTTGGCGGTATTGTAAGATGAAACGGCCCGAACCAACATTACATGACCGCGTTCATGAGACCGGTTCCACCGTTACGTGCAACTTTTTTGCATAAAGGTGGCTGGCGGGTGTCTGTCTCTTTTGCTTTAGTTGAATCGAATTTGACTGCGGCCGGTCCTTGTCGAAGGTTAAAACAACAAACTTGATAAATCACCGTTGTGGTTTCTGTGCCGTAGGTAAGAACGGTTCTTGCTAGAAGCCCGTAGCAGCCACGTAAAACGTGCAACAACAAAGTAGAGGACGTCTAATTTGTTTTTGAAGGGCATGTTGTGATGTGATATGGTCAAGATGTGATGAGTTATACGTTATTGTATGAGATGATCATGTTTTGTAAATTATCGGCAACCGGCAGGAGCCTTATGGTTGTCTCTTTATTGTATGAATTGTGAATGCCATGTAATTGCTTTACTTTATCACTATGAGTTAGTGATAGTAGTAGAAGCAATAGTTGGCGAGATGACCATGACGCTATGATGAAGATCATGGTGTCAAGCCGGTGACGATGGAGATCATGACGATGCTTTGGAGATGGAGATCAAAATCACAAGATGATGATGGCCATATCGTGTCACATATTTTGATTGCATGTGATGTTTATCTTTTTATGCATCTTATTTTGCTTAGTATGGCAGTAGCATTATAAGATGACCCCTTACTAAAATTTCAAGGTACAAGTGTTCTCCCTGAGTATGCACCATTGCGGCAGTTCGTCGTGCCGAGACACCACGTGATGATCGGGTGTGATAAGCTCTACGTTCACATACAACGGGTGTAAGACAATTTTGCACATGCAAAATACTCGGGTTAAGCTTGACGAGCCTAGCATGTACAGACATGGCCATGAAACACTAGAGACCGAAAGGTCGAGCGTGAATCATGTAGTTGATATGATCAACATAAGATTTTCACAATTGAAAACTATTCCATCTCACGTGATGATCGGACATAGTTTAGTTGATTTGGATCACATGATCATTTAGATGACTTGAGGGATGTCTATCTAAGTGGGAGTTCTTTGGTAATATGATTAATTGAACTTTAATTTATCATGAACTTAGTCCTGTTAGTATTTGCAAATTATGTTGTAATCAATATCTCGCGTTGTAGCTCCCCTATGTTTTTGATATGTTCCTAGAGAAAACTAGTGTCGGTGTCAAAACCGGTGGATCTTAGGTAGGGGGTCCCGAACTATGCGCCTGAGGATCGATGGTAACAGGAGGCTGGGGACACGATGTTTACCTTGGTTCAGGCCCTCTCGATCGAGGTAAAACCCTACTTCCTGCTATATTAATATGGATGAATATGATTACAATAGTTGATCTACCACGAGATTGTATTGGCTAAACCCTAGAGTCTAGCCTATGAGGATTTGAGATTCTCTGTTAGCCTCTACGGACTAAACCCTCCAGTTTATATACACACCGTAGGGGCCTAGGGTTTGTACATACCATCTTACAGAGGAAGGAAAGATTACACCCGAACCTAAAACTTGCCATTACAGAAATATAGGAGTCCTATCCGGATACGAGAGATGATCTTCACGGCCCACCAGTCCGGCCCACCATGAGTTATATGGCCTCCCAAGGACCCCTCTATCCAGGACTCCCTCAGTAGCCCCTGAACCTGACTTCGATGACGATGAGTTCGGCTTCCGTATTGTCTTCGGCATTGCAAGGCGGGTTCCTTCTTCCGAATATATCTTCTGCAAAAAGGTGTATTCTGTTCTGCTCTGCAAGGTTAGTTCAACCCTTAGCCTCGAAGGCAAGGCTCTTAAAAGAAAATGAATAGTGTGTCTTTACTGACAACTTCTGGGTGAAGCGTCGCGTCCATCCCACTAACATATCGAACCATTTTATTTGGTCCTAGTTTTGCATTTTGAGGTATATCCTCATTGACACATCCCATCAGAATAGAGGTCGTGCCCGCTTATTTTGGGATCCTTACCAACATGACGTGAGCACCCACGCCGTGCATTATGCACGACCGCTTTGGGAACCGAAAAGGTTTATGGCTAAAGTGGGAGGACGTTCTGTATTCACAACATTATAAGAGGACACCTAAATCCCTTCATCATCCCCACACCTTCCTCAAGCTCGAGCTCTCCAATCTCCCTAGCCCCAGCTTTCCCATCTCCTGCGCGCACCACTCTGCGTTCCTCAACCACCGTCTCCTTTCCCAGCAATGGCTGGTTCCGACGCCAGGGGCAAGTGGGAGGCCTCCACGGTCACTAAAAAAACCATGGATGATATCAGGAGCGCGGGCTATCTCGCCACTAATATCGCGCATCGAGTCCCTGCCAAGGGTCAGGTGATTACTTCTCACTTTGTTAGGGGGCTAGGGTTTCCACTCCAACCCTTTGTTTGGGGTCTGTTGTTCTTCTATGGGCTAGATTTCCATGATCTAGCTTCGAACTCAATCCTTCACATATCCGCTTTCATAGTGTTATGTGAAGCCTTCCTCCGCATCCCTCCACACTCCGACCTATGGCTCACAACATTCAATATGAAGCCGAAGGTGGTGGACGGGCAGCACGCGGAGTGCGGGGGTGCTATGATTAGCAAGCTCCCAAATGCGACTTGGCCCAAATGGTCATTCGTAGAGACGAATAAGGTCTGGAAGCAGGAGTGGTTCTACATCACCGAACCCCGCGGCGCCAAATGGGCGGCGGAGCCTGCTTTCAGATCCGGACCCTCGAAGAGGTTGACCTCCTGGACCAAAAAGGGTATGGACTGGGGGTCTCAAAATAAAGTGACGACACTCCAGGGCCGTCTGTCCGGCGTGATCTCCAAGGGGCACCAGCTCTCGTCCGTGGTCCAGGTAATGCTGACCCGGCTTATTCTCCCTTGCCAAAGCCGGGACTCCTCCCTATGGGAGTTCGATCCGGTAGGAGACAAGCCGCTGAAGCATATCTTCGGCTTTACGCACAAAGAGATCTGGAAGCATCTCTTTAAGAGCCAGAAGGAGTGGCCGGCAGAAACCAAGGACGCGGGCTTTAGCACCGCGCTCTCCACCCCAGAGGTAATATAAAACTTCGCGGAACACATATTTCTTCCCTTATTTAATGATAACAAGAATTGGTGTTTTTGCGTGATATACAGGGCTGGACGAAGAAGGCGACCCGGATCAAGTGTCCAGCGCCTTTGTGTTGGGGAACGTAGCAGAATTCAAAAAAATTCCTACGCTTCACCAAGATTAATCTAAGGAGTCATCTAGCAACGAGCATAAAGGAGTGCATCTACATACCCTTTGTAGATCGCGTGCGGAAGCGTTCGAAGGAACGTGGATGATAGAGTCGTACTCGTCGTGATCCTCGTCACCGATGATCCCAGCGCCGAACGGACGGCACCTCCGCGTTCAACACACATATGGTACAACGACGTATCCTCCTTCTTGATCCAGCAAGGGGGAGGAGAGGTTGATAGAGATCCAGCAGCACGACGGCGTGGTGGTGGATGCAACGGGAAAAGTTGCAGGGCTTCGCCGAGAACCTGCGGGAGGAGAAGGAGGTGTAACGGGGGGGAGAGGCGCCAGGGGCTGAGGTACGGCTGTCCTCTCTCCCCCCACTATATATAGGGGTCTAGGGGGGCCGCCGGCCCTAGGAGATCCAATCTCCTAGGGGGCGGCGGCCAAGGGGGGGTTTCTTACCCCCCAAGCCAAAGGGGGCGCCCCCATCCCTAGGGTTTTAACCCTAGGCGCATGGGGGGAGCCTATTAGGGGTGCGCCAGCCCACTAGGGGCTGGTTCCCCTCCCCCTACGGCCCACGGGGCCCTCCGGGATGGGTGGCCCCACCCGGTGGACCCCCGGGACCCTTCCGGTGGTCTCGGTACACTACCGGTGACCCCCGGAACGCTCCCGGTGGCCGAAACTGGACTTCCTATATATAATTATTTACCTCCGGACCATTCCGGAACTCCTTGTGACGTCCGAGATCTCATCCGGGACTCCGAACAACATTCGGGTTTCCGTGTGCATATATCTCTACAACCCTAGCGTCACTGAACCTTAAGTGTGTAGACCCTATGGGTTCGGGAGACACGCAGACATGACCGAGACGACTCTCCGGTCAATAACCAACAGCGGGATCTGGATACCCATGTTGGTTCCCACGTGTTCCTCGATGATCTCATCGGATGAACCACGATGTCAAGGATTCACTTAATCTCGTATGTTATTCCCTTTGTCTATCGGTACGGTACTTGCCCGAGATTCGATCGTCGGTATGCCCGATACCTTGTTCAATCTCGTCATGGCAAGTCTCTTTACTCGTTCTGTAATCCATCATCCCATGATTAACTCCTTAGTCACTTTGAGCTCATTATGATGATGTCTTAACGAGTGGGCCCAGAGATACCTCTCCGTCATACGGAGTGACAAATCCCAGTCTCGGTTCGTGCCAACCCCACAGACACTTTCGGAGATACCCGTTGTGTACCTTTATAGCCACCCAGTTACGTTGTGACGTTTGGCACACCCAAAGTATTCCTACGGTATCCGGGAGTTGCACAACCTCATGGTTTAAGGAACAGATACTTGACACAGGAAAAGCTTAAGCATTATGAACCAAACGATCTCGTGCTAGGCTTAGGATTGGGTCTTGTCCATCACATCATTCTCCTAATGATGTGATCCCGTTATCAATGACATCCAATGTCCATGGTCAGGAAACCGTGAGCATGTGTTGATCAACGAGCTAGTAACTAGAGGCTTACCAGGGACACGTTGTGGTCTATGTATTCACCCATGTATCGCTGTTTCCGTACAATACAATTCAAGCATGAATAACAGACATTTATCATGAACAAGGAAATATAATAATAATCCTTTTATTATTGCCTCTAGGGCATATTTCCAACAGTCTCCCACTTGCACTAGAGTCAATAATCTAGTTACATTGTGATGAATCGAACACCCATAGAGTTCTGGTGTTGATCATGTTTTGCCCGTGGAAGAGGTTTAGTCAGCGGGTCTGCCACATTCAGATTCGTATGCACTTTACAAATATCTATGTCTCCATCTTGAACATAATTCCAGATGGAGTTGAAACGGCGCTTGATGTGCTTGGTCTTCTTGTGAAACCTGGGCTCCTTAGCAATGGCAATAGCTCCAGTGTTGTCACAGAAGAGAGTCATCGGGCTTGACGCGCTTGGAATGACTCCTAGGTCGGTGATGAACTCCTTCATCCGGACTCCTTCTTGCGCTGCTTCGCAAGCAGCTATGTACTCCGCTTCACATGTAGAATGCGCCACGACGCTCTGCTTGCAACTGCACCACCTGACTGCTCCACCATTCAAAATATACACATATCCGGTTTGTGACTTGGAGTCATCCAGATCTGTGTCGAAGCTAGCATCGACGTAACCCTTTACGACGAGCTCTTCGTCACCTCCATAAACGAGAAACATATCCTTAGTCCTCTTCAGGTACTTCAGGATGTTCTTGACCGCTGTCCAGTGTTCCATACCGGGATCACGTTGGTACCTCCTTACCAAACTTATGGCAAGGTTCACATCAGGTCTGGTACACAGCATAGCATACATAATAGAGCCTATGGCAGAGGCATAGGGGATGACACTCATCTTCTCTCTATCTTCTGTCGTGGTCGGGGACTAAGCCGTGCTCAATCTCATACCTTGTAAAACAGGCAAGAACCCCTTCTTGGACTGATTCATATTGAACTTCTTCAATATCTTGTCAAGGTATGTGCTTTGTGACAGACCAATGAGGCGTCTTGATCTATCTCTATAGATTTTGATGCCTAATATGTAAGCCGCTTCTCCAAGGTCCTTCATAGAAAAACTCTTATTCAAATAGGCCTTTATGCTTTCCAAGAATTCTATATCATTTCCCATCAGCAATATGTCATCCACATATAATATGAGAAATGCTACAGAGCTCCCACTCACTTTCTTGTAGATACAGGCTTCTCCCCAAGTCTGTATAAAGCCAAACGCTTTGATCACATCATTAAAGCGAATGTTCCAACTCCGAGATGCTTGCACCAGCCCGTAGATCGAGCGCTGGAGCTTGCATACCTTGTTAGCATTCTCTGGATCGACAAAACCTTCCGGCTGCATCATATACAGCTCTTCCTTGAGGAAGCCATCAAGGAATGCCGTTTTGACGTCCATTTGCCATATCTCATAATCATAGAATGCGGCAATTTCTAACATGATTCGTACTGACTTCAGCATCGCTACGGGAGAGAAAGTCTCGTCGTAGTCAATCCCTTGAACTTGTCGATAACCCTTAGCGACAACCGAGCCTTATAGATAGTCACATTACCATTCGCGTCTGTCTTCTTCTTAAATATCCATTTATTTTCTATGGCGTGCCGATCACCGGGCAAGTCCACCAAAGTCCATACTTTGTTTTCATACATGGATCCTATCTCGGATTTCATGGCTTCAAGCCATTTATTGGAATCCGGGCCCGCCATCGCTTCTTCATAGTTCGAAGGTTCACCGTTGGCTAACAACATGATTTCCATGACAGGGTTGCCGTACCACTCTGGTGCGGGACGTGTCCTTGTGTACCTTCGAAATTCAGTAGTAACTTGATCTGTATCTTCATGATCATCATCATTAACTTCCTCCCTTGTCGGTGCAGGCACCTCAGGAACAATTTCCTGCGCTGCGCCACTTTCCGGTTCGGGAGGGGTGACTGTCACCTCATCAAGTTCTACTTTCCTCCCACTCACTTCTTTAGAGAGAAACTCTTTCTCCAGAAAGGATCCATTCTTGGCAACAAAGACCTTACCTTCGGATCTGAGGTAGAAGGTGTACCCAATCGTTTCCTTTGGGTATCCTATGAAGACGCATTTTTCCGATTTGGGTTCGAGCTTTTCAGGTTGAAGTTTCTTGACATAAGCATCGCAACCCCAAACTTTCATAAACGACAGCTTAGGTTTCTTGCCAAACCAAAGTTCATACGGTGTCGTCTCAACGGATTTAGACGGAGCCCTATTTAAAGTGAATGCGACAGTCTCTAAAGCATAACCCCAAAAAGATAGCGGTAAGTAGGTGAGAGACATCATAGATCGCACCATGTCCAACAGGGTACGATTTCGATGTTCGGACACACCATTACGCTGAGGTGTTCCGGGCGGTGTCAATTGTGAAACAATTCCACAGTTCCTTAGGTGCGTGCCAAATTCATGACTTAAATATTCACCCCCACGATCCGATCGCAAGAACTTTATTTTTCTGTCACGTTGATTCTCAACCTCATTCTGAAATTCCTTGAACTTTTCAAAGGTCTCAGACTTGTGCTTCATCAAGTAGACATACCCATATCTACTCAAGTCATCTGCGAGGGTGAGAACATAACGATAGCCTCCGCGAGCCTCGACACTCATTGGACCGCACACATCGGTATGTATGATTTCCAATAAGTTGGTTGCTCGCTCCATTGTTCCCGAGAACGGAGTCTTGGTCATCTTGCCCAAGAGGCATGGTTCGCACGTGTCAAATGATTCATAATCAAGAGACTCCAGAAGTCCATCTGCATGGAGCTTCTTCATACGTTTGACACCAATATGACCAAGGCAGCAGTGCCACAAGTATGTGGGACTATCATTGTCAACTTTACATCTTTTGGCATTCACACTATGAATATGTGTATCATCACGTTCGAGATTCATCAAAAATAAACCATTGACCAGCGGGGCATGACCATAAAACATATCTCTCAAATAAATAGAACAACCATTATTCTCGAATTTAAATGAGTAGCCATCTCGCATTAAACGAGATCCAGATACAATGTTCATGCTCAAAGCTGGTACTAAATAACAATTATTAAGGTCTAAAATTAATCCCGAGGGTAGATGTAGAGATAGCGTGCCGACGGCGATCACATAGACCTTGGAACCATTCCCGACGCGCATCGTCACCTCGTCCTTCGCCAGTCTCCGTTTATTCCGCAGCTCCTGCTTTGAGTTACAAATGTGAGCAACTGCACCGGTATCGAATACCCAGGAGCTACTACGAGCGCCGGTAAGGTACACATCAATAACATGTATATCACATATACCTTTGACGTTGCCGGCCTTCTTGTCTGCTAAATATTTGGGGCAGTTCCGCTTCCAGTGACCTGTTCCCTTGCAATAAAAGCACTCAGTCTCAGGCTTGGGTCCATACTTTGGCTTCTTCCCGGTAACTGGCTTACCGAACGCGGCAACTCCTTTGCCGTCCTTCTTGAAGTTCTTCTTACCCTTGCCCTTCTTGAACTTAGTGGTTTTATTCACCATCAACACTTGATTCTCTTTCTTGATCTCCACCTCCGCTGATTTCAGCATTGAATATACCTCGGGAATGGACTTCTCCATCCCTTGCATATTGAAGTTCAACACGAAGCTCTTGTAGCTAGGTGGGAGCGACTAAAGGATTCTGTCAACGACCGCTTCGTCAGGGAGATTCATTCCCAACTGAGACAAGCGGTTGTGCAACCCAGATAACTTGAGTATGTGCTCGCTGACAGAACTATTTTCCTCCATCTTACAGCTGTAGAATGCGTTGGAGACATCATATCTCTCAACTCGGGCATGAGCCTGGAAAACCATTTTCAGCTCTTGGAACATCTCATATGCTCCGTGGTGCTCAAAACGCTTTTGGAGCCCCGATTCTAAGCTGTAGAGCATGCCGCACTGAGCCAGGGAGTAATCATCGCAACGCGACTGCCAAGCGTTCATAACATATTGGTTTGCCGGGGCGGGAGCGTCACCTAGCGGTGCTTCTAGGACATAAGTTTTCTTGGCAGCTATGAGGATGATCCTCATGTTACGGACCCAATCCGTATAGTTGCTACCATCGTCTTTCAGCTTGGTTTTCTCTAGGAACGCGTTGAAGTTGAGGGCAACATGAGCGTGGGCCATTTGATCTACAAGACATATTGTAAAAAAATTAGACTAAGTTCATGACAATTAAGTTCATCTAATCAAATTTAATGAACTCCCACTCAGATTGACATCTCTCTAGTCATCTAAGTAATACATGATCTGAATCGACTAGCCCGTGTCCGATCATCATGTGAGACGGACTAGTCATCAACGGTGAACATCTTCATGTTGATCGTATCTTCTATATGACTCATGTTTGACCTTTCGGTCTTCCGTGTTCCGAGGCCATGTCTGTACATGCTAGGCTCGTCAAGTGAACCCTAAGTGTTTTGCATGTGTAAATTTGTCTTACACCCGTCGTATGCGAACGTTAGAGCCTATCACACCCGATCATCACGTGGTGCTTCGGAACAACGATCCTTAACAACGGTGCACAGTTAGGGGGAACACAATTCTTAAAATTTTAGTGAGATATCATTTTATTTACTACCGTCGTTCTAAGTAAACAAGATGCATAAACATGATAAACATCACATGCAATCAAATAGAGTGACATGATATGGCCAATATCATTTTGCTCCTTTGATCTCCATCTTCGGGGCACCATGATCATCTTTGTCACCGGCATGACACCATGATCTCCATCATCATGATCTCCATCATTGTGTCTTCATGAAGTCGTCACACCAACTATTACTTCTACTACTACGACTAATATTTAGCAATAAAGTAAAGTAATTACATGGCATTATTCAGTGACACGCAGGTCATACAATAATTAAGACAACTCCTATGGCTCCTGCCGGTTGTCATTTTCATCAACATGCAAGTCGTGATTCCCTATTACAAGAACATGATCAATCTCATACATCACATATATCATTCATCACATCTTCTTGGCCATATCACATCACATAGCACATGCTGCAAGAACAAGTTAGACGTCCTCTAATTGTTGTTGCAAGTTTTTTACGTGGATTTAATAGGTTTCTAGCAAGAACGTTTCTTACCTACGCCAAAACCACAACGTGATATGTCAATTTCTATTTACCCTTCATAAGGACCCTTCTCATCGAATCCGATCCGACTAAAGTGGGAGAGACAGACACCCGCCAGCCACCTTATGCAACTAGTGCATGTCTGTCGGTGGAACCAGTCTCACGTAAGTGTACGTGTAAGGTCGGTCCGGGCCGCTTCATCCCACAATGCCGCCAAATCAAGATTGGACTAGTAGCGGCAAGAGAATTGAACAAAATCAACGCCCACAACTTGTTTGTGTTCTACTCGTGCAAGAAGCTACGCAAAGACCTAGCTCAGATGCCACTGTTGGGGAACGTAGCAGAATTCAAAAAATTTCCTACGCTTCACCAAGATCAATCTAAGGAGTCATCTAGCAACGAGCATAAAGGAGTGCATCTACATACCCTTTGTAGATCGCATGCGGAAGCGTTCGAAGGAACATGGATGATGGAGCGTACTCGTCGTGATCCTCATCACCGTTGATCCCAGCGCCGAACGGACGGCACCTCCGCGTTCAACACACGTACGGTACAGCGACATCTCCTCCTTCTTGATCCAGCAAGGGGGAGGAGAGGTTGACGGAGATCCAGCAGCACGACGGCGTGGTGGTGGATGCAACGGGAAAGGCTGCAGGGCTTCGTCGAGACCCTGCGGGAGGAGAAGGAGGTGTAACGGGGGGCGGGGGGGAGAGGCGCCAGGGGCTGAGGTGCGGCTACCCTCTCTCCCCCCACTATATACAGGGGGCCAGGGGGGGCGCCGGCCCTAGGAGATCCAATCTCCTAGGGGCAGCGGCCAAGGGGGAGTTTCTTACCCCCCAAGCCAAAGGGGGCGCCCCCACCCCTAGGGTTTTAACCCTAGGCACATGGGGGAGCCTATGAGGGGTGCGCCAGCCCACTAGGGGCTGGTCCCCCTCCCCCTACGGCCCACGGGGCCCTCCGGGATGGGTGGCCCCACCCGATGGACCCCCGGGACCTTTCCGGTAGTCCCGGTACACTACCGGTGACCCCCGGAACGCTCCCGGTGGCCGAAACTGGACTTCCTATATATAATTCTTTACCTCCGGACCATTCCGGAACTCCTCTTGACGTCCGGGATCTCATCTGGGACTCCGAACAACATTCGGGTTTCCGTGTGCATATATCTCTACAACCCTAGCATCACCGAACCTTAAGTGTGTAGACCCTACGGGTTCGGGAGACACGCAGACATGACCGAGACGACTCTTCGGTCAATAACCAACAGCGGGATCTGGATACCCATGTTGGTTCCCACGTGTTCCTCGATGATCTCATAGGATGAACCATGATGTCAAGGATTCACTTAATCCCGTACGTTATTCCCTTTGTCTATCGGTACGGTACTTGCCCGAGATTCGATCGTCGGTATGCTGATACCTTGTTCAATCTCGTCATGGCAAGTCTCTTTACTCGTTCCGTAATCCATCATCCCGTGATTAACTCCTTAGTCCCTTTGAGCTCATTATGATGATGTCTTACCGACTGGGCCCAGAGATACCTCTCCGTCATACGGAGTGGCAAATCCTAGTCTCGGTTCGTGCCAACCTCACAGACACTTTCGTAGATACCCGTTGCGTACCTTTATAGCCACCCAGTTACGTTGTGACGTTTGGCACATCCAAAGTATTCCTATGGTATCCGGGAGTTGCACAACCTCATGGTCTAAGGAACAGATACTTGACACTTGAAAAGCTTAGGCATTATGAACTAAACGATCTCGTGCTAGGCTTATGATTGGGTCTTGTCCATCACATCATTCTCCTAATGATGTGATCCCGTTATCAATGACATCCAATGTCCATGGTCAGGAAACCGTGGCCATCTGTTGATCAACGAGCTAGTAACTAGAGGCTTACCAGGGACACGTTGTGGTCTATGTATTCACACATGTATCGCTGTTTCCGTACAATAAAATTCAAGCAAGAATAACAGACATTTATCATGAATAAGGAAATATAATAATAATCCTTTTATTATTGCCTCTAGGGCATATTTCCAACACTTTGCCTGAAGACCCAAAATCGCCTCAACTGGTGGCGATGCTGGTCCCGGCGCCATACAAGACGCCGGTCAAGAAGCCCAAGAAGAAGGGCAAGGGGGCCGGAGACAGCCCCCGCTCTGCGGACAAGAAGTCCGAGGAGATCAACATCCTCTCCTCCGAAGAGGGGGAGGAAGATGAGGAGGAGGAAGAAGAAGAGGAAAAATAAGAAGAGCCCTCTGCGCAAGGCAGGGGAAAGAAGAGGGCGGCCTCTGCCGAAGCAGGCACGGCCGCGCCCAAGAGGAGAATGAGCCTCGCGGCTAGTTCGGATTCATCCGAACATAGCTTCATGGTGAAGCCCAGGGTGAAACCCCTGCCCGAATCGTAAGTTTGTTCGGATTAGTCGCTGCACCTTTGTTTGTTTGGTATTTACTTAGTATTTCTTACCTGCTAACCTACAGCCCTCCCGGTGGACACCCTGTCGTGGGAACGATTCCGACAATAATAAGGTATAGGGTAAAGGAGCATGACCTATCGAGATGCATATGGGTGACACGATGGTTTTAGCGAGTTCAGGCCTCTCGCGGTGGAGATAACAGCCCTACGTCTCGTGCTCCGGAGAGGCTTTGTTTATCTGTGTATGTATCCGGAGATTAAAATGTGTGAGAGAGGGAGGAACGGATCCTCATGCCTGAGCTCAGTCCTGAGACTAATGGCGATAGAGAGAGAGAGGAGAAGAATGAGAACCTCCCCTAGTCTAGTGGTGGGGGCGGCTTATATAGAGTGCGCCACCCCCTCACCTCCTATGTTACAAAGTGGGGCATTGATGCCTTAATGTCAGATGATACTTCGACTGCCTTGTCGACTGTTGGTTTTCGCATATCCGAGTGAGTCGGTCGACCGAGCGGTCGACTGTCATCCGAGTGGACGGTATGTTGCTTGTCCGAGTGGATAGTACGTTGCTTCTCCGAGTGGATAGTATGCCTGTATGAAACTTATCTGAACCCAAATGTTGTGTGGACCCCATGCTTTATGATATTTCGACCATTTGTGGGCCTACCTGTTATGTGTATCCCGAACATTAGACCTCGAATCGATAGCGATTTTGCAGAACGAGTTTGTGAAAGACACAATTTGGCCCGAGTGATTACGAAAATACTCGGTACCCATCATCGCGCTTTCAGACAACCAAGGTTTGAACAAAATCTCAATGGATTCCGGCACTGCGATTCCCGACTGATATGCGGTAGGTTCCCACGAGGAGCAACTTGGTGACATTCGTTCATCTCTCGAAAGAGGTCAACTCGTGATCAGGGTATGGGTGTGTCATTAAATCTGGGTAACAAGATTGACGCATGGACTGCTCTCTCGGAGAGATGCCATTCTTATCCCGGAGGAACGTCAATATAAGTTGGTTCTAGACCCAAACTCGTGAGTTTCACGCTTTGAGTCCTAGAAGAAGCCTCAAAACAGGTCAACGGAGGAGCGTTAAACTCACCTTATAGGATTTTTTTTCTGTAGTCAACGGGAGCCTTAGAACTTTTTTGTTTGTTGTTCGTCACTCGGAACGGTCATGCCATACCGAGTGGAGATTACTCCAGTGGGGGCACGCTGAGTGCACCCACTTGGTGTAGTCCCCGAGACCGCCGTCGACTGCAGGCAGTCGACGGGGGTCTGAGAGAACTAAAAATCTTCTTAGTTGGTATTGATCGAACTTGTTCCTCTCCGACCCGGATGTCGAGTAGTACTTGAGGATCTGGTATTGTTCTTGACCGAGCAAAATGTTTCTTTTTCGCTTCTCTTCCAGTGGGGGCACGCTGAGTGCACCCACTGGGTGTAGCCTCTGAGCCTCTGTCGGACTAGATGAGTCTGGCCGAGGGTTTAAGTTTCTGGCGAACCTCCATGGAGTCGGCACGGTAAGTATATTTTAGTCTGAAATTGAGTCAATCGGATGGATCTTCATGCACTTGGCATGGTAAATAAGCTCAGTCTGGAGCTGAATCAGTTGGACTGATCTGGATGTAGTGGTGAAAACACGTCCAACTGATGGTGACGCGCAGGGCGGCCGAGGGGCGAGGACATGTACAACCGAGTGGCGACGCGCGGGGCGGCCGAAAGGTGAGGAAGTGCGTAACCGAGTGGCGACGCACGGGGCGGACGAATGGTGAAGACGCGCACAACCGAGTGGCGACTCGCGGGGCGGCCGAGTGGTGAAGAGGTGCACAACCGAGTGGCGACGCGCGGGGCGGCCGAGTGGTGAGGACATGTACAATCGAGCGGCGACGTGCGG
>LR738715.1:181248355-181328127 GCA_902687465.1 Secale cereale | reverse complement strand
CGGTGGAAGTGAAGACGTGCTCCACGAAGTGGTGATGCGCGGGGCGGCCGAGTGGTGATGAGGTGACCAACCGTGTGGCGACACGCGGAGCGGTCGAGTGGTGATGAGGTGACCAACTAAATGGCGACGCGTGGGGCAGCCGAGTGGTGAGGACGTGTCTCACGGAGTGGCGACGCGCAGAGCGGCCAAGTGGTGAGGACGTGTCCGGTCGAATGATGACGCGTGGGGCGGTCAAAGTGAATACATGCCCCACGGAGTGGCGATGCACAGAGCGGCCGAGTGACGACGCGCTGAGCGGTGTAAGTGAAGACGTGCTCCACAAAGTGGTGATACGCGGGGTGGCCGAGTGGTGAGGACGTGCACAACCGAGGGCGACGTGCGGTGCGGCGGAGTGGCAACGCACGGAGCGGCCGAACGGAGAAGATGTGCACAACCGAATGGCGACTCGCGGGGCGGCCGAGTAACGACGCGCGGGACGGTCATAGTGATGTTGGCGTGTCCTAGGGAGTGGCAACATGCATGAGGCCAAGCGGTGGCGCGCAGGGCGCTGAGTGACGACGCGTGGGGCGGTCAAAGTGATGTTGGCCTGTCCTAGAGAGTGGCAACATGCATGAAGCCAAGTTGTGGTGCGCGGGGCACTGAGTGACGACGCGCGGGGCGGTCAAAATGATATTGGTGTGTCCTAGGGAGTGGCAACATGCATGAAGCCAAGTGGTGGCGCGCGGGGCGCCGAGTGACGACACGCGGGGCGGCCAAAGTGAAGGTGTGTTCCACCGAGTGGCGACGCACGGGGCGACCGAGTGGAAGCGCGAGGTGCGGCCGAGTGACGGCGCGTTGGGCGGTCGAAGTGAAGACATGTGCCATCGAGCGGGAAAAATGATCCTCAGAGGAGTTAGTCGGATGCTTTGGTAAATAATGTAATGACGAGGTCGGTGTAGCATGGTTGCGGTGCAAGAAGACCGGTTGCCAACTGGTTGCGAGTAGGAACGAAGATGACGTGCAGAGGGCCTGAGTGATCATGCAACTTATCAAAGTGGAAGATCTTGGTGCACTTGTGGAAGTGAAGGTTCTGACTGGTGTTGAAGTACTCGACCACTCAGGAGAGTGTGATTCCGAATGAGCTGCAGCCCTCGAGTGCGGCGTAGCCCCCGAGTGTGGCGTAGCCCCTGAGCATACTATAGGCTTCGCCTGCGGTCCTGTCGGAAAACGAGTAATGTAGTTTTGAATGGATAAATTGTAATTCGTCGAGTCGGACTCGAGTAAAGGTGAGGAGGAGCTTCTGAGTGATGCTTTGAATGAGGAAAACTTGCAAAGGCGTGAAGTATGCAGTTTGATTGTAAAAGAGATTTATCTCACTCATGCCCAATGAGACGACGAGGTCTATGTCCATGATACGATGAATAAGGCTCCACGGAGGGGTCGGCCGGATGTGTTCGAAGTCAACAGAGCGACACGGTCGGTGTTGCGGTGTACTAAGATCGGAACGGAGACCGAGTCCGAGTAGCGATGAAGTTGACGCACAGTGCCCTTGAGTGATTGCGTAACTTGTGCATGAAAAATAGCACAAGCCAACGTAACAATTTTTCGAGGAATTTGATGTGTGCTGAAACAATTTGTGTGAATAATGCCCATAGACACCCGCTGGGAGTGCAAGGGGCTTGCTGGTTAACCAGCAAGAGTCTGAAAGAGCGAAGAATCCATTCGAACATGTCGAAGTGAAGGATCCAACTGAACTCATTGGAGTATTGGCTCAAATAAAACAGAAGTGTAGTGTTCCGACTGAGTTGCAGACCAGCAAGAGTCTGAAAGAGCGAAGAATCCATTCGAACATGTCGAAGTGAAGGATCTGACTGAACTCGTTGGAGTACTGGCTCAAATAAAATGGAAGTGTAGTGTTCCGACTGAGTTGCAGCCCCCGAGGACCGATGCAAACTCGAAATGAAGAACACATGGTGTTCGTGAGTGACAAATGCACTAAAATGAAAAATGGACTCGGGAGTGAAATAACCAGTACTAAGCAAGTATGTCAAAATAAGCAACGGAGCATAGAGGTACACTCGGCGGCGTGGCCTTCGAGTGAACGTGATGTGTGAGTTACGGGGTACTCTGGAACGCGAAAATAACAGAGTGTAGTGCATGTAGAATGACTTATCTGTCTGAAGGCGCGCGAGTGGCCGAGTGGTGAAGATGTGTTCGACCGGTGGCGATGCGCGGGGCGGTCGGTTGACGTAGATGTGTCTTACCCATTGTCGACACGGCGGACAGACGAGTGGCGATGAGGTGACCAACCAAGAGGCGACGCGCGGGGCGGCCGAGTGGTGATGAGGTGACCAACCGTGTGGCGACGCGCGGAGCGGCCGAGTGGTGATGAGGTGATCAACCGATAGGCGGCGCACGGAGTGGCCGTGTGGTGATGAGGTGACCAATAATTAGGCAAGTGACGTTGTAAATCCTCACCAATTGACCGCTTAATGAGGCGATTATACCTTGGCCGCTTAATGAGGCGATTATACCTTGTCAAAGCGGAGCCAGCGGGGTTGCCTATTGGTGGGAGCCGTCCTTCTCTTTTCCTGCATGGTGCATGCGGTTAATAATTGAGGAGGAGGCCCATAAACTTAATAATCAAGGAGAAAGAAGGAGCTGCCCGATTGATTTCGCCAGAGAAGGAAACTGCCCGAGCGGAGGTGGATGCGATCGTCCGCCATCGAAGTAACCTTTCCTTCGTGGAGACGGCTGCGGGTCTAGGCTCAGTGGTCCGAGTTCTCGACCTTGTTGCCGAGGCGGCGACCTTGGGCATTCACCCCACAGCGGCCTCGGCACTGACGGCCTCTGCTAATGTTGTCGACGAGCCGCCGGTGTGTTGTGGCGGGTAGTCGATAGCAGAGGGGGCCGCCGCTGCTCGCACTATGTCGAGCAGTCGAAAGGGAAGGTAGCGGACATCGCGTGTCCGCACCGGCGCGCCGCGCTGAGCAATCGACAGTGGAGGGAGTTATCGGAGGGTGGAGCTGTGGTGCGTCCGCACCGCCGACGTGTAGCTGATGCCTCATCACTCGGGAAGCCGATCCATTTTGGATGATGCTGCTACAACGGGCTACGCTGTGCTGTTGTGGAGTGGTCGTTTTCGATGAGACGGAGAGGCCGGCTGAACGCCGTTGTTGTTGGTGCTGCCAAGTAGAACCAGTCTGCGCGAGGTGACCACCTGAACCGGCGTATGTTGCTTTTCTTGCACACGCTTGAATCGATCGGCATAAGTGCACGAACGTGTGGACTGATTCGTCGGGTGAAGATGTATCTTTTCCCCTCCTTTTCTTCATGCTTCAATTATTCGATGTGGAGACAAACAGTAGGAACTGTAAGAACGGGAAACTGCATATAGATGAATAAATAAATAAAAACATCTGCATCACGGCTCGATAGACGCCATGCCCCACGGTGGGCGCCAACTGTCATGGGAACGATTCCGACAATTATAAGGTATAGGGTAAAGGAGCATGATCTATCAAGATGCATATGGGTGACACCGTGGTTTTAGCGAGTTCGGGCCTCTCGCGGTGGAGATAACAGCCCTACGTCTCGTGCTCCGGAGAGGTTTTCTTTATCCGTGTATGTATCTGGAGATTACAATGTGTGAGAGAGGAAGGAACGGATCCTCATGCCTGAGCTAAGTCCTGAGACTAATGGCGATAGAGAGAGAGGGGGGAAGAATGAGAACCTCCCCTAGTCTAGTGGTGGGGGTGGCTTATATAGAGTGCGCCACCCCCTCACCTCCTATGTTACAAAGTGGGGCATTAATGCCATAATGTCAGATGATACTTTGACTGCCTTGTCGACTGTTGGTCTTCACATATCCGAGTGAGTCGGTCGAGCGAGTGGTCGACTATCATCTGAGTGGACGGTATGTTGCTTGTCCGAGTGGATAGTATGTTGCTTGTCCGAGTGGATAGTATGTATGTATGAAACTTATTTAAACCCACATGTTGTGTGGACCCCATGCTTTATGATATTTTGACCATTGTGGGCCTACCTGTTATGTGTATCCCCAACACACCCTGATGCCTCCTCATCGGAGGGGAACTCTCTAGCACCCGGAGAGACGGAGAGTGACCCGCCGGCCCGAGCTCCATCACCCATGATTGGCGGGGACACCGAAGTGTCCTCCCAGCGGGTGCAACTTGCCCAAGGAGATGAGGGCGCGGCAGGTGATGGGGCGACCTGGGGTAATACCTCGGCCGCTGTGGACCATGGGGAAGCAACCGCCATGAAGACCGAAGACGGGGGGGCGAACAATCCGGCGCCCTCCCGAACATTGACCCAGAGCCTAATGCGGCTCCGGGGTCCGAAGACCAAACCCCCCAAGTGGGGGTGGATACGACGGCGCCCGGAGTCAATCCGGAGGCGTCGGACTCTATGGAGGGAGCACTGCAAAGTGCTTCCATCGTGGAGGAGCACCGCACCGTGATGGGTGAGGTGATGAAGAAGATTTGGTCCATCAAGGGCGGACTAAATGAAGCCTTCAACAGCCTGTTAACAGGCTTTGAGTTAAGCAATGTAATGTTCTTTATAGAAATTTATTGTTTTTATGCACATACATAGCCAGTGCTTTGTGTGATTCTGGCAAGAATCGGACAAAGTATCCATAGTATAGCATACTTATGGAGTTGAACTGTTGTGTAAGCTTCACTGGTTGCGGCAACTGCGCGAGATGCGGAGGTTGACGAACTAAATCGGAAGCTTTTGTTGGCCAACGCGGACCTCGACCACGTCAATCAGCGTTTAGATGAAACGCAGGGTATGCGGATTTTAAGAAGTCAATAAGACTAATTGATTGAGTATGTTTGTAAACTATGATATGGTATTCTGTATTACACTGTTGGCGCCACTGAGCCCGAGGCCCTCAAGGGCGAGGTTGCCAAGGCCAAGAAAGAGGCCGAGGCTAACAAGGTAGCCGCTGACAAAGCGGCTGCCGATTTGGAGGCCGAAAAGGCTGAGTGCGAGAAGCATCAAGCTCGGGTGTCCAAAGTCGAGGTTGAACTCAATAATGCTATTGTCAAATGCGAGGCATTGGAGAAGAAAACTTCGGAACAAGCATCTGAGCTTGCTGCAGTAGTGAAGACTGCCCAGGATGCGCGGGCCGAGTCGCGCAGCACCCGTCTAGAAATCGAGCAGGCACGACAGATAGCATCTGGTAAGACATTTCTCTTACAGAGCATCTTCGGAGGGCAAAAGTACATTGGGCTGACACAGTTATGGAGTTCTCCAGGCGTGTTTGCTGATCTTCCGAGGAGCAGCGCTGACGCTGCCCGGTACTTCCGAGCCCAGGAGGGGAACGACACGGAGAAGCTATTTTGGTTGCAGTTCTATGCGCCAAAACATCCGGTGCCCCTCAACGACTAGATGAAGTAGTTGGTCAAGCTGCACAACATGGAGGGTTCGGCCATGAAGGACTTAATAGTCCGGCTATGACCAGCTGATCCAATCCCAAGTAGCTACTTCGGATTGGTGAAGCGGCTCGTCGAGGCGAGTCCGTAGGTCGACGCATTGACGTGTTCGACCTGCATAGAGGGTGCTCGGATGGCCTTCGCTCGTGTCAAAGTGCACTGGGCGAAGATGAATGCGAGGCATATTGCCACTGTTGGTCCACCCGCCAGCAAGGAGCACCGCAATCTGGAGAAGTACTTTGAGGACATCATCGACGGCGCCCGCCTTGTAGAAGGTCAGTGCTCGAAGGACATTATCTTCGAGTAATTGTATCCGGATGTAAATACTTATGCTTATGAATCCGATGTATGTAACTTTTGCGATGTTATAATATAAGCGTCTTTTACCTCCTGTATGACTGTTTATTTAAATCTGAAAGTTTCTAGTCGTCGGCTTCAGCCCCCATGTACATAGTACTGGGGTGTTCGGTCATATGCATATACACTCTTTATCCAACGTCTTGGTCCATATAGGAGGTGTATGCGGAGCGAACCAGGCAATCAGACTATGCGACGTTATTGCTTTCACTTAGTCATAGGAGTTTGACATGTGGGGCTAGGTACTAGCCCCTGGTGTGGATATGATATTCCTTACTAAAGGTATCAAATTGCACCTGGTTGGGCGAAAAAACCAACCCTTCGTATAACACGGGGTAAATCTCTATCGATCGTAGTATAAAACTAAGTCACTAATACGTCCATTTTGCAACATACTTATATGTTGATATTTATTGCACTATGGGCTATTATTACATGTTTTGTCACAATACTTCTGCCTTTTCTCTCCTATTTTACAAGGTTTACATGAAGAGGGAGAATGCTGGCAGCTGGAATTCTGGGTTGGAAAAGGAGCAAACTCTAGAAACCTATTCTGCACAACTCCAAAAGCCCCGAAACTGAACAGAACTCCATTTCAGAAAATATAAAAAATATCTGGCGAAAGAAGTTCACGAGGGGGGCCACTGGCTGTCCACGAGGGTGGGGGGCGCGCCCCCTGTCTCGTGGGCCCCCCGATGCCCATCTTCTCCTATATGAGGTGTTTTGACTTGAAAAATAAATCATAAGGATGCTTTCGGGACCAGACGCCGCCGTCTCGAGGCGGAACCGAGGCGGAAACCAATCTAGGGCTCCGGCAGAGCTGTTCTGCCGGGGATACTTCCCTCCGGGAAGGGAAATCATCACCGCCGTTGTCGGGGGAAACTGTCCACCACGAACACCTATGGGACCGGAGCCCCTTGTCTGTGCGGTACGAGGGCGGAGGGAGCACGAAGAGCAGATCGAGGCAGACGCGCGGGCAGTTTTACCCAGGTTCGGGCCGCACGGATGCGTAAAACCCTACTCCTGCTTGGTTGTGTATTGAGTTGGGCGCTCGGAGCTTGAAGAAGCAGCTACACGAGCGTGAGAATGATCTAGGTTTCGAACCCCCTCCACGTTGTGCATGGGCCTCCTTTTATAGTGCAAGGGGTCACCGACAGGTGTCAACGTAGGAGAAAGGGGTAAAAATGTAAAAGATGTGGTAGTTGGAACAGTGCGGGAACAGTGGAGCTACAGTGCAGAACAGTGGTCTATACCTACTTTGACAGTGGGGGACAAGGGCATTTAATGCCCGTCGCCGTCGACCCCAAAAGCTCCCGCCGTTGCGTCTCCGTCTGCCACGGCGATGGATCCACCGCCGTGGAGTGCCACCGTGTCCCCCAGGCTGCACAGCCATCCGCCACGCGTCCCTGGAGTGGCCCCAGGGCGACGCGTGGGCTGATGAGCTGGAGCGCGGGCACACAGCGCACCTCCCCCGGCAAGCACCTTGCCGGGCTCCTCCCCCGGCAAGCACCTTGCCGGGGATCTCGATCTTGCCGGGCCCGGAAGCTTGCCGCTCCCCGAGCCTTTGCTGGGTCTTCTAAGATAAAATCTTCTGTTCGTCCTGACAAGCTCCTCTTGCCAGGGCCTCGTGCTAGTTAAGCAACCTTGAGCCTGGGACGGCCTTCCCGGCAAGCTCCTCTTGCCGGGGATCTCGATCTTCTGTCTTGTATACTTTGTCTTTGAATGGTTAGATAAGGAGCAGGAAGGTCTCCGGCGAGCCAGCAGTAAACCTTGCCGCGGGAAGCTGCAACTGCCCGTGCACAAGTTGGGGTACTGAGGTACCCCTACCTTAGTACACCGACAAGGTCCTTGGCGCCCCACCCATGTATGGATACAATAGGGTGTTAGGCCAACTCTCGCGAAGAAACGGTGATCAAAGAAAATACAAAAATCAACCTAGAGTCCGAATTGATCGAGACTCTCAAAGCAAGTGAGAACAAGCACCGATTTCGTCGTTTTCATAGGCGTTGGAAAGCTATTGGGGAATTGAGGTGATAGGACTTCTAGTCTTTACGATCTGGAGGATTTTACATACGTGCACACACAGGATCACATGCGTGGAAAATTCTGAGCCCAAAAAGGGTCGTCTTGGCCCTCAAAAATGGCTTGCTGGATTGGAAAAAATGAAAGTTATCGCAATTACAGCTCAAATTTTGATGAGCCGGCATATCACTTTGGTGTTCAGGTCCTGGGCGCCCCACCCATGTATGGATACAATAGGGTGTTAGGCCAACTCTCGCGAAGAAACGGTGATCAAAGAAAATACAAAAATCAACCTAGAGTCCGAATTGATCGAGACTCTCAAAGCAAGTGAGAACAAGCTCGGATTTCGTCATTTTCATAAGTGTTGGAAAGCTATTGGGGAATTGAGGTGATAGGACTTCTAGTTTTTACGATCTGGAGGATTTTACATACGTGCACACACAGGATCACGTGCGCGGAAAATTTTGAGACCAAAAAGGGTCGTCTTGGCCCTCAAAAATGGCCTGCAGGATTGGAAAAAATGAAAGTTATCGCAATTACAGCTCAAATTTTGATGAGCCGGCATATCACTTTGGTGTTCAGGTCTGTCGGGGGAAACTGTCCACCACGAACACCTATGGGACCGGAGCCCCTTGTCTGTGCGGTACGAGGGCGGAGGGAGCACGAAGAGCAGATCGAGGCAGACGCGCGGGCAGTTTTTACCCAGGTTCGGGCCGCACGGATGCGTAAAACCCTACTCCTGCTTGGTTGTGTATTGAGTTTGGGCGCTCGGAGCTTGAAGAAGCAGCTACACGAGCGTGAGAATGATCTAGGTTTCGAACCTCCTCCACGTTGTGCATGGGCCTCCTTTTATAGTGCAAGGGGTCACCGACAGGTGTCAACGTAGGAGAAAGGGGTAAAAATGTAAAAGATGTGGTAGTTGGAACAGTGCGGGAACAGTGGAGCTACAGTGCAGAACAGTGGTCTATACCTACTTTGACAGTGGGGGACAAGGGCATTTAATGCCCGTCGCCGTCGACCCCAAAAGCTCCCGCCGTTGCGTCTCCGTCTGCCACGGCGATGGATCCACTGCCGTGGAGTGCCACCGTGTCCCCCAGGCTGCACAGCCATCCGCCACGCGTCCCTGGAGTGGCCCCAGGGCGACGCGTGGGCTGATGAGCTGGAGCGCGGGCACACAGCGCACCTCCCCCGGCAAGCACCTTGCCGGGCACCTCCCCCGGCAAGCACCTTGCCGGGGATCTCGACCTTGCCGGGCCCGGAAGCTTGCCGCTCCCCGAGCCCTTGCCGGGTCTTCTAAGATAGAATCTTCTATTCGTCCTGACAAGCTCCTCTTGCCAGGGCCTCGTGCTAGTTAAGTAATCTTGAGCCTGGGACGGCCTTCCCGGCAAGCTCCTCTTGCCGGGGTCTTGGTCTTCTGTCTTGTATACTTTGTCTTTGAATGGTTAGATAAGGAGCAGGAAGGTCTCCGGCGAGCCAGCAGTAAACCTTGCCGCGGGAAGCTGCAACTGCCCGTGCACAAGTTGGGGTACTGAGGTACCCCTACCTTAGTACACCGACAGGAGCCCCCGGGCCTGGGCCACACACGGTGCCGAGCGCTGTTGGGCCAGGCCCAGAACAGTGCACGGGCACCCGCGGCCCGCGGCGCGCCGAATCCACTTCCCTATCCGCCGCACCCCACGGTAACGGCACGCGTCGATTGCGGCGCCGTGGGATGGGACGTGCCCACGATTTCTTTAATGGGAAGGGCGAAACGCCCCCCCACTCCCCCATAAAAGCAGAGAGAGCGGCGCGGTTCCCCTCCCTGCGCACTCATTACCATCGTCTTCTTCCTCAGATTCCTCTGCTCTTTGCCTCTACTCCTCCGCCACCACCAAGCTCTTCGCCCCCTTCCTTCCACCGCGTCCGCCATGGCCCCAAAGACCGACAAGGCGAAGGCGGAGAAGTCCAAGCGGGAGAAGTCAGATCAGGCGGCGAAGCTCGTCGCGTTCCGGAAGGAGCACATCGTCTTTGCGCCGAAGCTCGGCGTGCGGGAGCTTTGGAGCAAATATTATTGGTTCTGGGCCAAGGAGACCCCAGCGCACCCCCGCACGCGCGTCTACCCGGCCGTCGCCAAGGATCACTACCCCGGCGGGTATCACTTTTTCGCAGCCTTCTTCCACTGCGGTCTGTGCCCTCCCTTCTCAAACTTTTTCTGCGATATCATGAATACTTATGGCCTCCACCTCCTCGACTTCACTCCCAACGCCATCCTCACCATGTCCGTTTTCGCACACATGTGCGAAAACTTCGTAGGAATCCAGCCCAACGTAGCTCTCTTTAGGCACTTTTTCATCCCCAGAGTAGAGGCCGACGCCCCCCTCTCCGGAGGAATCTCTTGGGTGTTCAGGCTGAATAAGAAACCCGCCTACTTGCCGGGGGAGCTCCGCGGCAAGTGGGAAGAGTGGCGTGCGGAGTGGTGCTGGGTCGTCGAGGAGCGGCCGCAACACTTCACCGCGCCGCGCACATCGCCCATCGTGCGCGGCAGGGATTGGAGTAACTTCGATTCCGACGACTCCAAGCTGGATATTGCTCTCGTCAGGATCATGCGTCTTCGTTTGGCGCCGTTGTCTGTCGCTGAAGTGGGCAAGGACTTTCTTCGTCGCCGGATCGCCCCCCTCCAAGACCGGAAGAGGCCGGCGTGGCAATATGGCGGCCCGGCAGACATCATGAGGCTGCGCCCCGGCCTCAATTTTAACTTCACAACACTCGAGCTGCGGGGTATGGTCAGGGAACTTTTCAAGTTCGACCCGGCCCACCCCGAGTACTTCCGCGCTCCCCGGGGAGTGGTGCCGCTCTGCGCCAGCAGCGCCCGGGATCGCCTTGTCGCTATGATGCCCGCGTGCGACTCTCATGGAGTGGAGCGCACGTGGATTGCGCCCAAGCCCATCGACGTCCTCGAGTTCTACGACCGCCTTGTGGAGGTGTTGGAGAAGAAGGACGATCTCAAGCTGCACACGCGGGCCACCACCGACCAAGAGATTGCTTACATAGCTTCTCGCGCTGAAGAAGTCGCCGCAGCCTCGGCGGCGGGAAACTTTGGATACACTCCCGCGGAGGCGGAAGCCGCGGATGCCGCCAGCCAGGCGGACAATGAGGAGATTCGCAAGCTGCTAGAGCTCCCTCCCGACGCGCTCGCCGTGATCCCCTCGCTGAGGCACTCGGGGATCAGTGGGATCGCGACGGAGGCCGCGGCAATGGAGGGCACCGCCGGAGGAAGCAGAGGCGCCGCGAGGGGCGGAGGCGCCAAGGGGAAGAGGGCCGCATCGTCGGATGCTGGGCCCAGCGAGCCGGCCGAGGCAGAGGAGGAGGAGGAGGAGGAGGCCGAAGGCTCCGGCGGATCGACAGAGTTGTACGCCGACGACCTCTCCTCGTCGGAGAGCTCCCCGCCCCCGGCAAGCCCGAAGCAGTCCCCGTTGAAGCGTCTCCGCAAGGCGGCGACGGGAGAGCAGACGCGAGCGCCCCGGCAACAGCCAGCTCGCCGGGCAGCTCCCCGGCCGAGCCAAGCCGTGCCAAGGGCGGCCGGCGTGCCGGCCACGGCAGAGGCGTCCCGCAGGCCGGCACCGAGCCGGCAAGGATCTTCTCGGAGCGGAGCAGCTGCTCCGCCCCCTTCTCGGGCGCCGGCCACCACAGGGGCTGGGCCTACGCAGCCCCCAGCCCCGGTGGCTCCGAAACGCGCGAGGGAACCTTCATCCTCCGCTCCTCGCGCCGACGCGCCCACCGTGGAGTTCGACTTCTCCGCGCTGAGCGAGGACGACGAGGAGGACCAAGAGTAAGGACTCGAGACCTTACTCCTTCTTGATTTTTATATCTCGATTGTTGCTGACGCTTGATTTTGTTTGTTGCTTGTGATTGCAGGACCTTGGAGCAGCGCGCGAAGAGGGTCAAGGTGCCCACAGTTGAGGTCGTGGAAGACCCATCCGTCGCGGAAGCAGGGATCGCGGCGGAGCCGATCTTGCCGGACCCGAGTGCCGCTCCGGGGAGCAGCCCCCAGCGCAGCCCCCAGCGTAAGTTAGAGGTTTACTGTTTTTGCTCGTCGGGGCGCGCTTAGGGCTTTGATCTCTGAATGTCTTGGTTCTTCTATCTTCTCTTGTGCAGAGGTGGAGCCGCAGCGGGAAGAGCGCCCGGAGGCCGTTACCGAGGAGCCGCAGGCCCCGCCGTCCCCGGCAAGGCAAAACTCTCCGGCGAGGGAGAGCGCTCCGCCAAGGGCGGGTACTCCGCCAAGGCAGAGTACCCCGCCAAGGGCGAGCAGCCCGGCGAGGACGGCCACTCCGCCAGGGCCGAGCTCCCCGGCAAGGGAGCCCGCCGCAGAGGACGTCCGCCACGGTACGTTCTGTACTTGGTTTTCTTGACTTTGCTTCTTTTTGGATCTTTGCTTGATTTTGAACTTCTTTTTCTTCTTCTTCTAGATCTTCCTCCTCCTCCTCCCGTGCCGATGGAGACCGAGGTCATCAATATTGAGGATGAGGAGGGCGCGCAGGGCGGCGGCGATGATGTTCCCGTCGTCGTGGAGATGGCCGAGGCCACCGCGGAGACGGCCGAAACCACCGAGCCGGCCGTGCAGGAGACCGCTCCGGCTGCCGATGCAGCGGCCGGGGAGGGGGACGGCGACCGCACCGCCAACCCGGAGGTGGCGGGAGCATCAGATGCTGCACCGGCCGCCGGTCCCTCCGCCGGCGAGGAGCCAGCCGGTTACTATCTTCGTGCCCCCAATGGCATCTTTATCCAAGTGCCTTGGGGGTCTTCATCAAGAGCTCCCGCGGAGGGCGAGGCGTTTGACGGGGAAGTCCTCGCCTCCGCGGGTCTGACAGTCGTCGAAGCGCCCGGCGAAGGAGATGGGCCCGAGGAGGAGAAGCTTCTCCACCGACTCCTGGCCCTTTACCGGGCCAGGCAGGCGAAGCTTGCCTCCCGGGAAGCCCTTGCTGCCCAGGCCGCCGCTGAAATGGAGAAGCGTGCGGCGGAACTTAGCGCCGCCCACAAGGCGGGCCTCCGCGAGGTGGCGGAGGCGCGCGAGCGCCTTGCCGGCGAATATGAAGAATGGGTGCTGGAGAAGGCCGAGGCTGAGGAACAGCAACGGCTCGCCGGGGTGGAGATGTCCCGGCGAGAGGGAGAGCTCACGCAGCGGAAGGTGGATCTCGACTCCCACGAGGAGGACCTTGCCGCTCGCGAGGCTGCTCTTGGCGGGGAGCTGAAGGAGGCGAAAGCCGCTGCTGCTGCCGCGGAAGACGCCAAGAAGGAGCTCGCCGCCAAGGTCATCCAGCTGGAGAAGGCGATGAAGGTGAGCGCCGAGAAGGTTGCCGCGCTCATCACTGAGCGCGAGAAGGACGCCCACACCAACGCGGAGCTCCAAGTAAGCTTATCCAAGAAGGGCGACGAGTTGAAGGCCGCCAAGGATTCCATCGAAGACTTGGAGCTGAAGGTCTCAACTCTGAGGGATTCAATTGACGCCGCCAAGCTTCGAGAAGACAAGCTGAAGGAGGAGCTCCGGAAGGAGCGGACTTTGGTGGATAGCGTCAACAAGGCGTCTGAGCTATTCCGGCAGACCATCGAGGCGTGGACCGAAGAGCTGGCTTCTTCTGCGTCCAACATTGACCAGGAGTTGCTTGCTTTGAAGGCCGAGCATCTTATCTACTCGCCGGATCCAGATCTCCCGCACAGCGCCAAGCTCAGCCTCTTCTTCAGAGGCGTCGCTCCGGCCCTTGCAGGTCTCCGGAACCGCATCCCCGCGCAGCTGGCCGAGGAGTCGCGCCGTCTCTGCGCGGGAACTCTGGAGCGGGTCTTGACGAAGATTGTGTTCCGCAACCCGGGGATCAACCTGACGAACGTTCTTCGCAGCTTGCCGGAGGATGCGAACACGGAGGCCCTGAAGGAGCAGGTCAGCCACATCATCGCCAAGGTGGCAAAGCTCGGCAGGAAGGAGGGCGACCGCGTAGACTAGGGCCCCATCTATCTTTATCTTTTTGTTGCTGCATGTCATGTTATGAACTCATTAGTCCATTGCGACAAGTTATCTTTGTAAGATATTTGCTTTACTTCAATCAATCAGTGCAATGTTATCTTCCTTGTTCCAATCTTTGACTTTGTATGTTTTTCACCCTACGCTCCCGGGGAGCTTGCCGGCAAGGGGCCCTTGCCGCGAGCGCTGAGTGCTGGACTCTGAGCAGCCTGCTGGCCAAGGTCCTCGCCGGCAAGCAACCTTGCCGCAGCAGGTCGCAACGCACTTAGCTTGCTGAGTGTACTCGGAAACGAGGTAAGGGCGCGACACTTGTCGCAGCTCACTTAAATCGTTGAGTGAACTCGAAAACAAGATAAGGGTGCGGCAAGCCACGGGTAGGTTCCTCCGCGCACAGGTTTTCCATACAAAGTGTGATCGTTCAAGGAAGACAACCAAAATTTAAAATTTGAACTGGTCAAATTCTAACAACTTATCTTTCATAAGCTGCTTGCTCATGTTGTTTGCTTTCCGGTAAGGCTCTTCTTACTTGAACGGCACTTAGTTCCTCCTCCACCTCCTTCCCTCCCCGGCAAACTTGTGCGCGAGGAACGTTCCTTCTGCTTAAGAGAAAAAGGAAAAGGAGAGGGAAACAAGCATATCGCCTTTCGGCGTAATAGTGCTTACCGAGTATCTAAGTGTTGCATCAAATGCCAAATAAAACATGCAAATAGCAAAGAGAAGCATGCGAAAGGCAATCGATGCGAAAACACGAAATCTTTACTGATGCACGGGGTCTGCGCCCGGCTTTGTACAAAGGGTTACATGCAACAGCGGCAAAGCTTGTACAAAAGGTGGTTGCCGGAGCGGATCACGGCAACCGCGCCTTAGGGGTGAAACTTGCGAAGATGCTCTATGTTCCAGGAGTTGCTCACCGGTAAGCCTTCTTCGGTCTCGAGGCGGACAGCGCCGGGCCTCGTAACTTGTCTCACCCGATAAGGGCCTTCCCACTTCGGCGTCAACTTGTTGGAATTCTTGGCGGACTGAACACGCCGAAGAACAAGGTCGCCTTCCTCGAGACTCCTGGCCTTGACTTTGCGGCTATGGTAGCGGCGCAAAGCTTGCTGGTATCGAGCAGCTCGTACAGCAGCCTGGAGACGTCCCTCCTCAAGGAGCAATGCGTCATATTGCCGCAGTTGCTCTTGCTCGAGCTCATCATAAGCGAGCACTCGAGGAGATCCGTATACGAGTTCCGTGGGGATAACTGCTTCTGCCCCGTAGACTAGGGCAAAGGGTGTCTGTCCGGTGGCTCGACTTGGTGTCGTTCTGATTGACCAAAGAGCCGCCGGGAGCTCCTCTATCCAATTCCTTCCGCACTTGCGCAGCCTGTCAAAGGTCCTTGTCTTGAGTCCGCGCAGCACTTCAGCATTTGCCCTCTCCGCTTGACCGTTGCTCCTCGGGTGAGCAACAGAAGCGAAACAGACCTTGGCGCCAAGGTCTTGGACGTACTGCATGAAGGTGCGACTAGTGAATTGTGTACCGTTGTCGGTGATGATCCTGTTAGGGATCCCGAAACGGCAAACAATCGACCTGAAGAACCTGACTGCTGACTGTGCTGTCACCTTTCTCACTGGCTCCACTTCCGGCCACTTTGTGAACTTGTCGATTGCAACGTACAAGTACTCAAAGCCCCCGACAGCACGAGGGAAAGGGCCGAGGATATCGAGCCCCCAGACCGAGAAGGGCCAGGACAAAGGGATTGTTTGGAGAGCTTGAGCTGGCTGATGTATTTGCTTTGCATGAAACTGGCACGCTTCACACTTGGTTACTAGTGCAGTTGCATCTTGGAGGGCTTCTTGCCAAAAGAACCCTTGCCGGAAAGCTTTCCCGGCAAGTGCCCTTGCGCCAATGTGGTGGCCGCATATGCCTCCGTGTATTTCCGCCAACAGCTTCTGTCCATCTTCCCTGGAGATGCACTTCAACCTGACACCATTGAGTCTTCTTCTGTATAGCTCGTTATCCACAAACTGATACATACTTGACTGCCTGGTTATTTTCTCTATCTCTTGAGGGTCGTCGGGAAGTTCTCCAGTTTGTAGAAAGCGGACGATCTGCTGTGCCCATGCCGGAGCTCGGGGCTCGACGACAAGGACTAAAGGCTCGAGGGCCGCTGCGGGAACCCCAGCTTCTACGGCAAAGACCTCTGGTCCTGTCGGAGCTGACGGTCCCCCGGCAAGCTCGCCGGGGCGAGGCTTGTCGGGAACACTTGCTTCAACTGCACAAGCCCGAGGGCTTGCAGGAGCAAACTGTTCCTCAGCGTTGTCGTTGATCTTGGGAACTTTGGCGGCGGTTTCTGGAAGATCCGCCGGCAAGTAGTCGCCGGAGACCAACTTTCTCTTCTTGGACTGCCCAATTGATGGTGTAACTGATGGTTGAGTCAGCTTGAGCAAAAAGGTCCCTGGTTCCACAGGTAACTTCATCGCAGCACACTTTGAAAGGCCATCTGCAATTTCATTCTGAGCTCTCGGGACATGCTCCATCTGCAGACCTTCAAAGTGCTCTTCAAGCTTCCTCACTTCATCTACATAAGCTTCCATCAAAGGGCTCTGGTAGCTCTTGTTGACTTGCCGGACCACCAACTGAGAATCTCCACGTACAATCAGCTTTCTGATCCCAAGTTCAGCCGCAATTCTGAGGCCGGCGAGCAAGCCTTCATACTCTGCAGTATTGTTTGTCGCTTGCTCTCTTGGGAAGTGCATCTGGATAATATACTTGAGGTGTTCTCCGGTGGGCGCAATGAGTACTACGCCAGCACCGGCGCCTTGCAGCGAAAAGGCACCATCAAAGTACATTACCCATTCACTTGTTGCTTCTTGCACGGGTGCGCTTGTTTCTTGAACTTCTTCATCGGGCGTTGGGGTCCATTCTGCTATAAATTCTGCCAAAGCTCGGCTCTGAATGGTTGAAGTACTTTCAAATTTGAGTCCGAAGCTTGACAGTTCCAGTGCCCACTCGACGATCCTGCCTGTTGCCTCTGGATTGTGCAATATCCTCTTCAACGGAAAGCGAGTGACCACCGTTATCTCATGGGCTTGGAAGTAGTGGCGCAGCTTCCTCGAGGCCATGAGGAGGCCGAAAAGCAATTTTTGCACACCAGAGTACCTTGATCTAGCTCCCTGGAGAAGGGAACTTACAAAATACACTGGGCGCTGCACCATCTTCCTCCGCACCTCTCCTTGTCCCTGCGCAGAGTCTTCCTTGTCGGGGCCAGAGCTTGTCGGGACAGCCCCCTGCTTGTCGCTAGATTCGCTTGCCGGCGATGCTGACTCCTCGTCGGACTCCCTCTCCGCTACCAACGCAGCACTAACCACCTGGTTGGTTGCCGCTAAGTATAGCAACAACTTTTCCTGTGGTTTAGGTGCGACAAGTATAGGAGTGGAGGACAGGTACCGTTTCAAATCCTGCAACGCCGCCTCCGCTTCCGGAGTCCACTTCATGGGACCTGCCTTCTTCAAGATTTTGAAGAAAGGTAGGGCGCGTTCCGCGGATTTTGAAATGAACCTACTGAGAGCAGCAACGCAACCTGCAAGTCTTCTGACATCCTTGACGCGCTTCGGGGCTTCTATCTGCTCGATGGCTTTGATCTTGTCGGGATTGGCTTCAATCCCCCTTTGTGATACAAAGAACCCGAGAAGCTTGCCGGAGGGGACTCCAAAGACGCACTTCTCGGGGTTCAACTTGAGCTGTATCCTGCGCAGGTTCTGAAACGTTTCTTCTAAGTCTTGAATCAGTGTTTCTTTGCTCTTGCTCTTCACCACGATATCATCCATGTAGGCTTCTACATTCTTGTGGATCTGTGGCTCAAAAGCAGTGTACACTACCCTTGCAAAAGTTGAGCCTGCATTCTTCAGTCCAAATGGCATGCGGATAAAGCAGTAAGTGCCACATGGAGTGATAAATGCAGTCTTCTCTTCATCTTCCTTGGCCATGAAAATCTGGTGATAGCCTGAGTATGCATCAAGAAAACAGAGTAGCTCACATCCGGCAGTGGAGTCAACGATCTGGTCAATGCGCGGCAAAGGGAAGGGATCCTTGGGACATGCTTTATTGACATCAGTGAAGTCTATACACAGTCTCCACTTCCCGTTGGCTTTGCGCACGACGACTGGGTTTGCCAACCATGTCGGATGGATCACACCTCTAACTAGGCCTGCTGCCTCTAGTTTCTTGATCTCCTCGTTGATGAACTCTTGGCGCTCCACGGCTTGCTTCCTTACTTTTTGCTTGATGGGCCGCGCATGAGGGCAGACAGCAAGGTTGTGCTCAATCACCTTCCTGGGAACACCGGGGATGTCAGATGGTTGCCAAGCAAACACATCGACATTCGCCCGCAGGAAGGCGACGAGCGCGCTTTCCTATTTGCTGTCAAGGGTGGCGCTGATGGTGAAGGTACCACCAGTGCCATCCTCCCTTGCGGACACCTTTTTGGTTGCCGGAGGAGCAGCCATTCCTTTCTTGCTCTTGCCGGTGGAGCTCGATGGAACGTCCTCGACGGCGGCGCAGCACTCCGAAGAGGTGCGGTTGCCGGAGTGTGTCCCAGAGCACTTGCCGGACTTGGTCTTCGTCTTCTTCCCCCCGGGAGCTTCAGCGGCAAGAGTATCCTTCTCGGCCGCAGCTGCCGCATCCCGGTAAATCTTGTCGGCGCAAATAAGCGCATCTTTCTTGTCGCTGTGGACAGTGATGACGCTTATCGGCCCCGGCATCTTCAGCACGTTGTAGGCATAGTGGGAAGCTGCCATGAACTTGGCGAGGGCGGGACGGCCGAGTATCCCATTGTAGGGCAATGGAATATCAGCAACGTCAAAGGTGATGCGCTCAGTTCTGAAGTTGAGCTCCCCGCCAAAGGTCACCGGCAGAGTAATCTTTCCCTTGGGCTTGCTCCTTCCCGGGTTGATTCCTTGTCCCCCAGGCTGGCACTTGGATAAAGATGCCATTGGGGGCACGAAGATAGTAACCAGCTGGCTCCTCGCCGGCGGAGGGACCGGCGGCCGGTGCAGCATCTGATGCTCCCGCCACCTCCGGGTTGGCGGTGCGGTCGCCGTCCCCCTCCCCGGCCGCTGCATCGGCAGCCGGAGCGGACTCCTGCACGGCCGGCTCGGTGGTTTCGGCCGTCTCCGCGGTGGCCTCGGCCATCTCCACGACGACGGGAGCGTCATCGCCGCCGCCCTGCGCGCCCTCCTCATCCTCGATATTGATGACCTCGGTCTCCATCGGTGCGGGAGGAGGAGGAGGAAGATCTAAGAGAAGAAGAAAAAGAAGTTCAAAATCAAGCAAAGATCCAAAAAGAAGCAAAGTCAAGAAAACCAAGTACAGAACGTACCGTGGCGGACGTCCTCTGCGGCGGGCTCCCTTGCCGGGGAGCTCGGCCCTGGCGGAGTGGCCGTCCTCGCCGGGCTGCTCGCCCTTGGCGGGGTACTCTGCCTTGGCGGAGTACCCGCCCTTGGCGGAGCGCTCTCCCTCGCCGGAGAGTTTTGCCTTGCCGGGGACGGCGGGGCCTGCGGCTCCTCGGTAACGGCCTCCGGGCGCTCTTCCCGCTGCGGCTCCACCTCTGCACAAGAGAAGATAGAAGAACCAAGACATTCAGAGATCAAAGCCCTAAGCGCGCCCCGACGAGCAAAAAACAGTAAACCTCTAACTTACGCTGGGGGCTGCGCTGGGGGCTGCTCCCCGGAGCGGCGCTCGGGTCCGGCAAGCTCGGCTCCGGCGCGATCCCTGCTTCCGCGACGGATGGGTCTCCCACGACTTCAACTGTGGGCACCTTAACCCTCTTCGCGCGCTGCTCCAAGGTCCTGCAATCACAAGCAACAAGCAAAGTCAAGCGTCAGCAACAATCGAGATATAAAAATCAAGAAGGAGTAAGGTCTCGGGTCCTTACTCTTGGTCCTCCTCGTCGTCCTCGCTCAGCGCGGAGAAGTCGAACTCCACGGTGGGCGCGTCGGCGCGAGGAGCGGAGGATGAAGGTTCCCTCGCGCGTTTCGGAGCCACCGGGGCTGGGGGCTGCGTAGGCCCAGCCCCTGTGGTGGCCGGCGCCCGAGAAGGGGGCGGAGCAGCTGCTCCGCTCCGAGAAGATCCTTGCCGGCTCGGTGCCGGCCTTGGTCTTCGTCTTCTTCCCCCCGGGAGCTTCAGCGGCAAGAGTATCCTTCTCGGCCGCAGCTGCCGCATCCCGGTAGATCTTGTCGGCGCAAATAAGCGCATCTTTCTTGTCGCTGTGGACAGTGATGACGCTTATCGGCCCCGGCATCTTCAGCACGTTGTAGGCATAGTGGGAAGCTGCCATGAACTTGGCGAGGGCGGGACGGCCGAGTATTCCATTGTAGGGCAATGGAATATCAGCAACGTCAAAGGTGATGCGCTCAGTCCTGAAGTTGAGCTCCCCGCCAAAGGTCACCGGCAGAGTAATCTTTCCCTTGGGCTTGCTCCTTCCCGGGTTGATTCCTTGGAATGAACCGGTCTCTTCGAGCTCGCCGTCTTGAATCTGGAGTTTCTTGATCACAGCAGAGGAGATCAAGTTCAGCCCGGCCCCGCCGTCAACCAACATTTTGGTGACCTTGAGGTTGCGGATGGTGGGGGAAACCAGCATCGGCAAGTGCCCGACCGCCGTGGTGCGGTCAGGGTGATCCTCAAGGTCAAAAATGATGGGCGTGCTGGACCATTTGAGGAGCCTGCGCGACTCCACGGGCGGCTCCGCTGCATTCACCTCACGCACCCACTGTTTCAGCTGGCGGTGGGAGGTGTGCAGGGAGGCGCCACCGTCGACGCACAGGACCTCCGTGGCCTTCTGGAACTCCTGCTCGCTGTTCTCGTCAACCTCTCCAGCTTCATCAGCGACTTCATCAGCAACAACTCCATGGCCCCGAAGAAGAAGCCTTCGGAGGTCGGAGGCCCATCCGCGTCTCACCCGCCGCCACCAGAGCCAACGGTGGGCGGGGGAGACGCCGTCGGAAGGGTGGTTGCCGGCGAGGACACTCACGGTGCCACCAGATCCAAGAACAGGACGGACGACCGGACCTCGGTCTCCGTGGACGCGCCACGTCCATCGCAACATACGACGACCCCGCAGCGCCATACCACGGGAGGTGGTATCCGCTTGCTGGGACAAGGCCATACCGGAGGTTCGCGGGACGCCCCGGACCCCCGTCCGGGCACAAGCAAAGCGAAGGCGCCGGCGCGGGACCCCGCTCCTTCTAACGTCGTTAGAAGTCCGAGCGTATCCCGCTCCTCGCACCGCTCGCCCGCGTTCCCCACTACTCCGGCAGAAGCGCTCGCAAGGGCGCAGCTGCTCCTCGATTTTCCTCCAGCGGCCGACAAGGCCGAGGAATGGAGGGCCACTATTCGGAGCCTGATAGACTTCGCCAACAACGACTCTCCGCAACAGCCGTCGGCCTCACGGCCGCGGCAGGCCGAGAAGACGAAGGCTATCGGCGACAAGACTGCCGGGGGTGCGACAAGCGTGCACTCCCCGCCGCAGAAGCAGAAGACGCCGCCCCGCCGGAACAACCCCGACGACGGCTCCACAGCCTCGTCGGACCCGCGGGCCCGTCGGGACCAACGCCAGGTCCTCGACGACCGGCGAGACGAAGACGCTCGGACCACGATCGAGCGCCGCCGAGAAGCTCGGCGACAATCCGACAAGAGGGCTGGGAACACTGTCGACGCACCCGCGCCCGGTGAACCAGGCGACTTGCCGTACGCGGCAGGCTGCCCTGCGTTCACCCGCGAGCTGCGGCGCGTCCAGTGGCCCAGCATGAAGAACTTTAAGCCCGACGTACCGGAGAAGTACGACGGCAAGACGCACCCCTCGGAGTTTCTCAGCGTCTACACCATAGCAGTGCAAGCTGCCGGGGGGCGCGACGAGAAGATCCTAGCCAACTACTTCCCGCTCGTGCTGAAGCCGAACGTCCGTTCGTGGCTCATGCACTTGCCGGAAGGCTCTATCTCTTCTTGGGCCGACCTCTGCCATCAGTTTGTTGGCGCCTTCACCGGCGGCCACAAACCCCATGGCCAGGAGAGCGATCTCCACATTTTGGCCCAGAAGGAAGGCGAACCCCTGCGCAAGTATATCCAACGTTTCAGTCGGGTACAGCACAACATCCCCGACGTTCACCCTGCTGCGGTTATCAGCGCGTTCCATCAGAACGTGCGTAACCGCCGCATGCGTGAGGAGATGGCGATGACCAAGATCAGGGACGTCAGCGAGCTCTACGCTCTTGCCGACAAGTGCGCCCGTGCAGAAGAGGGGAGGAAACTCCCCGGGGAGGATGCTGGAGCAGGGGGAAGCGACAGCGACGACGCCGCCCCGGCAAAGAAGAGCCGGCGGCGGAACAACAGGAAGAAGGGCAAGAAGGAAGTGCTTGCCGTCGAGAAGTCCGGCAAGGAGGCCCCCGCCAAGCAAGCGCAGGCTGGCGGCTCCGGCAAGGAGCCTGCCCCTGCGGCGGCGGCCGACAAGCCGGGTAGCTCCGACAAGCAATACTGCAAGATTCACCGCACCAAGGGTCACGACCTCTCCAACTGCAAGCGCGTCGAGTACCTCGTCGAGCAGCAAAAAGCTGAGTACGAGAGGCGCGACAAGGAGAAGGCCCAAGGTGGCGGGGAAGAGCCCAGCAAGAAGCGGCCATTCAATGGCCGGGGAGGAAACTGTCCACCACGAACACCTATGGGACCGGAGCCCCTTGTCTGTGCGGTACGAGGGCGGAGGGAGCACGAAGAGCAGATCGAGGCAGACGCACGGGCAGTTTTACCCAGGTTCGGGCCGCACGGATGCGTAAAACCCTACTCCTGCTTGGTTGTGTATTGAGTTGGGCGCTCGGAGCTTGAAGAAGCAGCTACACGAGCGTGAGAATGATCTAGGTTTCGAACCCCCTCCACGTTGTGCATGGGCCTCCTTTTATAGTGCAAGGGGTCACCGACAGGTGTCAACGTAGGAGAAAGGGGTAAAAATGTAAAAGATGTGGTAGTTGGAACAGTGCGGGAACAGTGGAGCTACAGTGCAGAACAGTGGTCTATACCTACTTTGACAGTGGGGGACAAGGGCATTTAATGCCCGTCGCCGTCGACCCCAAAAGCTCCCGCCGTTGCGTCTCCGTCTGCCACGGCGATGGATCCACTGCCGTGGAGCGCCACCGTGTCCCCCAGGCTGCACAGCCATCCGCCACGCGTCCCTGGAGTGGCCCCAGGGCGACGCGTGGGCTGATGAGCTGGAGCGCGGGCACACAGCGCACCTCCCCCGGCAAGCACCTTGCCGGGCACCTCCCCCGGCAAGCACCTTGCCGGGGATCTCGACCTTGCCGGGCCCGGAAGCTTGCCGCTCCCCGAGCCCTTGCTGGGTCTTCTAAGATAAAATCTTCTGTTCGTCCTGACAAGCTCCTCTTGCCAGGGCCTCGTGCTAGTTAAGCAATCTTGAGCCTGGAACGGCCTTCCCGGCAAGCTCCTCTTGCCGGGGTCTTGGTCTTCTGTCTTGTATACTTTGTCTTTGAATGGTTAGATAAGGAGCAGGAAGGTCTCCGGCGAGCCAGCAGTAAACCTTGCCGCGGGAAGCTGCAACTGCCCGTGCACAAGTTGGGGTACTGAGGTACCCCTACCTTAGTACACCGACACGGTGATCAAAGAAAATACAAAAATCAACCTAGAGTCCGAATTGATCGAGACTCTCAAAGCAAGTGAGAACAAGCACCGATTTCGTCGTTTTCATAGGCGTTGGAAAGCTATTGGGGAATTGAGGTGATAGGACTTCTAGTTTTTACGATCTGGAGGATTTTACATACGTGCACACACAGGATCACGTGCGTGGAAAATTCTGAGCCCAAAAAGGGTCGTCTTGGCCCTCAAAAATGGCCTGCAGGATTGGAAAAAATGAAAGTTATCGCAATTACAGCTCAAATTTTGATGAGCCGGCATATCACTTTGGTGTTCAGGTCCTGGGCGCCCCACCCATGTATGGATACAATAGGGTGTTAGGCCAACTCTCGCGAAGAAATGGTGATCAAAGAAAATACAAAAATCACCTAGAGTCCGAATTGATCGAGACTCTCAAAGCAAGTGAGAACAAGCTCCGATTTCGTCATTTTCATAGGCGTTGGAAAGCTATTGGGGAATTGAGGTGATAGGACTTCTAGTTTTTACGATCTGGAGGATTTTACATACGTGCACACACAGGATCACGTGCGCGGAAAATTTTGAGCCCAAAAAGGGTCGTCTTGGCCCTCAAAAATGGCTTGCAGGATTGGAAAAAATGAAAGTTATCGCAATTACAGCTCAAATTTTGATGAGCCGGCATATCACTTTGGTGTTCAGGTCCTGGGCGCCCCACCCATGTATGGATACAATAGGGTGTTAGGCCAACTCTCGCGAAGAAACGGTGATCAAAGAAAATACAAAAATCAACATAGAGTCCGAATTGATCGAGACTCTCAAAGCAAGTGAGAACAAGCACCGATTTCGTCGTTTTCATAGGCGTTGGAAAGCTATTGGGGAATTGAGGTGATAGGACTTCTAGTTTTTATGATCTGGAGGATTTTACATACGTGCACACACAGGATCACGTGCGTGGAAAATTCTGAGCCCAAAAAGGGTCGTCTTGGCCCTCAAAAATGGCCCGCAGGATTGGAAAAAATGAAAGTTATCGCAATTACAGCTCAAATTTTGATGAGCCGGCATATCACTTTGGTGTTCAGGTCCTGGGCACCCCACCCATGTATGGATACAATAGGGTGTTAGGCCAACTCTCGCGAAGAAACGGTGATCAAAGATGTCGGGGGAAACTGTCCACCACGAACACCTATGGGACCGGAGCCCCTTGTCTGTGCGGTACGAGGGCGGAGGGAGCACGAAGAGCAGATCGAGGCAGACGCGCGAGCAGTTTTACCCAGGTTCGGGCCGCACGGATGCGTAAAACCCTACTCCTGCTTGGTTGTGTATTGAGTTGGGCGCTCGGAGCTTGAAGAAGCAGCTACACGAGCGTGAGAATGATCTAGGTTTCGAACCCCCTCCACGTTGTGCATGGGCCTCCTTTTATAGTGCAAGGGGTCACCGACAGGTGTCAACGTAGGAGAAAGGGGTAAAAATGTAAAAGATGTGGTAGTTGGAACAGTGCGGGAACAGTGGAGCTACAGTGCAGAACAGTGGTCTATACCTACTTTGACAGTGGGGGACAAGGGCATTTAATGCCCGTCGCCGTCGACCCCAAAAGCTCCCGCCGTTGCGTCTCCGTCTGCCACGGCGATGGATCCACTGCCGTGGAGTGCCACCGTGTCCCCCAGGCTGCACAGCCGTCCGCCACGCGTCCCTGGAGTGGCCCCAGGGCGACGCGTGGGCTGATGAGCTGGAGCGCGGGCACACAGCGCACCTCCCCCGGCAAGCACCTTGCCGGGCACCTCCCCCGGCAAGCACCTTGCCGGGGATCTCGACCTTGCCGGGCCCGGAAGCTTGCCGCTCCCCGAGCCCTTGCTGGGTCTTCTAAGATAAAATCTTCTGTTCGTCCTGACAAGCTCCTCTTGCCAGGGCCTCGTGCTAGTTAAGCAATCTTGAGCCTGGGACGGCCTTCCCGGCAAGCTCCTCTTGCCGGGGTCTTGGTCTTCTGTCTTGTATACTTTGTCTTTGAATGGTTAGATAAGGAGCAGGAAGGTCTCCGGCGAGCCAGCAGTAAACCTTGCCGCGGGAAGCTGCAACTGCCCGTGCACAAGTTGGGGTACTGAGGTACCCCTACCTTAGTACACCGACAGCCGTCATCACCAACAACTCTCCCATCTTGGGAGGGCTATCTTCATCAACATCTTCACCAGCACCATCTCCTCTCAAACCCTAGTTCATCTCTTGTATCCAATCTTTGTACCCAAACCTCAGATTGGTACCTGTGGGTTGCTAGTAGTGTTGATTACTCCTTGTAGTTGATGCTAGTTGGTTTATTTGGTGAAAGATCATATGTTCAGATCCATTATACATATTAATACCCCTCTGATCATGACCAATATTATGTCTTGTGAGTAGTCACTTTTGTTCCTGAGGACATGGGAGAAGTCTTGCTATTATAGTCATGTGAATTTGGTCTTCGTTCGATATTTTGATGAGATGTATGTTGTCTCTCCTCTAGTGGTGTCATGTGAACGTTGACTACATGACACTTCACCATTATTTGGGCCTAAAGGAAGGCATTGGGAAGTAATAAGTAGATGATGGGTTGCTAGAGTGACAGAAGCTTAAACCCTAGTTTATGCGTTGCTTCGTATGGGGCTGATTTGGATCCATATATTTCAGGCTATGGTTAGGTTTACCTTAATACTTCTTTTGTAGTTGCGGATGCTTGCATTAGAGGTTAATCGTAAGTGGGAGGTTTGTCCAAGTAAGGACAGCACCCAAGCACCGGTCCACCCACATACCAAATTATCAAAGTACCGAACGCGAATCAGATGATCGTGATGAAAACTAGCTTGATGATAATTCCCATGTGTCCTCGGGAGCGCTTTCCTTTATATAAGAGTTTGTCCAGGCTTGTCCTTTGCTACAAAAAGGATTGGGCCACCTTGATGCACCTTATTTACTTTTACCTCTTGTTACTTGCTACCAATTACCTTATCACAAAACTATCTGTTACCTATAATTTCAGTGCTTGCAGAAAATACCTTACTGAAAACTCCCTATCATTTCCTTCTGCTCCTCGTTGGGTTCGACACTCTTACTTATCGAAAGTACTACGATAGATCCCCTACACTTGTGGGTCATCAAGACTCTTTTCTGGCGCCGTTGCCGGGGAGTGAAGCGCTTTTGGTAAGTGGAATTTGGTAAGGAAAAATTTATATAGTGTGCTGAAATTTATTGTCACTTGTTACTATGGCTCAAAATCCTTTGAGGGGTTTGTTCGGGGTATCTTCACCCCGAACAGAAGAGCAAAGAGTTGCTCCTCAACCTACTGCACCTACTGAAAATGTTTGCTTTGAAATTCCTTTGGGTATGATAGAGAAACTGCTTGAAAATCCTTTTACAGGAGACGGAACACTGCATCCGATTTACACCTAATCTATGTGGATGAAGTTTGTGTATTATTTAAGCTTGCAGGTATGCCCAAGGATGTTATCAAGAGGAAGGTCTTCCCTTTATCTTTGGAGGGAGATGCATTGACATGGTTTATTCTATGTGATGATATGGGATCATGGAACTATAATCGTCTGAAGTTGGAATTTCATCAGAAGTTCTACCCTATGCATCAGGTTCATCGTGATCGTAATTATATTTATAATTTCTGGCCTCGCGAAGGAGAAAGCATCGCTCAAGCTTGGGGGAGGCTTAAGTCAATGTTACATTCATGCCCCAATCATGAGCTCTCAAGAAAAATGATCATTCTAAAATTTCATGCTCGGCTTTCTCTCAATAATCGCACCATGCTCGATAATTCTTGTTCTGGCTCTTTTATGATGAAGACTGTTTAATTCAAATGGGATTTATTGGAAAGAATTAAACGCAATTCTGAAGATTGGGATCTCGACGAAGGTAAGGAGTCAGGTATGACCCCTAAGTTTGATTGTGTTAAAGCTTTTATGGATACCAATGTTTTCCGTGAGTTTAGCACTAAATATGGACTTGACTCTGAGATAGTAGCTTCTTTCTGTGAATCTTTTGCTACTCATGTTGATCTCCCCAAGGAGAAGTGGTTTAAATACCATCCCCCTATTGAAGTAAAAGTAGTTCAACCTATTAAAGTTGAAGAAAAGACTATCACTTATAATGTAGATCCTATTATTCCTACTGCTTATATTGAGAAACCACCTTTCTTTGTTAGGATAAAGGATCATGCTCAAGCTTCAACTGTAGTTCGTAAGAGTAATACTAGAACACCTACACCCTCTGAGCAAATTAAAGTTGAACCTAGTGTTGCTATGGTTAAAGACCTCTTGGTAGAAGATTTAGATGGACATGCTATTTACCTCCAAGAAGAGTATGCTACAATAGCCAAACCCAATGCTAATAATAAACATAAACATGTTGTAGGCTTGCCTGTTATCTCTGTTAAGATAGGAGATCATTTCTATCATGGCTTATGTGACGTAGGTGCTAGTGCGAGTATTATCCCTCTTGATTTATATCGAGAAATTATGCATGATATTGCACCTGTTGAGCTAGAAGGGATTTATGTCACGATTAAGCTAAGTAATAGAGACACTATTTCACCAGTTGGGATTGTTAGAGATGTTGAAGTCTTGTGTGGGAAGGTTAAATACCCTGCCGATTTTCTTATTCTTAGTTCCCCACAAGATGAATTTTGTCCCATTATATTCGGTAGACCCTTCTTGAATACTGTTAATGCCAAGATAGACTGCGTGAAAGATATTGTTACTGTGGGATTAGGGGATATGTCTCATGATTTTAACTTTGCTAAATTTCGTAGACAACCCCTTGAAAAAGAACCACCTAATAAGGATGAAATTATCGGCCTTGCTTCTATTGCCGTGCCCCCTAATGATCCTTTAGAACAATACTTCCTAGACCATGAAAATGATATGAGGTGTAATGAGAGAAGGGAAATAGATGAAATATTCTTTAAATAGGGACCCGTATTGAAAAACATCTTGCCTGTTGAAATCCTAGGGGATCCTCCTCCACCCAAGGGTGATCCCGTGTTTGAACTTAAACCTTTGCCGGATAATCTTAAGTATGTTTATCTTGATGAAAAGAAAATATATCCTGTTATTATTAGTGCTAACCTTTCAGAGCAGGAAGAGGAAAAACTATTGAAAACTCTGAAGAAGCACCGTGCTGCTATTGGATATACTCTAGATGATTTTAAGGGCATTAGTCCCACTATATGCCAACACAAGATAAATTTGGAAGAAAATGCTAAACCGGTTATTGATCATCAGCGACGGTTAAATCCTAAGATGAAAGAAGTGGTAAGGAAGGAAATACTAAAGCTTCTAGAGGCAGGTATTATCTATTGAGTTGCTGATAGCCAGTGGGTAAGTCCTGTCCATTGTGTCCCTAAGAAAGGAGGTATGACTGTCGTTCCTAATGATAAAGATGAATTGATCCCACAAATAATAGTTATAGGTTATAGGATGGTAATTGATTTCCGTAAGTTAAATAAAGCTACTAAGAAAGATCATTACCCCTTGCCATTTATTGATCGAATGCTAGAAAGATTATCCAAACATACTCATTTTTGCTTTCTAGATGGTTATTCTGGTTTCTCTCAAATACATGTGTCAAAAGGGGATCAAGAAAAGACCACTTTTACTTGTCCTTTCGGTGCCTTTGCTTATAGACCTATGCCTTTTGGTTTATGTAATGCACCTGCTACCTTTCGAAGATGCATGATGGCTATATTCTCTGATTTTTGTGAAAATATTGTTGAGGTTTTCATGGATGATTTCTCCATTTACGGAACTTCTTTTGATGATTGCTTAAGCAACCTTGATCGAGTTTCGCAGAGATATGAAGACACTAATCTTGTTTTGAATTGGGAGAAGTGCCACTTTATGGTTAATGAAGGCATTGTCTTGGGACATAAAATTTCTGAAATAGGTATTGGAGTTGACAAAGCTAAAGTTGATGCTATTGAAAAGATGCCATGCCCCAAGGACATCAAAGGTATACGAAGTTTCCTTGGTCATGATGGGTTTTATAGGAGGCTCATAAATGACTTCTCCAAAATCTCCAGACCTCTGACTAATCTCTTACAAAAAGATATTCCTTTTGTCTTTGATGATGATTGTCTAGAAGCATTTGAAATACTTAAGAAAGCATTGATCTCTGCACCTATTGTCCAGCCTCCTGACTGGAATTTACCTTTTGAGATTATGTGCGATGCTAGTGATTATGCTGTAGGTGCTGTTTTAGGGCAAAGAGTTGATAAGAAATTGAATTTAATCAAATATGCTAGTAAAACTCTAGATAGTGCCCAGAAAAATTATGCTACTACTGAGAAAGAATATTTAGCAGTTGTATTTGCCTGTGATAAGTTTAGACCCTATATTGTTGATTCTAAAGTAACTATTCACACTGATCATGCTGCTATCAGATACCTTATGGAAAAGAAAGATGCTAAACCTAGACTTATTAGATGGGCTCTCTTGCTGCAAGAATTTGACTTGCATATTATTGATAGAAAGGGAGCTGAGAACCCCATTGCAGACAACTTATCTAGGTTAGAGAATATACTTGATGACCCACAACCTATTGATGATAGCTTTTCTGATGAAAAATTAGCTGTCATAAATACTTCTCGTACTACTCCATGGTATGTTGATTATGCTAATTATATTGTTCTTCTTTGATTTGAGACATTACTTCTAGGATGACCCGCATCTCTATACAGAAGGAGTGGATGGTATTATTAGACGTTGTGTACCTGAGCATGAACGGGAACGGATCCTACGCAAGTGCCACTCCGAAGCTTATGGAGGACACCATGCGGGAGATAGAACTGCACACAAGGTATTGCAATCCGGTTTTTATTGGCCTACTCTCTTCAAGGAGGCCCGTAAGTTTGTCTTATCTTGTGATGAATGTCAAATAATTGGTAATATCAGTAGACGTCAAGAAATGCCTATGAATTATTCACTTGTTATTGAACCATTTGATGTTTGGGGCATTGATTATATGGGACCGTTTCCTGCCTCTAATGTATACACACATATTCTAGTTGCTGTTGATTACGTTACTAAGTGGGTAGAAGCTATTCCAACTAGTATTGATGATCATAACACCTCTATTAAGGTGCTTAAAGAATTTATTTTTCCGAGGTTTGGAGTCCCTAGATACTTAATGACTGATGGTGGTTCACACTTTATTCATGGTGCTTTCCGCAAGATGCTTGCTAAATATGATGTCAACCATAGAATTGCATCCCCTTATCACCCACAGACTAGTGGTCAAGTAGAATTAAGTAATAGAGAGTTGAAATTAATTTTGCAAAAGACAGTTAATAGGTCTAGGAAGAATTGCTCCAAGAAACTAGATGATGCATTATGGGCCTATAGAACTGCATACAAAAATCCTATGGGTATGTCTCCATATAAGATGGTATATGGAAAAGCTTGTCACTTACCTCTTGAACTAGAACATAAGGCATATTGGGCTATCAAAGAGCTCAATTATGATTTCAAACTTGCCGGTGAGAAGAGGTTATTTGACATTAGCTGTCTTGATGAATGGAGAACCCAGGCTTATGAGAATGCCAAACTGTTTAAAGAAAAAGTCAAAAGATGGCATGACAAAAGGATACAAAAGCGTGAGTTTAACGTAGGTGACTATGCCTTGCTATACAACTATCGTTTAAGATTTTTTGCAGGAAAACTTCTCTCCAAGTGGGAAGGACCTTACATTATCGAGGAGGTCTATCGTTCTGGTGACATAAAAATCAACAACTTCGAAGGCACAAATCCGAAGGTGGTAAACGGTCAAAGAATCAAACATTATATCTCTGGTAATCCTATAAACGTTGAAACCAATGTTATTGAATTCGTAACCCCGGAGGAATACATAAGGGACACTTTCCAGAACGATTCAGCCTCCGAAAAGGAGGAGGTATGTGATACGGTAAGTAAACCGACTCCAAAATAGCTCTAAAGGCAATTTTTCTCCGTTTTGGAATACTTAGAAAAATAGAAAAATAAGAAGCAGTCCGGAAGAGACACGAGGCGTCCACGAGGGTGGAGGGTGCGCCCCCTTCCCAGGGCGCGCCCCCTGCCTCGTGGGCACCCCGTGTATCCCCCAGACTCCGTTTTCTTATGGGTTACTCCTTTTGGTCGATAAACATTCATTATATATACTCCCGAAGGTTTTGACCTCTGTATCACGCAAAAATCCTCTGTTTTCGTTTCGAGCTGCTGTTTTTGACAGATCTAGATCGTCATGGCGTCCTCCAACATCCCCAAGGACAAGTTCTTTAAGAAGGTCATCAACCCCTACCTTGCGGAGGTGCTGCATCACCCTAAAACCATGGAGTTGCATGAGGGGGTGCTGCACATCCATGATGTTGAGGGGCCGAGGAGGACCGGAAGCGTGGAGACAAGACTCAAAGCAATGGAGCAGCAAGTTTTCAAGTGCCAAGGTATGATGGAACGAGGACTCAACGCCAACCACATGATGATCTCGGAGCTCGCCAACAACCTCAAGCTGGACTCAAGGATCTTTGGGGAAGCTATCTCCAATCTTCAAGAGAAGATCGAACACCTCCAAGCCCAGATCTATGACCTGCAAAACCAAAACTGTGAGTATGAATATAGATTCAAGAAGATGAGTTTGGCTGCAGATTTGACTATCCCGGAGACTCGATCATCCTTCTACGATGGTGAAGCCATACCTTGGAAGGTGGACAACAAGCCTACATCATCAACAACTCCATCCTCACCACCCCCGAAGAAAGAGACATAATCATATGGGTATGGAACTCCCCTTGGCAACTGCCAAGCTTGGGGGAGTGACCCCGGTATCGTATCACCATCACTCCTATCTTTACCATTTTTCTTAGTTTGATCCTTTTGGTAGTATTTTGATAAAGTAGAATAAAGTTAGCATGATCAAGTTGTGAACTTTTGTCGTATGATCTTTACCCTTTGTAATCGAATCTGTGAGCTATATAATAAAGATTAGTGTTGAGTCAAGGGCTTGATTTCCTCACTTGGGTCATGATAAAAAGAGAAGAAAACATAAAGAGTATCAAAGAGATCATATCGATCTAATGGGAAGTAATGACTTCACATATAAGAGTATGATAAATAAAAGTTGTTGGGAGTTGACAAACATAGTTTCGGTCATCGTTGCAACTAATAGGAAGTAATAAAAGAAGATAGGCTTCACATACAAATATACTATCTTGGACATCTTTTAGGATTGTGAGCACTCATTAAAGTACGGCATGCTAAAGAGTTGATGTTGGACAAGGAAGACAACATAATGGGTTATGTTTTCCTATATCCGAAATAAAGTATATTGTCATGGATCATCCAACATGCTGAGCTTGCCTTTCCCCCTCATGCTAGCCAAAACTCCTCGCACTAAATAGAGATACTACTTGTGCTTCCATATATCCTTAAACCCAGTTTTGCCATGAGAGTCCACCATACCTACCTATGGATTGAGAAAGATCCTTCCAAGTAAGTTGTCATGTTGCAAACTCGCTAAAATATGTATTATTTATTAGAGTGGAGGAAATTAGCATTATATGATCTTGTGATATGGAAGTAATAAAAGCGATGGACTGCATAATAAAGGTCCTTATCACAAGTGGCAATATAAAGTGAAGTTCTTCTATGCTAAGACTTTGTGCATCCAACAATAAAAACACATGACAATCTCTGCTTCCCTCTGCGAAGGGCCTATCTATTATTCTTCTATAAGAGTCAAGGTGAAATTCACCTTTCCTTTTTACATTTTATCCTTTGGCAAGCACATTGTGTTGGAAAGATCCTGACATATATACCCACCTGGATGTAAGTTTTCATGATCTATTATTGTTGACATTACCCTTGAGGTAAAAGGTTGGGAGGCAACACCATAAGCCCCTATCTTTCTCTCTGTCCGATTAAAACTCCATAACCATAAGTATCGCGTGAGTGTGAGCAATTGTGAAAGACTATATGATAGTTGAGTATGTAGGCTTGCTGAAAAGCTCTTACATTGACTCTTTCCGATGCTACGATAAATTGCAATTGCTTCAATGACCGAGATCAAAGTTTGTTGGTTTCCAATGAAGTTTATGATCCATGCTTGATATTGTGGATGAATTGTTACTTTAGCATAAGAATCATATGAAAAAATATATATATGTTGCTGTTATGAAAATGATTATGATGCCCTCACGTCCGTATTTTGTTTTTATCGACACCTCTATCTCTAAACATGTGGACATATTTTTCGATATCGGCTTTCGCTTGAGGACAAGCGAGGTCTAAGCTTGGGGGAATTGATACGTCCATTTTGCATCATGCTTATATGTTGATATTTATTGCACTATGGGCTATTATTACATGTTTTGTCACAATAATTATGCCATTTCTCTCTTATTTTACAAGGTTTACATGAAGAGGGAGAATGCTGGCAGCTGGAATTCTAGGTTGGAAAAGGAGCAAACTCTGGAAACCTATTCTGCACAACTCCAAAAGCCCCGAAACTCAACGGAACTCCGTTTCAGAAAATATAAAAAATATCTGGCGAAAGAAGTTCACGAGGGGGGCCACCGGCTGTCCACGAGGGTGGGGGGCGCGCCCCCCTTCCCAGGGCGTGCCCCCCTATCTCGTGGGCCCCCCGAAGGCCCCCCGATGCCCATCTTCTCCTATATGAGGTGTTTTGACCTGAAAAAAAATCATAAGGAGGCTTTCGGGACCAGACGCCGCCGTCTCGAGGCGGAACCGAGGTGGAAACCAATCTAGGGCTCCGGCAGAGCCGCTCTGCCGGGGATACTTCCCTCCGGAAGGGGGAAATCGTCACCGCCGTCATCACCAACAACTCTCCCATATTGGGGAGGGCTATATTCATCAACATCTTCACCAGCACCATCTCCTCTCAAATGTTCATCTCTTGTATCCAATCTTTGTACCCAAACCTTAGATTGGTACGTGTGGGTTCCTAGTAGTGTTGATTACTCCTTGTAGTTGATGCTAGTTGGTTTATTTGGTGGAAGATCATATGTTCAGATCCATTATGCATATTAATACCCCTCTGATCATGAACAATATTATGTCTTGTGAGTAGTTACTTTTGTTCCTGAGGACATGGTATAAGTCTTGCTATTAGTAGTCATGTGAATTTGGTTTTCGTTTGATATTTTGATGAGATGTATGTTGTCTCTCCTCTAGTGGTGTCAAGTGAACGTCGACTACATGACACTTCACCATTATTTGGGCCTAGAGGAAGGCATTGGGAAGTAATAAGTAGATGATAGGTTGCTAGAGTGACAGAAGCTTAAACCCTAGTTTATGTGTTGCTTCGTCAGGGGTTGATTTGGATCCATATGTTTCAGGCTACGGTTAGGTTTACCTTAAAACTTCTTTTGTAGTTGCGGATGCTTGCATTAGAGGTTAATCATAAGTGGGAGGTTTGTCCAAGTAAGGACAGCACCCAAGCACCGGTCCACCCACATACCAAATTATCAAAGTACTGAACGTGAATCAGATGATCGTGATGAAAACTAGCTTGACGATAAGTCCCATGTTTCCTCGGGAGCGCTTTCCTTTATATAAGATTTTGTCCAGGCTTGTCCTTTGCTACAAAAAGGATTGGGCCACCTTGATGCACCTTGTTTACTTTTACCTTTTGTTACTTGCTACCAATTACCTTATCACAAAACTATCTGTTACCTATAATTTCAGTGCTTGCAGAAAATACCTTACTGAAAACTGCCTATCATATCCTTCTGCTCCTCGTTGGGTTCGACACTCTTACTTATCGAAAGGACTACGATAGATCCCCTACACTTGTGGGTCATTAGCCACCGGATTGCGGACCATGTTCTCGCCTATCATGACGGCCAGTTTTTGGCTTTCTCTACTGAGGTACTAGACCAGACGAGCCAGAAGTACAATCACAGTAGTTCTCCCTTTACACCCTAGCCAAACAATCGAGAACGTAGGGGTAAGCACAGGAGCTGAGCAACCCAACTATTGACCCAAGACATGATTCGGAACTAATGCATATAAGGCAAACATCCAGGACGCCGAACACTCCCTATAGGTGTTCGGTCTTTTCAACATATACCGGGCTGAATACAGCCCCTCATAATAGACCCTTATTGACAAGGCACATATGGCAATCTGATGTGGGAAGAGAACATTTATGGTGAGTGAATAAAACTCTAAACATAATGCGAACCAAGTTGCTCTATTAATTTCCCTTTATGGTACGGCGAGCCGCAAACTTACAGACAATGTCGATGACTTTCTTCGACATTTTACATGCCAGAAAAGTATATAATAAGAAAGATAAAAAAGGTTTACACATGATCTTAATCTAAAAAGAAACCTTAGCACGGGTCCCTGCTGCACGTCTGTGCCGTTTCCTCCTCTATAATGTGTCCTTGAAGGGGTGGGAGTATGATGGTCGTCTGTAAAAAAGAAAAAGAAAACCTGGAAAAGAAAAAGAAATCCAGTGTGGCCATGACAAGACTGGTTCGTTCAATGAACCTAAAAAGATAAGTTTAGAGTCCGAATAGGGTCAAGCCGAACTATGGACTATATGCAGTGTGCCCCCAGCGCCGCCCAAGGAATTTTTAAGGCATAATTATGCACTCGTGGTACATGCGCTACCACCTTATGGGGCATTCGATGGGGGCATAGCTGCTAATCTAGCTCAGGTTCATCTGAGCTGCCGCATTGAGGCGTGTGCCAGACACGTTTAGTTATGTCCGAGACTGACAGATTATCCGGCTCGAATAGGCCGTTTTGGACTTCGGCTGCTAGGGCCGCAGTGTCCTCCTCCGTACGGAGAGAGCGCTCCATATTTCCGTTGACCGTGATGACGCCACGTGGTCCATGCATTTTAAGATTTAGATAAGCATAATGCGGGACTACATTAAAGCGGGCGAGGGCCGTTCTGCCGAGTAGAGCGTGATAGCCACTTCGGAATGGAGCTATGTCGAAGATTAGCTCTTCGCTTCGAAAGTTATCGGGAGAGTCGAATACGACTTCCAGTGTTATAGAGCCCGTGTAGCGGGCTTCTACGCCCAGTATCACTCCTTTAAAGGTCGTGCTGCTTGGTGATACGTCCAAAACGTATCTATAATTTCTGCTTGCTCCATGCCACTTTTGGGTGATATTGCTATGATATTCATACACTTCCATACACTTTTGATCATATTTGGACTAACCTACTAATCCAGTGCACCCCGGTGCCAGTTTCTGTTTTCGGCTGTTTTTGTATTTCAGGTTTTCACGTTACGAGAACTGCTAGGAAAAATCCAGAAAAATTATATAAAAAATCAGCGTTCCGGAAACTTCCTTGCGCCCGAAGTACAGTCGGGGGGGCCACCAGGGCTCCGGGCGCCCTGGCGGCGCCCCCCCCCTGGGCCGCGCCGGGGGGGCGCCAGGGCCCCCCGAGCCCCGTCTGGTGCCCCCCTTTGGCATATATTTAGAGCGTCCTTCGAAACCCTCGGGACGGAAACTCTTTTTCGCGATCTCATCTCTGTTCCGCCGCCGCCGCCGCTTCCAAGATCGGGAGCACCAGGAGAACTCTTCCCGGCACCCTGCCGGAGGGGAGGATCATCATCGGGAGCCTCTCCACCACCATGGACGCCTCCCGGATGAGTTGTGAGTAGTCTCCCTTGGACCATGAGTCCATGACCAGTAGCTATGTGATGTTCTCATCCCGTTCTTGTGCTTCACTGATTAGTCCTCGTGAGCTGCCCTACATGATCGAGGCACATATGTAATCCTTATGCTGTTGCTATGTTGAGTTTGCTGGGATCCGATGGATTATGAGATTATGTTCAGATTGATCTTGAGTAATATATTTGATCTACCTCTTTTATATTTATGTTCATAAGTAATTCTTGCATGTTCTCCGCTGTTATTTATTGCTTTGGCCAAGTAGTAGGTAGTGACTCCAAGAGGGAACGTTATGCTCGATTGTGGGTTCATGCCCCTCGATGACTAGCTTGAGTGACAGAAACATGAGTCTAGGGGATGTGCTGTTGCCACAAGGGGGAAAACAACGGTGCTTGTGCCCGCGGGTGCAAGGATTGTTTACTTTACGCAAAGTTCTTTTAATGCAGTTGTCTGTTGCTTTGAGTTTACACTATGGGTGGGACTCGCAACTTAATACCAGCGACATGTTCTGGATAGATATCTCAAGGTGGATGATTAGTAGTAGATATTGATGGATTTCGGTCTACTTACTTTGGCGTACCGTCCATGCTTTGAACCTCAACCTTTCTTGCAATGTAGTCAGCATTGGTTTGCGTTCGTGGTCCTGTCAATTGCCCAGCTATAATTCGTTTACCTCACATAGCTGTTTTATCGTCTTTTGGGAGAGAGACATCACTAGTGAACATCATGAGACTCCGGTCCATATTACCATCATTGATCACATCCGTTATTTACTTTTCACTTTTATTTACTATTGCAAAACACTATCTATCACTACTATCATTTGCGTTTAACCCTTTGTGAACTACAAGGCCGGAGGGATTGACAACCTCTCTGTACTCGTTGGGAGCAAAGTTATTTGTATCTGTGTGCAGGTCCACGTTGATTGCTAATATCTGGCGCCGTTAGCAGTTGACACCTACTTGTTGAACCTAGGAGTCTCTGGGGATTCGATCCTTGGCATCTTTGCTAAGGGAAAAACTTCCACAACACTGCATCTTACACCTTCCACTTGGGGTAACCAACGAGGGGTTAGAGGCCCATCAAGGAGTTTTTCTGGCACCGTTGCCAGGGACTCCACTCTTCAGGATAGGGGAGTTGCATGCTATCTTTTACCTTTGCTTTTTAGTCTTGTTAGTTTACCTTTTAGTTTTTGCTTTAGTATCCTTTATCGAAAATCACAAAAATAGTTATCTTACTTGCTTGCTACTATGGGTTCCACCGAGAACACCAAGTTGTGTGACTTCACTAGTCACAACAACGATGACTTTATCAGCACACCTATCACTACACCTGCCACTTCAGCACCTTCATATGAAATTAAACCTGCTTTACTGAACTTAGTCATGAAAGATCAATTCTCCGGTGCTGGAGATGATGCTGCTTTACACTTGAACAACTTTGTTGAACTTTGTGATATGCAAAAGTACCAATAAATAGATGGTAATATTGTTAAGCTTAAGCTTTTTCCTTTCTCCTTGAGAGGAGGAGCTAAAATTTGGTTTCAGTCTTTGCCTAGAAATAGCATAGATTCATGGGACAAGTGCAAAGATGCTTTTATTGGAAAATACTATCCACCTGCTAAAATTATCCAACTTAGAAGTAACATAATGAATTTTAAACAATTGGATAATGAACACGTTACCCAAGCTTGGGAACATATGAAATCTCTTATCAAGAATTGCCCTACTCACGGTTTGACTACTTGGATGGTTATCCAAACTTTTTATGCAGGCTTGAACTTTACCTCGCGGAACTTGTTAGATTCGGCCGCGGGAGGAACTTTTATGTCAACTACACTTGGTGCTGCCACGAAGCTTCTCGATGAGATGATGACCAACTATTCCCAATGGCACACCGAACGTGCTCCAACAGGTAGGAAGGTAAACTCTGTCGAGGAGATTTCCTCCCTTAATGAAAAAGTTGACTTAATCATGTCTCTACTTTCGAAGCAATCTTCTGTTGATCCTCGTTATGATCCTTTAGATTCTGTGATTGCTGATGCTTATAGGAGTAACTTTGGTAGTAATCCTAGACCGTTCCCCTCTAATTCCTATGGGAACAACAATGCTTATCCTAACACCAAGAACTCCGTCCAAAAAGATAGAGACTTGCCTGGCTATGAGAAACTGCTAGAAATAGAGAAGGCCACTAAGAGTTACATGCGCACCCAATATGAACAAAACAAAACCTTCTCGAGGCAATTAAATGAGCATACTGCTATCTTGCAAGACATTAGTAGACGATTAGAGAACATAAATATTGAGATTTCTAACCTCCAGACTAGACTCACTATCACTGAGACCCAAGTTTCCAATATGTCCCACACACAAGCCACTTTGATAAACCAAATGGCAGCTAAACCCGAAGTGGTTGCATCCCTAAGGGAGGAAGAAGATAGAATTAAGAGCCTTCCTACCCACCACACTGTTGCTACTATCCAAGTTGTTGAGGATGTTCAAACTCTTAGCACCCAATGTACTCCTCGTCCCATTGGACCTATTAATGGTGATGCTATGACTATAGAAACTACCAAACAAGTGAACCTAAAGGACACCACTACCACTTTACTTGATGCTCGTGACCTTGATTTTGATAATTGCACTCTTACCGAAGTTATTGATTTCCTTCACAAGATGTCTAGAGACCCCCGCACTAGCATGCTTAATCTTGCCTTCACAGAGCATATCACTAATGCTCTCATCAAAGCTAGGGAGGAGAAACTTAGAGTAGAAGCCTCCATACCTAGAAAGCTAGAAGATGGTTGGGATCCTATGATAAAAATTAAATTGAATGACTTCTCTTGTTATGCATTATGTGATGTTGGTGCTAGTACCGCTGTTATGCCCAAAAGAATATATGATATGCTTAAATTGAAACCTTATGATTCTTGTTCTTTTGGTGTTCGTCTCGTTGATTCTTCCATAAAGAAACCTTTGGGGAGGATCGACGATGTTCTTATTGTTGTCAATGATAATTATGTGCCCGTTGATTTTACTATCATGGATATTGAATGTGATCCTTCTTGTCCAATTATTTTGGGACGTCCCTTTTTACGCACCGTTGGTGCTATCATTGACATGAAAGAGGGTAATATAAAATTTCAGTTTCCTCTCAAGAAAGGGATGGAACACTTCCCTTGTAAGAAGATCAAGTTACCTTTTGAGTCCGTTGTACGGGCTAGCTATTCTTTTACTCTTGATAAAACTTGATCTCTATGCATTATGCCTAGCTTAAAGGCATAAAAGAAAGCGCTTTTGGGAGGCAGCCCAATGAATAAATTTATTTTGCTTTTGTTGTGTATTGATGTTGTTTACTGCTGTAGCATCATCATTGTATCTTTGCTTTTCATATTTGTGCCAAGTATATCCTCTGATTGCTAGAAAGTTCAAAAGTTGTGAGGTGTTGTCCAGGAAACAGATTCTGTCCTTGGATAGAAAAATTCGTATAAAATCACCAGATCATCTTTCTGGTCTGAATTTTTTCGACAGCGTTCTCTATATAATTGTCTTTCGTGCATCTGTTCTGAGTTTTTTGATTTGAGTTGCAGAAGTACCCCGAACAAATCAATTACTACCTGTTGTTCTGTTTTTCACAGATTCTGTCCTGTTTTGCCTTTCCTTCATTTTGCAAACCAAGAGCTTGCTTTTTCTTTGCAAAAACCTTTTGCCAATCTTGAGAAACAGTAGAACCTCAAGAATATCCTTATTTCCAGCAAGGTGCAATTATTTTATTAAGGGTACTAACCTTGCTAATCAGATTATGATGAGTTATGTATGAAGGGAGTTTTCAAGTGTGCGAGGAAAGATGGTAAAAAGATTCAGGAGTGTCAAGCGCTCAAGCTTGGGGATGCCCCCGTGCACCCCCAAGAAATATTCAAGGAGACTCAAGCGTCTAAGCTTGGGGATGCCCCCGTGCATCCCCTTCTCCATCAACATTATCAGTTCGTCTTTCGTTCCGCTATATTTTTATCACTTCATGTGTTATGTGCTATGCTTGGAGCGTCTTGCTTTTAGTTTTTTTTTTTTAGTTTTTCATAACGAGTCGGAACTCAGCATTCTTTATGTGGGAGAGAAACACGCTCCACTTCTACCTAGAACATAACATAGAATTTTCATGTCTATCTTTGATGTGTGTGTTCTTTGTCTTTTAATAGCTACTATCATGCTCTGCTCTTAGTATTCATGCTTATCTTTTCAAAGAGCTTTTGTTAGTTGGTTGCTTGAACTCTCTTTAATCATCATGCTCACCTTATTAAGAGAGTTTTCTTCCGTTGCATTGGTTAATATGTCTATAATAAAGATGCTACTTGCATGATGGCGCTTAGTAGTTCATGTTTTCTTATGGTTAGTCTCAAATAGCTGGGGGGGTCCCAATGTGTTATTGGAGTACCAACATGATTTTTTTGCCTATGATGTGGTATGGTTTAGTAATATCTTCCTTCGAGAATTTATTTTGATTGACTTGGCGTATGCTCACGCATATTTAAGACTGTAAAGTCTGTCAAGCCTTCTCCATCAACATTATCAGTTCGTCTTTCGTTCCGCTATATTTTTATCACTTCATGTGTTATGTGCTATGCTTGGAGCGTCTTGCTTTTAGTTTTTTTTTTTAGTTTTTCATAACGAGTCGGAACTCAGCATTCTTTATGTGGGAGAGAAACACGCTCCACTTCTACCTAGAACATAACATAGAATTTTCATGTCTATCTTTGATGTGTGTGTTCTTTGTCTTTTAATAGCTACTATCATGCTCTGCTCTTAGTATTCATGCTTATCTTTTCAAAGAGCTTTTGTTAGTTGGTTGCTTGAACTCTCTTTAATCATCATGCTCACCTTATTAAGAGCGTTTTCTTCCGTTGCATTGGTTAATATGTCTATAATAAAGATGCTACTTGCATGATGGCGCTTAGTAGTTCATGTTTTCTTATGGTTAGTCTCAAATAGCTGGGGGGTTCCCAATGTGTTATTGGAGTACCAACATGATTTTTTTGCCTATGATGTGGTATGGTTTAGTAATATCTTCCTTCGAGAATTTATTTTGATTGACTTGGCGTATGCTCACGCATATTTAAGACTGTAAAGTCTGTCAAGCCTTGATGATCTTTTATTTCTGAGTAGCGATATAACTACCATGCCTGATTCAATATTGCTTTGTCGCTCTGCATGATTATGACCGTCATTGCTCTCTTAGTTGGTCGCTCCCAGTCTTTTGCTAACCTCCACCTGTACTAAGCAGAACTAACTTTGCAATACATAGCTCATGGAAAAGTAGCTTAAAAACTATTGTGGTAAAGAATATGTTGCCTATGTATCTTATTTCTTATAAGTTGCTTGCTGAGCGATAACCATGTTTCTGGGGACGCCATCAACTATTACACTATTGTTGAATATCATGTGAGTTGCTATGCATGTTCGTCTTGTCTGAAGTAAGGGTGATTTGCCGTGGGTTGAATGAGTATGCATATTGTTAGAGAAGAACATTGGGCCGCCAACCAAAGCCATGTATCATGGTGGAAGTTTTAGCTTGGACATTAATCCTCAATCTCTTATGAGAATATGCTTATGCATTGAAGAGGAGTCCATTATCTATTTTCTATGTTGTCCCGGTATGGATGTCTTCAAGTTGAGATCTATCAAAAACGAGAAATCAAATGCGATTTATCTCCTTGGACCTTTGTACAGGTGGCATAGAGGTACCCCTTTGTGACACTTGGTTGAAACATATGTAATGCAATGATAACCCATGGAAATCCGAGCTAATTAGGACAAGGTGCGAGCACTATTGGTATTCGATGCATGAGGCTTGCAACTTATAGGATGTCTTATGCATGACACATATGAAGTACTACTACCGTTGACAAAATTGCTTCTATGTTTTCAAAATAAAAAAATCCACCTTCTTTCTTCAAGCACCAACTACTGAGAGCATGATTGTCATTCTGAGTGTAATGTGCATTGTCCCAAAGTAGCATTGTCTTTTGTATGATTGTGATATCGTTTATTCTGAAATCATTGTATCTAGTCATCACTTAAACCTTGAAGGTGCCCCTGCATTTATGTTTTGCTTCACTAAAGGGGGCAAGCTAGATATCACTTTATCATATTTGCACACCATGTTCATTGCAAATCTATTTGATGCTTCAGTTTCATATTGTAAAACTTTCAGTCATTTGTGATTTTCTCATGAGGCAACTTAATTACTATAGAATCATTGTCTCAGTAAGCTTTTGTCATATGACTATAAAAAGTCCTATATGGTTAATAGCATGTCACCACAGAAATTATTCTTGTTATCATTTACCTACTCGAGGACGAGCAGGAATTAAGCTTGGGGATGTTGATACGTCCAAAACGTATCTATAATTTCTGCTTGCTCCATGCCACTTTTGGGTGATATTGCTATGATATTCATACACTTCCATACACTTTTGATCATATTTGGACTAACCTACTAATCCAGTGCACCCCGGTGCCAGTTTCTGTTTTCGGCTGTTTTTGTATTTCAGGTTTTCACGTTACGAGAACTGCCAGGAAAAATCCAGAAAAATTATATAAAAAATCAGCGTTCCGGAAACTTCCTTGCGCCCGAAGTACAGACGGGGGGGCACCAGGGCTCCAGGCGCCCTGGCGGCGCGCCCCCCCAGGGCCGCGCCGGGGGGGCGCCTGGGCCCCCCGAGCCCCGTCTGGTTCCCCCCTTTGGCATATATTTAGAGCGTCCTTTGAAACCCTCGGGGCGGAAACTCTTTTTCGTGATCTCATCTCTGTTCCGCCGCCGCCGCCGCTTCCAAGATCGGGAGCACCAGGAGAACTCTTCTCGGCACCCTGTCGGAGGGGAGGATCATCATCGGGAGCCTCTCCACCACCATGGACGCCTCCCGGATGAGTTGTGAGTAGTCTCCCTTGGACCATGAGTCCATGACCAGTAGCTATGTGATGTTCTCCTCCCGTTCTTGTGCTTCACTGATTAGTCCTCGTGAGCTGCCCTACATGATCGAGGCACATATGTAATCCTTATGCTGTTGCTATGTTGAGTTTGCTGGGATCCGATGGATTATGAGATTATGTTCAGATTGATCTTGAATAATATATTTGATCTACCTCTTTTATATTTATGTTCATAAGTAATTCTTGCATGTTCTCCGTTGTTATTTATTGCTTTGGCCAAGTAGTAGGTAGTGACTCCAAGAGGGAATGTTATGCTCGATTGTGGGTTCATGCCCCTCGATGACTAGCTTGAGTGACAGAAACATGAGTCTAGGGGATGTGCTGTTGCCACAAGGGGGGAAACAACGGTGCTTGTGCCCGCGGGTGCAAGGATTGTTTACTTTACGCAAAGTTCTTTTAATGCAGTTGTCTGTTGCTTTGAGTTTACATTATGGGTGGGACTCGCAACTTAATACCAGCGAGATGTTCTGGATAGATATCTCAAGGTGGATGATTAGTAGTAGATATTGATGGATTTCGGTCTACTTACTTTGGCGTACCGCCCATGCTTTGAACCTCAACCTTTCTTGCAATGTAGTCAGCATTGGTTTGCGTTCGTGGTCCTGTCAATTGCCCAACTGTAATTCGTTTACCTCACATAGCTGTTTTATCGTCTTTTGGGAGAGAGACATCACTAGTGAACATCATGAGACTCCGGTCCATATTACCATCATTGATCACATCCGTTATTTACTTTTCACTTTTATTTACTATTGCAAAACACTATCTATCACTACTATCATTTGCGTTTAACCCTTTGTGAACTACAAGGCTGGAGGGATTGACAACCTCTCTGTACTCGTTGGGAGCAAAGTTATTTGTATCTGTGTGCAGGTCCACGTTGATTGCTAATATCTGGCGCCGTTAGCAGTTGACACCTACTTGTTGAACCTAGGAGTCTCTGGGGATTCGATCCTTGGCATCTTTGCTAAGGGAAAAACTTCCACAACACTGCATCTTACACCTTCCACTTGGGGTAACCAACGAGGGGTTAGAGGCCCATCACTTGGCTTGATTCTTGACGGGTCTATCCCCATCTTGTGGACAGTGTCCTGATATATCAGATTAAGATAGCTGCCGATGTCCATGAGGACTCGGGTGAGGTGATATCCATCGATTATTGGGTTGAGCACTAGGGCAGCCGAACCCCCATGAAGAATACTAATCGGTTGATCTCTGCGATCGAAAGTGACCGGGCAGGCCGACCATGAGTTGAATTTGGGGGCAACAGGCTCAACGGCGTAGACATCTCGGAGTGCACGCATGCGCTCCCTCTTTGGGATATGAGTGGCATATATCATGTTCACTATTTTGACCTCCGGTGGAAATTTCTCCTATCCCCCTGTATTCGGCTGGCAAGGTTCGTCCTCGTCTTCGCTCTGAGGCTCCTTCCCCTTATGTTCGACATTGAGTTTGCCAGCCTGCTTGAAGACCCAACAATTACGGTCTGTATGGTTTGCAGGTTTCTCTAGGGTGCCATGTATTTGGCAGGGCCTATCTAATATTTTGTCCAGACTAGATGGACCATCTTTGTTGCCTTTAAATGGCTTCTTCCATTGACCGGGTCTGGAGCCGTTGAATCCCGCGTTTACCGCTGTATCATTTCGGCTGCTAGCACTGTTTCGACGTTTGTTTTGGTTACGTCGTGGCTTTCCATTGCCGTCCCTGACTTCAGATGTTCCAGGGTCGCTGGTGCTGCTACGAGCTAACCAACTATCCTCACCCGCGCAAAAGCGGGTCATGAGTGTAGTTAGAGCTGCCATTGTCCTCGGCTTTTCCTGTCCAAGGTGTCTGGCTAGCCGTTCGTCCCGGACACTGTGCTTGAATGCCGCTAAGGCTTCAGCATCTCGACAGTCGACGATTTGGTTCTTCTTAGTGAGAAACTGATTCCAAAGCTTGCGGGCTGACTCCCCGGGTTGTTGGATGATGTGACTTAAATTGTCAGCATCCGGGGGCCGCACATAGGTCCCTTGAAAATTGGCCCGAAAAGCATCCTCAAGTTCTTCCCAACTCCCAATGGATTTCTCTGGGAGGCTGTTTAGCCAGTGCCGAGCTGGTCCTTTGAGCTTGTGGGGTAGATATTTAATGGCGTGGAGATCATCTCCTCGAGCCATGTGGATGTGAAGAATAAAGTCTTCTATCCAGACGGCAGGATCCGTTGTTCCATCGTACGCTTCGATGTTCACGAGTTTAAACCCTTCTGAAAAAGCATGATACAGCACCTCATTGGTGAAGCACAGAGGGTGTGCGGCACCCCTGTATTTTGCTATGTCATGGCGTATGTCCGATGGTTGTGATGTTCGGTATTGACCCCGAACTGGTATATTATTGGCGCGATTAGCTTGATAGCTGTCGTCTCGTGCGGGAGCTCTGTCCCTAGGTCCGTAGATAGACCTGGTCTTGCTAGCTTTTTTGTTTAGGTCCTCATGCAGATAGTGTTTTCGGACTTGAGCTGCATCCTCCTTTCCTTTACGGGGTCGTCGTGCGGGCTTGTGTACGCCGTTGCTAGCAACTCTATCCCATCCGTGAGGTGGTCGGTCCGGCTTATCGGCGGTGTTATTCTTCGGCGGTATGGGCGCAGCAGCCTCGTCGTCTAATTCAGGCAGCAGTTTACGCTTCGGATAGCCTTTGGTTTGGCCGTTGTGGCCATGTTTATGTTCGGCGTCTAGCACCTCGTTCCATCTATCATTGAGCGTGTCCTGTGCGGCTCGAAGCCGTCTCTACTGCCTTTTTAGGCTCCTTGCGGTGGCAATAAGCCTCCGATGGAAGCGCTTTTGTTCTGAGGGTTCTTCTGGGACGGTGTATTTGTCGTCACCTAGGCTAACTTCTTCTTCGGAGACAGGTTCGTAATTGCCATCTTCGGCATCGGTGTCATCGGACAGCGGCTTCGGACTCTGTTCGCCATCCTCTCGCTCCTCCTTCTCTATCGCTAGGTCTGCAGGGTCTTCGGCTTGTTCCGGAATATCATTATCGTTAGTGGCAGTGTTGCTGTATTTTCCTTTACAGGATTTTGTTCGGCGCTTTGGACGCCGACGTTTGGGACGTTCTTCGACGAGCTTGTCCTCTAAGGGATTTTGTTCGCCGTCGCCCTCCGCCTCCTTAGGTGTATCCATCATGTACACGTCGTATGAAGACGTAGTTGTCCACCGCCCGGTTACGGGCTGGTTTTGATCTGGATCAGCTTCAGCTTCGAGGTCCATCCCTTCGAAGCCTTCGGAAGCATAGTCCAGTAGATCGGTTAGATCTTCAACCGTGGATACCAAGTGGGTGGTGGGAGGGGAGCAAAGTTCTCCATCAGCCTCCAGTTCGAACCAGATACAATGTGGATGTGTGTCCCCATCTAGGGAGAGGGATCTTAACAACTTTAGCATGTCGCCAAAGGGTGAGTGCTGGAAGATGTCTGCAGCACTGAATTCGGCGATAGATGCCTGATCTGGCTTGAAGGGCGCAGATGCGAGTGATCCGGAATCTGAGGTCGGAGTTAGGTCCGAGGTTTCGAAAACACAGACCCCGCTTATAGTTGGGTCCGTGTGCGGCTCCAACGCCATGGAGTCTGCGGCTTCCGTGGCGGGGTTGAGCTTCCCGTCCTTGGGCGACGTGATCTGTTCTGGATCTAGGGCTAGAACGGCTACAGGTGCTATTTCCTGATCCGATGACAGAGCTAGATCGTGTTCATCATGAAGGCAGAGAGAGGTTGCCGTGGGCTCGAATCCGTCGAAGATCAAGTCTCCGTGGATATCAGCAACGTAGTTTAGGCTTCCGAATCTGACATGATGGCCAGGGGCGTAGCTCTCAATCTGCTCGAGGTGGCCTTTAGTGTTGGCGCGAAGCGCGAAGCCGCCGAACACGAAGAGTTGTCCAGGAGGGAAGATTCCCTCGGTGTTGCCGTTGTTGTTGATGACGCGATCCATCAGTCCTTCGGTCGACGACATAGTGGAACTCTCGATGAAAGCACGAATGTCGGTGTCAAAACCGGCGGATCTTGGGTAGGGGGTCCCGAACTATGTGCCTGAGGATTGATGGTAACAGGAGGCTGGGGACACGATGTTTACCCAGGTTCAGGCCCTCTTGATCAAGGTAAAACCCTACTTCCTGCTATATTAATATGAATGAATAAGATTACAAGAGTTGATCTACCACGAGATCGTATTGGCTAAACCATAGAGTCTAGCCTATGAGGATTTGAGATTCTCCGTTAGCCTCTATGGACTAAACCCTCCGGTTTATATACATACCGGAGGGGCCTAAGGAAAGATTACACCCGAACCTAAAACTTGCCATTACACAAATATAGGAGTCCTATCCGGATACGAGAGATGATCTTTGACTATGATCTTCACGGCCCACTAGTCCAGCCCACCAAGAGTTATATGGCCTCCCGAGGACCCCTCTATCCAGGACTCTCTCAACTAGGTTGAAAGATGTTAGTAGCAATGATGAGGACTAGGTACGTGATCTGAGGATTATCCTTATTGCTGCACAGAAGTATTAAGTCCTTGATGCACCACTAGGTGACAAACCTATTGCAGGAGCAGATGCAAACATTATGAACGATTGGCAAAGCTCAATATGATGTCTACTTAATAGTTTAGTGCACCATGCTTTACGGCTTAGAACCAGGACTTCAAAAACGTTTTGAACACCACAGAGCATATGAGATGTTCCAAGAGTTCAAATTGGTATTTCAGACTCATGCCCATGTCGAGAGGTATGAGACCTCTGACAAGTACTTTGCCTACAAAATGTAGGAGAATAGCTCAGCTAGTGAGCATGTGCTCAGAATGTCTGGGTACTACAATCACTTGAATCAAGTTGGAGTTAATCTTCCAGATAAGATAATGATTGACATAATTCTCTAGTCACTATCACCAAGCTACTAGAACTTCGTGACGAACTATAATATGCAAGGGATGACCAAAACGATTCCCGAGCTCTTCACGATGCTGAAAACAACGAAGGTAGAAATCAAGAAAGTGCATAAAGTGTTGATGGTTAAACAAGACCACTAGTTTCAAGAAAAAGGGCAAGGCAAAGAAAGGGAACTTCAAGAAAGCGGCAAGAAAGTTGCCACTCCCGAGAAGAAGCCCAAAGCTAGACCCAAGCCTGAAATTGAGTGCTTCTACTTCAAAGGAAATGTTCACTGGAAGCGGAACTACCCCAAATATTTGGCGGATAAGAAGGATGGCGAAGTGAACAAAGGTATATTTGATATACATGTTATTGATGTGGACGTCACTAGTGCTCGTAGTAGCCCCTGGGTATGTGATACCTGTTTGGTTGCTAAGATTAGTAACTCCAAACAGGAGTTGCAGAATAAACGGAGACAAGTTGAGGGTGAGGTGACAATGTGTGTTGGAAGTAGTTCCAATATTGATATGATCATCATCGCACACTCCCTGTATTTTCGGGATTAATGTTAAACCTAAATAAATGCTATTTGGTGTTTGTGTTGAGCATGAACAAGATTGGATCGTGTTTATTGCAATACGATTATTCATTTACTCAGAGAATAATTGTCATTCTGTTTACATGAATAAAACCTTCTATGGTCATACACCCAAGGTGAATGGTTTATTGAATCTCGATCGTAGTAATACACGTTTTCATAATATTGAAGCCAAAAGATGCAGAGTTTATAATTATAGTGCAACATACTTGTGGCACCGCTGTTTAGGTCATATTGGTGTAAAGCGCATGAAGAAACTCCATGCTGATGGACTTTTGGAATCACTTGATTATGAATCATTTGATGCTTGCGAACCATGCCTCATGGGCAAGATGACTAAAACTCCGTTCTCCTGAACAATGGAGCGAGCCAATGACTTATTGGAAACAATTCATACACATGTATGCAATCCGATTAGTGTTGAGGCTCGCGGTGGGTATCGTTATGTCTGACCTTCACAGATGATTTGAGCAGATATGGGTATATCTTCTAGATGAAACACAAGTCTGAAACATTTGAAAAGTTCAAAGAATTTTAGAGTGAAGTGGAGAATCATCGTAACAAGAAAATAAAGTTTCTATGATCTGATCGCGGAGGCGAATATTTGAGTTACGAGTTTGGTATTCATTTCAAACAATGTGGAATAATTTCACAACTCACGCCACCTGGAACACCATAGCGTAATGGTGTGTCCGAACATCGTAACCATACTTTATTAGATATGGTACGATCTATGATGTCTCCTACTGATTTACCACTATTGTTTTGGGGTTATGCATTAGTGACAACTGCATTCACGTTAAATAGGGCACCGTCTAAATCCGTTGAGATGACACCGTATGAACTATGGTTTGGCAAGAAACCAAAGCTGTCATTTCTTAAAATTTGGGGTTGCGATGCTTATGTGAAAAAGCTTCAACCTGATAAGCTCGAACCCAAATCGGAGAAGTGCATCTTTATAGGATACCCAAAAGAAATTGTTGGGTACACCTTCTACCACAGATCCGAAGGCAAGATCTTTGTTGCTAAGAATGGATCCTTTCTAGAGAAGGAGTGTCTCTTGAAAGAAGTGAGTGGGAGGAAAGTAGAACTTGACGAGGTAATTGTACCTTCTCTCGAATTGGAAAGTAGCTCATCACAGAAAACCGTTCCCATAAAGCCTACACCAACTAGAGAGGAAGCTAATGATGATGATCATGAAACTTCAGATCAAGTTACTACCGAACCTCATAGGTCAACCAGAGGACGATCCGCACCAGAGTGGTAGGGTAATCCTGTTCTGGAAGTCATGTTAATAGACCATGACGAACATATGAACTATGAAGAAGCTATGATGAGCACAGATTCTGATAAATGGCTTGAGGCCATGAAATCTGATATATGATCCATGTATGAGAACAAAGTGTGGACTTTGGTGGACTTTCCCGATGATCGGCAAGCCATTGAGAATAAATGGATCTTCAAGAGGAAAACACACACTGATGGTAATGTCATTGTCTACAAAGATCAACTTGTCGCAAAAGGTTTTCAACAAGTTCAAGGAGTTGACTACGATGATACTTTCCCACCCGTAGCGATGCTTAAGTCATTTCAAATCATGTTAGCAATTGTCGCATTTTATGAAATCTGGCAAATGGATGTCAAAACTACATTCCTTAATATATTTCTGAAAGAAGAGTTGTATATGATGCAACTAGAAGGTTTTGTAGATCCTAAAGGTGCTAACAAAGTGTGCAAGCTCCAACGATCCATGTATGAAATGGTGCAAGCATCTCGGAGTTTGAATATATGCTTTGATATGATGTCAAAGCATATTGTTTTAAATTTTGAAATTGAATGCTATGTTTCCCAACACTAGATGCATGCTGCATAGCGGTCGATGTGTGAAGTAATAGTAGTAGATGCAGGCAGGAGTCGGTCTACTAATCTTGGACGTGATGCATATATACATGATCATTGTCTTGGATATCATCATAATTATTCGTGTTTCTATCAATTGCGCAACAATAATTTGTTTACCCACTGTATGCTATTTCTCGAGACAAGCCACTAGTGAAATCTACGGCCCCCGGGTCTATTTTCCTATCATATACTTTCATATCTACATTGCTATTTGCCTTTTCCTTTATTTGCATTTTTATCATATATTGCTATCTACGGGCCCTGGGTCTATTTTCCTATCATATACTTCTCCGGATCTACGGCCAGAGCCGTCGCAGGTGTTGACCCCTGGATGGGGTCCGATGACAGATCTAAGGCGTCTTCATCGTGTTGGCATGGGCAACAGCCATGGGTGTGAATCCATCGAAGATCAAGTCTCCACGGACGTTAGCAACATAGTCCAAGCTTCCAAATCTGATTTGATGACCATGGGCATAGCTGTCAACCTGCTCGAGGTGGCCATCCGTGTTTGCACGAAGCATGAAGCCGCCGAACACAAAAAGCTGGCCAGGGAGGAAAATTCCCCCGAGGGTGGCGTCGTCGTTGATGATGAAGCAAGCCATTAATCCTTGTGTCAACGACACAGTGGAACTCTAAATGAAAGCACCAATGTCGGTGTCAAAATCGGCGGATCTCGGGTAGGGGGTCCCAAACTGTGCGTCTGAGGATCAATGGTAACAGGAGACTGGGGGCACGAAGTTTACCCAGGTTCGGGCCCGCTCGATCGAGGTAATACCCTACTTCCTGCTTGATTGATCATGATAAATAAAGGGTTACAAGAGTTGATCTACCTCGAGATCGTAAGGGCTCAACCCTAGAAGTCTAGCCTAGGATGTTGTGATTCTGTCCCTATGGACTAAACCCTCTGGTTTATATATACACCGGAGGGACCTAGGGTTGTACATGATCATCTTGCAAGGGAAGGAAAATATTACACCCGGACTCTAAACTTGCTATTTTACACATATAGGAGTCCTATCCAGATACGGGGGATAGTCTTCAGCGATAATCTTCACTGCCCACCAGTCCGGCCCATAACGAGTAATCCAGCCACCCGAGGACCCCTAAATCCAGGACTCCCTCGGAGGGGATGATACAGCACCGCGGAGGTAAGTATTTCCCTCGGTTATGAAATCAAGGTATCAATCCAGTAGGAGAACCAAGAAAATTATGCAAGTGGCACCTTCACAAAACCAACAAATCCTCACAAACCGACGCATAGAGGGGTTCTCAATCCCTCTTTGGGTAAGGTAGTATGATAGAAGATAGATTGATAGATGCAAATAAGATAAAAGCAACTAAAACACATCAAGGTATTTTTGGGTTTTTGATAATATAGATCTGAAAATATAATAAGCAAATAGTGGAAAACACGAATAGCAATGTAGATCTGCAAGTATATGATGAGAAATAGACCCCGGGGTCGTAGGTTTCACTAGTGGCTTCTCTCGAGAAAATATACACGATGGGTAAACAAATGAATGATGGGTAATTGATAGCAAAGCAAATAGTTATGACGATATGCAAGACAATAATCATGTATATAGGCATCACGTCCAAGATTAGGGACCGACTCCTGCTTGCATCTACTACTATTACTCCACACATCTACCGATATCCATCATGCATCTAGTGTATTAAGTTCCAAAATGAAACGGAGTAATGCCTTAAGAATGATGACATGATGTAGACAAGATCTATACATGTAGGAATAGTCCCATCATTTTATCCTTAATGGTAACGATACATGCATGTCATGTCTCCTTCTGTCACTGAGATTGAGCACCGGAAGATCGAACCCATCACAAAGCACCTCTTCCCATTGCAAGATAAATCAATCAAGTTGGCCAAACAAAACAACAATATCGAAGAAGAAATATGAGGCTATAATAATCATGTATGGATATAATTGCAAATAGATCTGATCATAAACTCACAATTCATCGGATCCCAACAACACTCACCACAAAAGAGTTACATCGAATAAATATCCAAAGAGAATATTGTATTGAAGATCAAATAGAGAGAAGAAGCCATCCAGCTACTGCCTACGGACCCATAGGTCTGTAGTAAAATACTCACGCATCATCGGAGAGGCACCAATGGAGATGATGAACCCCTCAGTGATTGTGTTCATCTCCGGCGGAGTGCCGGAAAAGGGCTCTAGATTGGATCTCGTGGTTCTTGAACTTCGGCATGTGGAACAATTTTTCTCTGACTCCTCTAGGGTTTGTGGAATATCTGAGAATAGAGCTGAGAGGCAGTGGAAAGGACACCCGTGGGCCCCATGGTCCATCAGGGCGTGCCTGGGCCTCCTGGCGCGCCCAGGTGGACCGTGGGCCCCACAAGCCTCCCCTCGTGCACTTCTTTGGCCCTCTTGATGTCTTATGGTCCAAAAAAATCTCCAAAAAGTTTTGTTGCATTTGGACTCCGTTTGATATTGATATTCCGTGAAGTAAAAAATAGGCAAAAAAACATCAACTGGCACCGGGCACTATGTCAATAGGTTAGTCCGAAAAATGATATTAAAGTACTAGAAAATGATTGTAAAACATCCAAGAATGATAATATAACAGAATGGAACAATCAAAATTATAGATGCATTGGAGACGTATCAGTATCCTATGAAGATGCACTTCTCCGATTTGGGTTCGAGCTTATGAGGCTGAAGCCTTTTGACATAAGCCTCACATCCCCAAACTTTAAGAAATGACACCTTAGGTTTCTTGCCAAACCATAGTTCATACGGTGTCGTCTCAACGGATTTAGAAGGTTCCCTATTTAATGTGAATGCGGCTATCTCTAATGCATAACCCCAAAATGATAGCGGCAAATCGGAAAGAGACATCATAGAACGCACCATATCTAATAAAGTATGGCATTCGGACACACCATATGTTGTGGTGTTCTAGGTGGCATGAGTTGTGAAACAATTCCACATTGTCTTAAATGAAGGACACACTCGTAACTCAAATATTCACCTCCGTGGTCAGATTGTAGAAACTTTATTTTCGTGTTATGATGATTCTCCCCTTGATACGTCTCCAACGTATCTATAATTTTTTATTGTTCCATGCTATTATACTATCTACCTTGGATGTTTTATATGCATTTATATGCTATTTTATATGATTTTTGGGACTAACCTATTAACCCAGAGCCTAGTGCCATTTTCTGTTTTTTCCTTGTTTTTGTGTTTCGCAGAAAAGGAATACCAAACGGAGTCCAAAGGGAATGAAAATTTAGGGCAATTTTTTAATGACCATAAGAAGCCCACGGAGCGCCGGAGGTGGACCAGAAGAGCCACGAGGCCACCACAAGGGTGGGGGAGCCCCCCTAGGGCGCGCCCCCCTACCTTGTGGCCGCCTCGTGGGTCCCCCTAGCTTGCCCCCCGACGCCAAAAATTCCTATAAATATTGGAAACTCCGAGAATAAACCTAGATCGTGAGTTCCGCCGCCGCAAGCCTCTGTAGCCACGAAAAACCAATCGGGAGCCCGTTCTGGCACCCTAACGGAGGGGGAAACCATCACCGGTGGCCATCTTCATCATCCCAGCGGTCTCCATGACGAGGAGGGAGTAGTTCACCCTTGGGGCTGAGGGTATGTACCAGTAGCTAAGCGTTTCATCTCTCTCTCTCTCTCTCATGTTCTTGATTTGGCAAGATCTTGATGTACCGCGAGCTTTGCTATTATAGTTGGATCTTATGATGTTTCTTCCCCTCTACCTCTTGTAATGGATTGAGTTTTCCCTTTGAAGTTATCTTATCGGATTGAGTCTTTAAGGATTTGAGAACACTTGATGTATGTCTTGCATGTGCTTATCTGTGGTGACAATGGGATATTCACGTGATCCACTTGATGTATGTTTTGGTGATCAACTTGCGGGTTCAGTGGCCTGGTGAACTTATGCATAGGGGTTGCCACATGTTTTCGTCATGACTCTCCGGTAGAAACTTTGGGGCACTCTTTGAAGTTCTTTGTGTTGGTTTGAATAGATGAATATGCGATTATGTGATGCATGTCGTATAATCAAACCCGTGGATACTTGTGGTGATATTAGAGTATCTAGGCAACATTAGGGTTTTGGTTGATGTGTGTCTTAAGGTGTTATTTTAGTACGAACTCTAGGGCTGTTTGTGACACTTATAGGAATAGTCCAATAGATCGATCAGAAAGAATAACTTTGAGGTGGTTTCATACCCTATAATAATCTCTTCGTTTGTTCTCCGCTATTGGTGACTTTGGAGTGACTCTTTGTTGCACGTTAAGGGGTAGTTACATGATCTAATTATGTTATCATTGTTGAGAGAACTTGCACTAGTGAAAGTATGAACCCTAGGCGTTGTTTCTAAGCATTGCGATACCGTTGTGCTCACTTTTATCGTTAATTACCTTGTTGTTCTATATTTTTAGATTACAAAAACCTATATCTACCATCCATATTACACTTGTGTCACCATCTCTTCGTCGAACCAGTGCACCTATTCAATTTACCATTGTATTGGGTGTGTTGGGGACACAAGAGACTCTTTGTTATTTGGTTGCAAGGTTGTTTGAGAGAGACCATCTTCATCCTACGCCTCCCATGGATTGATAAACCTTAGGTCAGCCACTTGGGGTAAAATTGCTACTGTCCTATAAAACTCCGCGCTTGGAGGCCCAACACGAGTCTACAAGAAGAAGGTTGTGTAGTAGACATCAAGCTCTTTTCTGGCGCCATTGCCGGGGAGGTGAGTGCTTGAAGGTATATCTTTAGATCTTGCAATCGAATCTTTTAGTTTCTTGTTTTTTCACAAGTTTAGTCCATAAAAGAAAACTACAAAAATGGAATTGAGGTTACCTCATATGCTTCATCTTTATAATGTCTTTCGTGAAAATGATGGAAAGGAAAATCATGCTCAATTGTTAGAAGAAGAAGTTAATAAAATGTTTGGCACTAAATATTTGAATGATGAGCATGATTGAAATGTTGTTAGTATGAATTCTTTGAATATCCATGATGCTAATGATATGCAAAGCCACAAGCTTGGGGATGCTATGTTTGATGAAGATGATATTTTTAGTCCCCCAAGTTTTGACGAGCAAATTTATTATGATGAAAGCATGCCTCCTATTTATGACGATTAGTGTGATGACACCTATGCCATAAAGAATACTAATAACCATAAAACTTGTCATCATGATTTTAATCAAGTATCTCATGATAGTTATTTTGTTGAGTTTGATCCCACTATTATGAATGAGAAGAATTTTCCTTATGTGGAGAGTAGTAAAATTTCTATGCTTCTAGATCATGAAAATAATGTTGTTTGTGATAGTTATATTGTTGAATTCATTCATGAGGCTACTGAAAATTATTATGAGAGAGGAACATTTGCTTGCAGGAATTGCAATAATATCAAGTTTACTCTCTGTGTGTTGAAAATCTTGAAGTTGTGCTTGTTTTGCCTTCCAAAGCTAGTTGATTCTTGTTCCCATAAGTTGTTTGCCCACAAAATCCCTATGCATAGGAAGTGGGTTAGACTTAAGTGTGCTTGTCATCCGATTCATGATGCTCTTTTTGCGTTTCAATTCTTTACTTCTATGTGAGCATCATTAAAATCGTCATGCCTTGCTAAAAAGGCGTTAAAAAGCGCTTGTTGGGAGACAACCCAATACTTTTACCTAATGTTTTTGTGTGTTCACATGATTAAGCTATTGTAGTAATCATGTTTTATAGCTTTTGTTTCAATAATGAGCCAAGTAAGACCTTTGTGATGGCTTACGGGTATCGTTGATTTGATTTTGCTGAAAAACAGAAACTTTTGCGTCCAGTGCATAAAATTCAATAAATCACTGGACGTCGAAACCTTCTGAAAATTTTACAAAAAGTTCATATAGAAATTCCCCACGTCGTCCAATTTTTCAGAATTTTTAAAGTTCCAAAAGTATGTGAAGTTTTCAAATTACTACAAACTATTCTGTTTTTAACACATTCTATTTTTCATGTTTTGTTTGCCTATTTTGATGAATCCATGAGTAGTATCAGAGGGTATGAACTATGGAGAAGTTGGAATACAGTAGATATAAAACCAATATGAATTTAGAATGAGTTCACAATAGTACCTAAGTGGTGATTTGCTTTCTTATACTAACGGAGCTCATAAGACTTTCTGTTGAGTTTTGTGTTGTGAAGTTTTCAAGTTTTGGGTAAGGATTTGATAGATTATGGAATAAAGAGTGGAAAAAGCCTAATCTTGGGGGTGCCCAAGGCACCTCAAGGTAAAATCCAAGGACGGCCAAGAGCCTAAGCTTGGGGATGCCCCGGGAAGGCATCCCCTCTTTCGTCTTCGTCTATCGGTGACTTTACTTGAGGCTATATTTTTATTCACCACATGATATGTGTTTTGCTTGGAGCGTCATTTTATTTTGTTTTGTTTTTCTTGCTGTTATTTATAATAAGTTTTAGTATCTTTTGTTTCAATAAAAAAGACAAGTATAGCCTTTACCATGCTTATTTTGCAAGTATATATGTTGTTGTTTGAAAACAGAAAGTTTTCTATCATTATCTGAATACTTCTAGATAGTCAGAACGTGATAAAATCTTGAATAGCATGAATAAGTTCTATGTAACGTGGTAATTTTTTAGAATTTTTAGAGCTAGGTAAGTATGATAACAATTCTACTCTTTACATATTGTCTTGTTTAGACAGATTGATGGTATGTTTGCATTGTTTGCATATGTTTACCTGTTTAATGATTCTATTTGAGGATAAGAGTATTAAATATGCAAAGGCATTTAGTATGCAATGTTGAATTATAATTTTAGTGATTTGCTACTGTAGAGAATGTTAAGTTTTTGAGTTGATTTATACTAACTTATCTCACAAGTTCTTGTTGAGTTTTATGTGGACGAAGTTTTTTAGATTTAGGGGAACCGTGACATGAGAGGAATTAAGGAGACACAAAAGATCAAGCTTGGGGATGCCCAAGGCATCCCAAAATAATATTTCAAGAAGTCTCAAGCATCTAAGCTTGGGGATGCCCGGGTAGGCATCCCACCTTTCTTCATAAACAACTATCGGTTGGTATGGGTTGAGCCTAAGTTTTTGCTTCTTCACATGATATGTGCTATACTTGCAATGCCTTTTTTTTTGCTTGCTGTTTCAATAAAGTACTTAAAATATGAAATTTTATAAATGAGAGAGGGTCTTCTTATAGCTACTTAATTATTTGACTACTCATTGATCTTCACTTATATCTTTTGGAGTAGTTTGTCAGTTGCTCTAGTACTTCACTTATATCATTTTAGAGCATGGCGGTGGTTTTATTTTGTACAAATTGTTGAATTCTCTTGCTTCACTTATATTATTTTGAGAGTTCTAAAGAACATCATGGTAATTTGCTTGGATTATGAAATTAGTCCTAATATGATAGACATCCAAAGGAGATATAATAAAAACCTTCATATAGAGCATTGAATATTATGTAAAGTTTGAATCCTTGTAATTGTTTTAAGATGTTACGATGGTAATATTAGAGTCATGCTAGAGGTAGTTTGTGTGGTTCAAGAAATAATTGTGTTAAGGTTTGTGATTCCCGAAGCATGCACGTATAGCCTATGTAACCAAATTGGCGCACACTGTATCTTGATTGTTTCATCTTTGTGGGAAGGTCGGGGGCGCGCGATGGTTAACTCCTACCAACCTCCCCCAGGGGAATGCGTAGTAGTGTTTTGCTTTGAGGGCTAAGTAGATTTTTCGCAATAAGTATGTGAGTTCTTTATGACTAATGTGAGTCCATGGATTATACGCACTCTCACCCTTCCACCTTTCTAGCCACTCTGGTGACGCGCAACTTTCGCCGATGCATAAAACCCTCCTTATACCTTCCTCAAAACAGCCACCATACCTACCTATTATGGCATTTCCATAGCCATTCCGAGATATATTGCCATGTAACTCCATCGTTTCGTTTATTATGACACGCTTCGTCATTGTCATATTGCTTTGCATGATCATGTAGTTGACATAGTATTTGTGGCAAAGCCACCGTTCATATTTTTCATACATGTCACTCTTGGTCATTGCACATCCCGGTACACCGTCGGGGGCATTCATATAGAGTCATATTTTTGTTCTACTATTGAGTTGTAATATCGAGTTGTAAGTAAATAAAAGTGTGATGATCATCATTATTAGAACATTGTCCCATGTGAGGTTATCAAAAATAAAAGAGGCCAATGAAGCCTACAAAAAGAGGCCAAAGAAGCCCACAATAAAGAGGTCAAAGAGCCCAAAATAAAAAAGGGAGAAAAAATGAGAGAAAAAGAGAGAAGGGACAATGTTACTATCCTTTTCCACACTTGTGCTTCAGAGTAGCACCATGTTCTTCATGATAGAGAGTCTCCTATGTTGTCACTTTCATATATCACTAGTGGGAATTTTTCGTTATAGAACTTGGCTTGTATATTCCAACGATGGGCTTCCTCAAATGCACTAGGTCTTCATGAGCAAGCAAGTTGATGCACATCCACTAGTTGTATTTTTGAGCTTTCATACACTTATAGCTCTAGTGCATTATTACATGGCAATCCATACTCACTCACATTAATATTGATTGATGGACATCTCCATAGTCGATTGATTTGCCAAGTTGATGTGAGACTTTCTCCCACCTTTTGTCTATTACCACCTCCACTCCACCCATAGTGCTATGTCCATGGCTCGCGCTCATATATTGCGTGAAGAGTTGAAAAGTTTGAAAGAGTAGAGCATGAAAGCAATTGCTTGGCTGACTCCGGGATGGGCATGAGGGGTGCTTTGTGTTAAGAAAAGGGAGCATAAGGACTATATGATTTGTAGGGATAACGTTCTTTATCCATGTTATTTTTGAAGCTTTATAGATTGAATTTGGTATGATTAAAGTATTATTGTTTTGATATTGATAAACTTTTATTTTGAGTCTTATGGATCTGAACATTCATGCCACAATAAAGAATATTACATTGATAAATATGTTGGGTAGCATTCCACATCAAAAATTCTGTTTTTATCATTTACCTACTCGAGGACGAGCAGGAATTAAGCTTGGGGATGCTTGATACGTCTCCAACGTATCTATAATTTTTTATTGTTCCATGCTATTATATTAGCTATCTTGGATGTTTTATATGCATTTATATGCTATTTTATATGATTTTTGGGACTAACCTATTAACCCAGAGCCCAGTGCCAGTTTCTGTTTTTTTACTTGTTTTTGAGTTTCGCAGAGAAAGAATACCAAACGGAGTCCCAATAGAACGAAAATTTATGGTGTTTTTTGATGGACCAAAAGAAGCCCACGGAGCACCGGAGGTGGACCATAAGAGCCACGAGGCCACCACAAGGGTGGGGCCGCGCCCTCCTACCTTGTGGCCACCTCGTGGGTCCCCCTGACTTGCCCCCAACGCCAAAAACTCCCATAAATACTGAAAAATCCGAGAATAAACCTAGATCAGGAGTTCCGCCGCCCCAAGCCTCTATAGCCACGAAAAACCAATCGAGAGCCCGTTCCGGCACCCTGCCGGAGGGGGAAACCATCATCGGTGGCCATCTTCATCATCCCGACGGTCTCCATGACGAGGAGGGAGTAGTTCACCCTCGGGGCTGAGGGTATGTACCAGTAGCTATGTGTTTGATCTCTCTCTCTCTCTCTCTCTCTCTCTCTCTCTCTCTCTTGTGTTCTTGATTTAGCACGATCTTGATGTACCGCGAGCTTTGCTATTATAGTTGGATCTTATGATGTTTCTCCTTCTCTACCTCTTGTAGTGGATTGAGTTTTCCCTTTGAAGTTATCTTATCGGATTGAGTCTTTAAGTATTTGAGAACACTTGATGTGTGTCTTGCATGTGCTTATCTGTGGTGACAATGGGATATTCACGTGATCCAGTTGATGTATGTTTTGGTGATCAACTTGCGGGTTCAGTGATCTTGTGAACTTATGCATAGGGGTTGGCACATGTTTTCGTCTTGACTCTCCGGTAGAAACTTTGGGGCACTCTTTGAAGTTCTTTGTGTTGGTTTGAATAGATGAATCTGAGATTGTGTGATGCATGTCGTATAATCAAACCCGCAGATACTTGTGGTGACATTGGAGTATCTAGGTGACATTAGGGTTTTTGTTGATGTGTGTCTTAAGGTGTTATTTTAGTACGAACTCTAGGGCTATTTGTGACACTTATAGGAATAACCCAATAGATCAATCTGAAAGAATAACTTTGAGCTGGTTTCGTACCCTACAATAATATCTTCGTTTGTTCTCCGCTATTAGTGACTTTGGAGTGATTCTTTGTTGCACGTTGATGGATTGTTATATGATCTAATTATTATAGCATTGCTGAGAGAACTTGCACTAGTGAAAGTATGAACCCTAGGTCTTATTTCTAAGCATTGCAATACCGTTTGTGCTCACTTTTATCTACCTTGTTGTTTTTATATTTCCAGATTACAAAAACCTATATCTACCATCCATATTACACTTGTATCACCATCTCTTCGCCGAACTAGTGCACCTATACAATTTACCATTGTATTGGGTGTGTTGGGGATACAAGAGACTCTTTTTTATTTGGTTGCGGGGTTGTTTGAGAGAGACCATCTTCATCCTATGCCTCCCACGGATTGATAAATCTTAGGTCATCCACTTGAGGGAAAATTGCTACTATCCAACAAAACTCTGCGCTTGGAGGCCCAACATGAGTCTAAAAGAAGAAGGTTGTGTAGTAGACATCACCCCTTCACTCTGAAATTCTTTGAACTTTTCAAATGTTTCAGACTTGTCTTTCATCAAGTAGATATACCCATACCTACTCAAATCATCTATGAAGGTTAGAAAATAACGATACCCGTCGTGTGCTTCAACACTCATTGGACCGCGTAGATCGGTATGTATTATTTCCAATAAGTCATTAGCTCGCTCCATTGTTCCTGAGAACGGAATTTTAGTCATCTTACCCATGAGGTGTGGTTCACAAGTATCAAATGATTCATAATCAAGTGATTCCAGAAGTCCATCCACATGGAGTTTCTTCATGCGCTTTACACCAATATGACCTAAAGGGCAGTGTCACAAGTATGTTACAATATCATTATCAACTTTGCATGTTTTGGCATCAATATTACGAATATGTGTATCACTACGATCAAGATTCAATAAGAATAGACCATTCACTAAGGGTGGATGACCATAAAAGATGTTACTCATATAAATAGAACAACCATTATTCTCGGACTTAAATGAATAACTGTCTCGCAATAAACAAGATCGAGATATAATGTTCATGCTCAACGCTGACACCAAATAACAATTATTGAGGTCTAAAACTAATGCTGAAGGTAGATGTAGAGGTAGTGTGCCCACGGTGATCACATCAACCTTGGAACCATTCCTGAAGCGCACCGTCGCCTCGTCCTTAGCCAATCTTCGTTCATTCCGCAACTCCTGTTTCGAGTTAGAAATATGAGCAACCAAACCAGTATCAAATACCCAGGCGCTACTACGAGCACTAGTAAGGAACACATCAATAATATGTATATCAAATATACCTTTCTTCACTTTGCCATCCTTCGTATCTGCCAAGTACTTGGGGAGTTCCGCTTCCAGTGACCATTTCCCTTGCAGTAGAAGAACTCAGATTCAGGCTTGGGTCTAGCTTTAGGCTTCTTCACAGGAGCGGCAACTTGCTTCCATGTCTTCTTGAAGTTCCCTTTCTTTCTCTTGTCATTTTTCTTGAAACTGGTGGTCTTTTTAACCATCAACACTTGATGCTCTTTCTTAATTTCTATCTCCGCCGGTTTCAGCATCGCGAAGAGCTCAGGAATCGTTTTCGTCATCCCTTGCATATTATACTTCACCTCGAAGCCTTTGTAGCTTGGTGGCAGTGACTGAAGAACTCTATTAATAACACTCTCAACTAGAAGATCAATTCCTAGCTGAGTCAAGTGGTTGTGATACCCAGACATTCTGAGTATGTGTTCACTGACAGAATTATTCTCCTCCATCTTACAACTAAAGAACTTGTTGGATACTTCATATCTCTCAACCTGGGCATTAGCTTGAAATATCAATTTCAGCTCTTGGAACATCTCATATGCTCTGTGGCATTCAAAACACTTTTGAAGTCCCGGTTCCAAGCCATAAAGCATGTCACACTCAGCTATCGAGTAGTCATCAGATAGAGCCTGCCAAGCATTCATAACTTATGCATCAGCTCCTATAGCAGGCCTGTAGCCTAGCGGTGCATTAAGACATAATTCTTCCGTGCATTAATGAGGATAATCCTCAAGTTACGGACCAAGTCTGTGTAGTTGCTACCATCATCTTTCAACTTAGCTTTCTCTAGGAACGCATTAAAATTCAAGGGAACGGTAGCATGGGCCATTGATCTGCAACATAGATTTGCAAAGACTGTTAGGACTAAGTTCTTGATAAATTTTAGTTCAATTAATTAAATTACTAAAGAACTCCAACTTATATCAACATCCCTCAAGTTGTCTAAGTGATACATGATCCAAATCAACTAACCCATGTCCGATCATCACGTTAGATGGGGTAGTCTTCAATGGTGAACATCTCCACGTTAATCATAACTACTATATGACTCATGTTCGACCGTTCCGTCTCCAGTGTTCCGAGACCATGTATTTACATGCTAGGCTCGTCAAGTTTAACCCAAGTATTCTGCATGTGCAAAATTGGCTTACACCCGTTGTATGTGAACGTAGAGTTTATCAGGCCCGATCATCACGAGGTGCTTCAAAACGATGAACTTTAGCAATGGTGCATACTCGGGGAGAACACTTTTATCTTGAAATTGAGTGAAGGGATCATCTTTTTAATGCTACCATCATACTAAGCAAAATAAGGTGCATAAATAATAAACATTGCATGAAATCAAAATATGTGACATGATATGGCCATCATCATCTTGTGCTTTTGATCTCCATCTCCAAAGAACGACATGATCTCACCAGCGCGACACCTTGATCTCCATCGTTCCATCTGGGTCGTCTCGCCAACTATTGATTATACAACTATTACTAACATATAGCGATAAAGGAAACAATTACATGGCGCTTAGTGATTGACACACATGTCATATAATAAATTATAGACAACCCTAAGGCTCCTGCCGGTTATCGTACTCATCGACATGCAAGTCCTGAACTTATTAAAAAACATGATCATCTCATATATCAACATATATCATACCACGTCTTGATCATATCACATCACAACATACCCTGCAAAAACAAGTTAGACGTCCTCCACTTTGTTGTTGCAAGTTTACGTGGCTGCTACGGGCAACTAGCAAGAACCGTTCTTACCTACGCAAAATCACAATGGTGATTATCAAGTTGCTATTTAACCTTCTGCAAGGACCTCCGTAGTCAAATCAGATTCAACTAAAGTGGGAGAAACAGACACCCGCCAGCCACCTTTATGTAAAACAAGTTGCATGTAAGTCGGTGGAACCGGTCTCATGTACGTGGACATGTAAGGTTGGTCCGAGCCGCTTCATCCCATAATACCACCGAATTAAAATAAGACGTTGTTGGTAAGCGGTATGAATATCACCGCCCACAACTCCTTTGTGTTCTACTCGTGCATATCATCTACGCATAGACATGGTCATGATGCCACTGTTGGGGAACGTTACATGAAAAACAAAAAATTCTACGCACATGCAAGATCTATCCATGGAGATGCATAGCTACGAGAGGGGGAGAACATGTACATACCCTTGTAGATCTCTAAGAGGAAGCGTTTGTAAACGCAGTTGACGTAGTCGTACACCTTCACGATCAGTTCCGATCAAGCACCAAACGTACAGTACCTCCGCGTTCAGCACACGTTCAGCTTGATGATGTCCTTACCTTCTCGATCCAGCAAGAGGGGAAAAGTAGTAGATGAGTTCTGGCAGCACGACGGCTCATGATGGTGGTGGTGAAATTATTTCCATATGACTTCGCCAAGCATAACAGATTTAGAGCGGAGGAGTAATTAGAAGGTTAGCGTAGCTTTAATTAGTCAACTAGGACCAACTAGAACTAGAAGAATTAGAGGAGTCTCCAAAACTTGTGTTCTAGGGGCTAGCCCTGCTCCTCTATTTATATATTTAGCCTACGGGGTCGTAACTTGGGGAGAGTTGTTGGGGAACGTAGTATTTCAAAAAAATCCTGTGATCACGCAAGATATATCTAGAAGAAGCATAGCAACGAGCGGGGAGAGTGTGTCTACGTACCCTTGTAGACCGAAAGCGGAAGCGTCTAGTGACGTGGTTGATGTAGTCGAACGTCTTCGCGATCCAACCGATCCAAGCACCGAACGTATGACACCTCTGCGTTCAGCACACGTTCAGCTCGATGACGTCCCCCGAGCTCTTGATCCAGTTGAGCGTCACGGGAGACTTTTATCATCACGATGGCGTGGTGACGGTGATGATGAAGCTACTGGCGCAGGGCTTCGCCTAAGCACTGCAACGATATGACCGAAGTGTGTAACTGTGGGAAGGAGCACCGCACACGACTAAAATCAACTTGTGTGTCCATGGGGTGCCCCCTGGCCACGTATATAAAGGATGGAGGGAGGAGGAGGCTGGCCCCCATAGGGCGCGCCAAAGTGTGGAGTCCTACTAGGACTCCCTAGTCCTAGTAGGATTCCACCTCCCACATGGAATAGGAAAAGGGGAAGGGAGATGGAGAAGGAAGGAAGGGGGCACCCCCTTTCCCTAGTCCAATTCGGACCAATCCATGGGGAAGGGGCACAACCACCCTTGAGGCCTTTCTCACCTTTCCCGTATGGCCCATTACTACGAGCACTAGTAAGGAACACATCAATAATATGTATATCAAATATACCTTTCTTCACTTTGCCATCCTTCGTATCTGCCAAGTACTTGGGGAGTTCCGCTTCTAGTGGCCATTTCCCTTGCAGTAGAAGAACTCAGATTCAGGCTTGGGTCTAGCTTTGGGCTTCTTCACAGGAGCGGCAACTTGCTTCCATGTCTTCTTGAAGTTCCCTTTCTTTCTCTTGTCATTTTTCTTGAAACTTGTGGTCTTTTTAACCATCAACACTTGATGCTCTTTCTTGATTTCTATCTCCGCCGGTTTCAGCATCGCGAAGAGCTCAGGAATCGTTTTCGTCATCCCTTGCATATTATACTTCATCTCGAAGCCTTTGTAGCTTGGTGGCAGTGACTGAAGAACTCTATTAATAACACTCTCAACTAGAAGATCGATTCCTAGCTGAGTCAAGTGGTTGTGATACCCAGACATTCTGAGTATGTGTTCACTGACAGAACTATTGTCCTCCATCTTACAGCTAAAGAACTTGTTGGATACTTCATATCTCTCAACCTAGGCAGTAGCTTGAAATATCAATTTCAGCTCTTGGAACATCTCATATGCTCTGTGGCATTCAAAACACTTTTGAAGTCCCGGTTCCAAGCCATAAAGCATGTCACACTCAGCTATCGAGTAGTCATCAGATAGAGCCTGCCAAGCATTCATAACTTATGCATCAGCTCCTACAGCAGGCCTGTAACCTAGCGGTGCATTAAGACATAATTCTTCCGTGCATTAATGAGGATAATCCTCAAGTTACGGACCCAGTCTGTGTAGTAGCTACCATCATCTTTCAACTTAGCTTTCTCTAGGAACGCATTAAAATTCAGGGGAACGGCAGCATGGGCCATTGATCTGCAACATAGATTTGCAAAGACTGTTAGGACTAAGTTCTTGATAAATTTTAGTTCAATTAATTAAATTACTAAAGAACTCCAACTTATATCAACATCCCTCAAGTTGTCTAAGTGATACATGATCCAAATCAACTAACCCATGTTCGATCATCACGTTAGATGGGGTAGTCTTCAATGGTGAACATCTCCACGTTGATCATAACTACTATATGACTCATGTTCGACCTTTCCGTCTCCAGTGTTCTGAGACCATGTATTTACATGCTAGGCTCGTCAAGTTTAACCCAAGTATTCTGCATGTGCAAAATTGGCTTACACCCATTGTATGTGAACGTAGAGTTTATCAGGACCGATCATCACGAGGTGCTTCAAAACGATGAACTTTAGCAATGGTGCACACTCGGGGAGAACACTTTTATCTTGAAATTGAGTGAAGGGATCATCTTTTTAATGCTACCATCGTACTAAGCAAAATAAGGTGCATAAAGAATAAACATTGCATGAAATCAAAATATGTGACATGATATGGCCATCATCATCTTGTGCTTTTGATCTCCATCTCCAAAGAACGACATGATCTCACAAGCGCGACACCTTGATCTCCATCGTTGCGTCTGGGTCGTCTCGCCAACTATTGATTATACAACTATTACTAACATATAACGATAAAGGAAACAATTACATGGAACTTAGTAATTGACACACATGTCATATAATAAATTATAGACAACCCTAAGGCTCCTGCCGGTTATCGTACTCATCGACATGCAAGTCCTGAACTTATTAAAAAACATGATCATCTCATATATCAACATATATCATACCACGTCTTGATCATATCACATCACAACATACCCTGCAAAAACAAGTTAGACGTCCTCCACTTTGTTGTTGCAAGTTTTACGTGGCTGCTATGGGCAACTAGCAAGAACCGTTCTTACCTACGCAAAATCACAATGGTGATTATCAAGTTGCTATTTAACCTTCTGCAAGGACCTCCGTAGTCAAATCAGATTCAACTAAAGTGGGAGAAACAGACACCCGCCAGCCACCTTTATGTAAAACAAGTTGCATGTAAGTCGGTGGAACCGGTCTCATGTACATGGACATGTAAGGTTGGTCCGAGCCGCTTCATCCCATAATACCACCGAATTAAAATAAGACGTTGTTGGTAAGCGGTATGAATATCACCGCCCACAACTCCTTTGTGTTCTACTCGTGCATATCATCTACGCATAGACATGGTCATGATGCCACTGTTGGGGAACGTTACATGAAAAACAAAAAATTCTACGCACATGCAAGATCTATCCATGGAGATGCATAGCTACGAGAGGGGGAGAACATGTACATACCCTTGTAGATCTCTAAGAGGAAGCGTTTGTAAACGCAGTTGACGTAGTCGTACACCTTCACGATCAGTTCCGATCAAGCACCAAACGTACAGTACCTCCGCGTTCACCACACGTTCAGCTCGATGATGTCCTCACCTTCTCGATCCAGCAAGAGGGGAAAAGTAGTAGATGAGTTCTGGCAGCACGACGGCTCATGATGGTGGTGGTGAAATTATTTCCATATGACTTCGCCAAGCATAACAGATTTAGAGCGGAGGAGTAACTAGAAGCTTGGCCTAGCTTTAATTAGTCAACTAGGACCAACTAGACTAGAAGAATTAGAGGAGTCTCCAAAACTTGTGTTCTAGGGGCTAGCCCTGCTCCTCTATTTATATATTTAGCCTACGGGGTCGTAACTTGGGGAGAGTTGTTGGGGAACGTACTATTTCAAAAAAATCCTACGATCACGCAAGATCTATCTATAAGAAGCATAGCAACGAGCGGGGAGAGTGTGTCTACGTACCCTTGTAGACCGAAAGCGGAAGCGTCTAGTGACGTGGTTGATGTAGTCGACCGTCTTCGCGATCCAACCGATCCAAGCACCGAACGTATGACACCTCTGCGTTCAGCACACGTTCAGCTCGATGACGTCCCACGAGCTCTTGATCCAGTTGAGCGTCACGGGAGACTTTCATCAGCACGATGGCGTGGTGACGGTGATGATGAAGCTACTCGCGCAGGGCTTCGCCTAAGCACTGCAACGATATGACCGAAGTGTGTAACTGTGGGAAGGAGCACCGCACACGGCTAAAATCAACTTGTGTGTCCATTGGGTGCCCCCTGGCCACATATATAAAGGATGGAGGGAGGAGGAGGCCCTCATAGGGCGCGCCAAAGTGCGGGGTCCTACTAGGACTCCCTAGTCCTAGTAGGATTCCACCTCCCACATGGAATAGGAAAAGGGGAAGGGAGAAGGAAAAGGAAGGAAGGGGGCACCCCCTTTCCCTAGTCCAATTCGGACCTGCCCATGGGGAAGGGGCGCGGCCACCCTTGAGGCCTTTCTCTCCTTTCCCATATGGCCCATTAAGGCTCAATACGAATCCCGTAACTCTCCGATACTCTGAAAAATACCCGAATCACTCGGAACCTTTCCGATGTCCAAATATAGCCTTCCAATATATCGATCTTTACGTCTCGACCATTTCGAGATTGTTCATCATGTCCGTGATCTCATCTGGGACTCCGAACAAAGATCGGTCATCAAATAACATAACTAATAATACAAATCATCATCGAACGTTAGAGCGTGCGGACCCTACGAGTTTGTGAACTATGTAGACATGACCGAGACACATCTCCGGTCAATAACCAATAGCGAAACCTGGATGCTCATATTGGCTTCTACATATTCTATGAAGATCTTTATCGGTCAAACCGCTTAACAACATACGTTGTTCCCTTTGTCATGGGTATGTTACTTGCCCGAGTTTCGATCGTCGGTATCATCATACCTAGTTCAATCTCGTTACCGGCAAGTCTCTTTACTCGTTCTGTAATACATCATCTCGTGACTAACTCATTAGTCATTTGCTTGCAAGGCTTATTATGATGTGTATTACCGAGAGGGCCCAGAGAAACCTCTCCGACACTCGGAGTGACAAATCTTATTCTTGATCTATGCCAACACCACAAAAACCTTCGGAGACACCTGTAGAGCATCTTTATAATCACCCAGTTACGTTGTGACGTTTGATAGCACATAAGGTGTTCCTCCGGTATTCGGGAGTTGCATAATCTCATAGTCATAGGAACATGTATAAGTCATGAAGAAAGCAATAGCAGTAAAACTAAACGATCATAGTGCTAAGCTAACGGATGGGTCTTGTCCATCACATCATTCTCCTAATGATTCGAACCCGTTCATCAAATGACAACACATGTCTATGGTTAGGAAACATAATCATCTTTGGTCAACGAGCTAGTCAAGTAGAGGCATACTAGGGACACTCTGTTTTGTCTATGTATTCACACATGTGCTAAGTTTTCGGTTAATACAATTCTAGCATGAATAATAAACATTTATCATGATATAAGGAAATATAAATAACAACTTTATTATTGCCTCTAGGGCATATTTCCTTCAGTCTCCCACTTGCACTAGAGTCAACTTTATTAATACCGATACCTCACATCGTTATGTGAATAACATCCACAGTTCACATCTTCATGTAACCAACACCCAAAGGGTTTACTTGAGTCAATAATCTAGTTCACATCGCCATGTGATTAACACCCAAAGAGTACTATGGTGTGATCATGTTTTGCTTAGTGAGAGAAGTTTAGTCAGCGGGTCTGTTACATTCAGATCCGTATGTATTTCGCAAATTTCTATGTCTACAATGCTCTGCATGGAGCTACTCTAGCTAATTGCTCCCTCTTTCAATTCGTATCCAGATTGATAGTTAGAATCATCTAGATTAGTGTCAAAGCTTGCATCGACGTAACTCCTTACGACGAACTCTTTATCACCTCCATAACCGAGAAAAAATTCCTTAGTCCTCTAAGGATAAATTTGACCGCTGTCCAGTGATCTACTCCTAGATCAAAATTGTACTCCCTTACAAAACTCAGGGCAGGACATAGAATAGGTCTGGTATACAGCATGGCATACTTTATAGAACCTATGGCTGAGGCATAGGGAATGACTTTCATTCTCTCTCTATCTTTTGCTGTGGTCAGGCTTTGAGTCTTACTCAACTTCACAACTTGCAACACAGGCAAGAACTCTTTCTTTGACTGTTCCATTTTAAACTATTTCAAAAACTTGTCAAGGTATGTACTCATTGAAAAAACTTATAAAACATCTTGATCTATATCCATAGATCTTGATGCTCAATATGTAAGCAGCTTCACCGAGGTCTTTCTTTGAAAAACTCCTTTCAAACACTTCTTTATGCTTTCCAGAAAATTCTACATCATTTCTGATCGACAATATGTCATTCACATATACTTATCAGAAAGGTTGTAGTGCTCCCACTCACTTTCTTGTAAATACAGGCTTCACTGCGAGTCTGCATAAAACTATATGGCTTACCGATCATCGGGCAAGTCAACCAAAGTCCACACTTTGTTCACATACATGGATCCAATCTCAGATTTCATGGCCTCAAGCCATTTTGCGGAATCTGTGCTCATCATCACTTCCTCGTAGTTCGTAGGTTCATCATGGTATAGTAACATGACTTCCAGAACCGGGTTACCGTACCACTCTGGCGTGGAACGCACTCTGGTTGACCTACGATGTTTAGTAGTAACTTGATCTGAAGTTTCATGATCATCATCATTAGCTTCCTCGCTGATTGGTGTAGGAATCACTAGAACTAGTTTATGTGATGTACTACTTTCCAATTCGGGAGAAGGTACAATTACCTCATTAAGTTCCACTTTCCTCCCACTTACTTCTTTCGAGAGAAACTCCTTCTCTAGAAAGTATCCATTTTTAGCAACAAATATCTTGCCTTTGGATCTGTGATAGAAGGTGTACCCAACAGCTTCCTTTGGGTATCCTATGAAGACACATTTCTCCGATTTGGGTTCGAGCTTATCAGGTTGCAACTTTTTCACATAAGCATCGCTGCCCCAAATTTTAAGAAAAGACAGCTTAGGTTTCTTGCCAAACCACGGTTCATACGGTGTCGTCTCAACGGATTTAGATGATGCCCTATTTAACGTGAATGCAGTTGTCTCTAATGCATAACCCCAAAACGATAGTGGTAAATCGGTAAGAGACATCATAGATCGCACCATATCGAATAAAGTGCGGTTACGACGTTCGGACACACCGTTACGTTGTGGCGTTCTAGGTGGCGTGAGTTGTGACACTATTTCACATTGTTTTAAATGAAGGCCAAACTCGTAACTTCAAATATTCGCCTCCGCGATCAGATCGTAGAAACTTTTATTTTCATGTTATGATGATTTTCCACTTCACTCTAAAATTCTTTGAACTTTTCAAATGTTTCAGACTTATGTTTCATCAAGTAGATATACCCATATCTGCTCAAATCGTCTGTGAAGGTCAGAAAATAACGATACCCGCCGTGAGCCTCAACACTCATCGAACCGCATACATCAATATGTATTATTTCCAATAAGTTAGTTGCTCGCTCCATTGTTCCGGAGAACGAAGTCTTAGTCATTTTGCCCATGAGGCATGGTTCGCAAGCATCAAATGATTCATAATCAAGTGATTCCAAAAGCCCATCAGCATGGAGTTTCTTCATGCGCTTTACACCAATATGACCTAAACGGTAGTGCCACAAATAAGTTGCACTATCATTATTAACTTTGCATCTTCTGGCTTCAATATTATGAATATGTGTATCACTACGATCGAGATCCAACAAACTATTTTATTGGGTGTATGACCATCGAAGGTTTTATTCATGTAAATAGAACAACAATTATTCTCTGACTTTAAATGAATAAACGTATTGCAATAAACATGATCAAATCATATTCATGCTCAACGCAAACACGAAACAACATTTATTTAGGTTCAACCCCGAAAGTATATGGAGTGTGCGATGATGATCATATCAATCTTGGAACCACTGCCAACACACATCGTCACTACACCCTTAACTAGTCTCTGTTCGTTCTGCAACTCCCGTTTTGAGTTACTACTCTTAGCAACTGAACTAGTATCAAATACCGAGGGGTTGCTATAAACACTAGTAAAGTATACATCAATAACATGTATATCAAATATAGCTTTGTTCACTTTGCAATCCTTCTTATCCACCAAGTTTCTAGGGTACTTCCACTTCCAGTGACCATTTCCTTTGCAGTAGAAGCACTCAGTTTTAGGCTTGGGTCTAGCTTTCGGTTTCTTCATGGGAGTAGAAACTTGCTTGCCATTCTTCTTGAAGTTCCCTTTCTTTTCCTTTGCCTTTTACTTGAAACTAGTGGTCTTGTCAACCATCAACACTTGATGCTTTTTCTTGATTTCTACCTTCGTTGATTTCAGCATCGCGAAGAGCTCGGGAATTACTTTCGTCATCCCTTGCATATTATAGTTCATCACAAAGTTCTAGTAACTTGGAGATAGTGACTAGAGAACGTTGTCAATTACTATCTTATCTGGAAGATTAACTCCCACTTGATTCAAGCAATTGTAGTACGCAGACAATCTGAGCACATGCTCACTAGTTGAGCTATTCTCCTCCATCTTGTAGGCAAAGTACTGTCAGAGGTCTCATACCTCTTGATACAGGCATGATTATGAAATACCAATTTCAACTCTTAGGAACATCTTATATGCTCCGTGGTATTCAAAACATTTTTTTCTAAAGTCCCCGTTCTAAGCCGTTAGGCATGGTGCACTAAACTATCAAGTAGTCATCATATCAAGCTTTTGTCAAAACGTTCATAACGTCTGAATATGCTCCTGCAATAGGTCTGTCACCTAGCGGTGCATCAAGGACATAATTCTTCTGTGCAGCAATGAGGAAAATCCTCAGATCACGGAACAAGTCCGCATCATTGCTACTATCATCTTTCAACTTATATTTCTCTAGGAACATATAAAAATAAACGGGGAGCTACATCGCGAGCTATTGATCTACAACACAGATATGCTAATACTTCCAGGACTAAGTTCATGACAAATTAAAGTTCAATTAATCATATTACTAAAGAACTCCCACTTAGATAGACATCCCTCTAGTCATCTAAATGATCACGTGATCCAAATCAACTAAACCATGTCCGATCATCACGTGAGATGGAGTAGTTTTTAATGGTGAACATCTTATATTGATCATATCTACTATATGATTCACGCTCGACCTTTCGGTCTCCAGTGTACCGAGGCCATGTCTGTACATGCTAGGCTCATCAAATTTAACCCGAGTATTCCGCATGTGCAAAATTGTCTTGCACCCATTGTATGTGAACGTAGAGCCTATCACACCCGATCATCACGTGGTGTCTCAGCACGAAGAACTTTGGCAACGGTGCATACTCAGGGAGAACACTTGTACCTTGAAATTTTGTAAGGGAACATCTTATAATGCTACCACCGTACTAAGCAAAATAAGAAGCATAATAAGATAAACATCACATGCAATCAAAATATGTGACATGATATGGCCATCATCATCTTGTGCTTTTGATCACCATCTCCAAAGCATCAGCATGATCTCCATCGTCACCGGCTTGACACCATGATCTTCATCGTAGCGTCGTGGTCGTCTCGCCAACTATTGCTACTACTACTATCGCTAACTCATAGTGATAAAGTAAAGCAATTACATGGTCTTCGCAATTCATACAATAAAGAGACAACCATAAGGCTCCTGTCGGTTGCCGATAATTTACAAAACATGATCATCTCATACAATAACGTATAACTCATCACGTCTTGACCATATCACATCACAACATGCCCTACAAAAACAAGTTAGACGTCCTCTACTTTGTTGTTGCAAGTTTTACATGGCTGCTACGGGCTTAGCAAGAACCGTTCTTACGTACGCATACAAAACCATAATGATTTTTCGTCAAGTGTGTTGTGTTAACCTTCGCAAGGACCAGGCGTAGCCACACTCCATTCAACTAAAGTGAGAGAGACACACACCCGCCGGTCACCTTTAAGCAACAAGTGCTCGTAACGGTGAAACCAGTCTCGCGTAAGCGTACGCTTAATGTCGGTCCGGGCCACTTCATCTCACAATACCGCCGAATCAAAGTATAACATGCTGGTAAGCAGTATGACTATTATCGCCCATAACTCATTGTGTTCTACTCATGCATATCATCTACGCACAGACCTGGCTCTGATACCACTGTTGGGGAACGTAGTATTTCAAAAAAAAACTACGATCACGCAAGATCTATCTAGGAGAAGCATAACAACGAGCGGGGAGAGTATGTCTACGTACCCTTGTAGACCGAAAGCGGAAGTGTCTAGTGACACGGTTTATGTAGTCGAACGTCTTCGCGACCCAACCGATCCAAGCACCGAACGTACGGCACCTCCGCGTTCAGCACACGTTCAGCTCGATGACGTCCCACGAGCTCTTGATCCAGTTGCTCCTCATTGAAGAGTTTCGTCAGCACGACGGTGTGGTGATGGTTATGATGAAGTTACCGGCGCAGGGCTTCGCCTAAGCACCGCAACGATATGACCGAGGTGTGTAACTGTGGGGAGGGGTACCGCACACGGCGAAAATCAACTTGTGTGTCCATGGGGTGCCCCCTGGCCACGTATATAAAGGATGGAGGGAGGAGGAGGCCCTCATAAGGCGCGCCAAAGTGTGGGGTCCTACTAGGACTCCCTAGTCCTAGTAGGATTCCACCTCCCACATGGAATAGGAAAAGGGGAAGGAAGAAGGAGAAGGAAGGAAGGAAGGGGGCACCCCCTTTCCCTAGTCCAATTCGGACCAGCCCATGGGGAAGGGGCGCGGCCACCCTTAAGGCATTTCTCTCCTTTCCCATATGGCCCATTAAGGCTCAATACGAATTCCCGTAACTCTCCGATACTCTGAAAAATACCCGAATCACTCGGAACCTTTCCGATGTCCAAATATAGCCTTCCAATATATTGATCTTTACGTCTCGACAATTTCGAGACTGTTCGTCATGTCCGTGATCTCATCCGGGACTCCGAACAAAGATCGGTCATCAAATAACATAACTAATAATACAAATCATCATCGAACGTTAGAGCGTGCGGACCCTACGGGTTTGTGAACTATGTAGACATGACCGAGACACATCTCCGGTCAATAACCAATAGCGAAACCTGGATGCTCGTATTGGCTTCTACATATTCTATGAAGATCTTTATCGGTCAAACCGCTTAACAACATACGTTGTTCCCTTTGTCATGGGTATGTTACTTGCCCGAGTTTCGATCGTCGGTATCATCATACCTAGTTCAATCTCGTTACCGGCAAGTCTCTTTACTCGTTCCGTAATACATCATCTCGTGACTAACTCATTAGTCATGTGCTTGCAAGGCTTATTATGATGTGTATTACCGAGAGGGCCCAGAGAAACCTCTCCGATACTCGGAGTGACAAATCTTATTCTTGATCTATGCCAACACCACAAAAACCTTCGGAGACACCTGTAGAGCATCTTTATAATCACCCAGTTACGTTGTGACGTTTGATAGCACACAAGGTGTTCCTCCGGTATTCGGGAGTTGCATAATCTCATAGTCATAGGAACATGTATAAGTCATGAAGAAAGCAATAGCAGTAAAACTAAATGATCATAGTGCTAAGCTAACGGATGGGTCTTGTCCATCACATCATTCTCCTAATGATTCGAACCCGTTCATCAAATGACAACACATGTCTATGGTTAGGAAACATAATCATCTTTGGTCAACGGGCTAGTCAAGTAGAGGCATACTAGGGACACTATGTTTTGTCTATGTATTCACACATGTGCTAAGTTTCCGGTTAATACAATTCTAGCATGAATAATAAACATTTATCATGATATAAGGAAATATAAATAACAACTTTATTATTGCGTCTAGGGCATATTTCTTTCAAAAGTGCCTCCCCAAAGTCGATTTGGAACGCAAGGAAGAGTCCTTCTCGGATTCCAGCACCAGACGACACGGTCATCGGCGTCTGGCCCAGGCGCCTTGTGCCATACGCCAAGGTCCCTCGCATCCGCAAAACTTCCTTTTGCATCGACCTACAACCCCGTGGGCCTTACCCCTTGGCACAACCAACCTTCCGGTGATCCGATAATTATCTGGTGTATTCAGAAACTTTTCTGGAGACCGAATAATATCATCCTATATAGCAATCTTTACCTCCAGACCATTCCGGAGCTCCTCGTTATGTCCGTGATCTCATCCGGGACTCCAAACTACATCCGGTCACCAACATACATAACTCATATAATACTAGATCATCAACAAACGTTAAGCGTGCAGACCCTACGGGTTCGAGAATGATGTAGACATGACCGAGACGCTCTCTGGTCAATAACCAATAGCGGGACCTGGATGCCCATATTGGTTCCTACATATTATACGAAGATCTTTATCGGTCAAACCTTTATGACAACATACATAGTTCCCTTTGTCCGTCGGTATGTAACTTGCCCGAGATTCGGTCGTCGGTATCTCCATACCTAGTTCAATCTCGTTACCGGCAAGCATCTTTACTTGTTTCGTCATACATCATCTTTTAACTAATTCCTTAGCCACTTTGCTTGCAAGCTTCTTGTGATGTTGTATTACGGAGAGGGCAAAGAGATACCTCTCCATCATATGGAGTGACAAATCCTAGTCTCGATCCATGCCAATTCAATAGACACCTTCGAAGATACGTGTAGAGCACCTTTATGATCACCCAGTTACGAAGTGACGTTTGATACACACAAGGCATTCCTCCGGAGTCCGTGAGTTGCATGATCTCATGGTCGAAGGAACATGTATTTGATATTAAGAAAGCAGTATCAATAAACTGAACGATCATATGCTATGTTAACGGATATGTCTTGTCCATCACATCATCCTCCTAATGACGTGATCCGGTTATCAAACAACAACTCATGTCTATGTTCAGGAAACCTTTACCATCTTTTGATCAACGAGCTAGTCTAGTAGATGCTCACCAGGGACTTGGTATTTGTTTATGTATTCACACGTACATTTAAGTTTCTAATCAATACAATTATAGCATGAATAATAAATATTTATCATGATTAAAGAAATATAATAATAACCAATTTATTATTGCCTTTAGGACATATTTCGGACATTTTCTTGCATTAGCGACAGGTTGCTCGATATCGAGCTCGAATGCCACAACTGAATGCCAAGGCCAACCAAACAATGACATTGGGGATATTTGGCCCAAACTAATGCCAATACCGAATACCAGGTCTGAATGCAAACATCTAAACGAAGCGTAAGAGGGGAGCTCCTATTCGGCTTTGTAGGCGCCCGTTGGGAGACGTGACGCCTACATCGATCTTCTATGGGCTCATTTTGTTCGGCCCATCACCTATGGTTCGTTCTCTGTCTATTATCGTTTGTTGTTTCTTTCGTGCGTCTGAAGCTTAGCGAGAAGCTCGTTCATTCGCTTTTTTAGAACTGTTTTGCTAACAAGTGTGCGATATTGGATTGATTGATTCTAACTGATTCCAAAAAAAAATCTTTTGGAAGTACGGTTTTGTAGAAAAAAGGTTTGTAAATAGAAGAACTGACATTATATTTCTCAGATATCACTTTATTTTCGAAGTAAAGAATAAATAGGTAATAATTTTGGATGTTCAAAAATCAAAATGTGGATTCAAAAGTGTTCACGGGTTTTAGAAAGGAACTTCACAAATTTGAAAAAAAATCGATTTTGAAAAAGGTCACCGAATTTGAAAATAGTTCACCAAATTTGAAAGAAAAGTTAATCAGATTTGAAAAAAGTACATCGAATTTCAAAAAAGTTCACAGATTCCTAACAAAATCACGGTAGAAGAAAAGTTCATCAATTTTGAAAAAAGTTCATCAGATTTGTAAAAAGAGTTAGTCATATTTTTAAAATGTTCATTGACTTTAAAAACAAAACACAAAATGTTAACAAATATCACATAATTTGAAGAAAATTTCATCAATTTAGAAAAAAGATCACACCCGCACTTCCTTTTTGTTTTGAAACATAGAAGAAAACGAGTAGATATTTTTTAACATTGGCCGGCCCATCTTTCAGCAGAGAGAGTGTGCGCTTCAGGCGTCCGTTAGTAAAATGGCCTGTAACGAGCGCCTGAAGCGCTAAACAGGGATCTGCTCAACATTGATAACCTCTCTCCTAGTGCGGGCTGCTTCATGGATCCTTCTCTTGGTGTTGAAATCATGGCCTCTACCCTCACAGCCCGTGGCCTAGCCAGTCAGACAACATTGTTGTCACACTGCACACAGGCACTCATACTTTTGTATCATCATTTCTGTTCACATTTTGGGCGAACAATGTCAGTCTATTTGAAATGACTGCTACTAGTATTTTGTTGAAATGTCTATAACATGGAAGAGCATATTCATTAGGTACCTGAATTTTCTTTGGCTGCCCGTCAATTTTGTGGAAGCACTTTTTTCCACGTCCAATATCAGTTCTCTTCTTCCGTTTCACCTCATGTGATCTCCCTCCGAAGCCGGCCGGACACCCCCCCCCCCCCCCCCCCCCCCCC
>LR738715.1:181229596-181248231 GCA_902687465.1 Secale cereale | reverse complement strand
CCCTCCCCGTGATGGACGAAGCTCTCGTCAGTGTCAATCAACATGTCACCCGGTTTTCGGCCTCGTCGTGAATTGACCGACGCAAGCAAAAATTTAAGGTACATGATGTTTAGCAAACACGTAGTAATACACAAGTATGCAAAATATGAAAGCTTTACTTTTCAATCTCTACATACTGGAGGTAGCCAGCTACTACCTCCGTCCTGGTTTATTGGTCCCCTTTATAATTTGTGTTAAATTTTGACCAAAGATTTAACCAACGAAATGTTAATGCATGTCAACAAAAAACTTATCGCTGGATTCATACTTGAATGTAGTTTCCGATGATACAATTTTGGGCAACATGCATGAACATTTTTTTAGTTAAATTTATGATCAAAGTTGGCACGGAATACAATGGGGACCAATAAACCAGGACGAGATAATATCATTATGAGTCACAAAACTCGCGCTGAATATTTTGTTTGGTGCTAAAACTTTGAAAATACGGATTTGTGGTCATCTAACTTGACTCAAGCGTGCAGATACGGTCACAACACGCATATGTGGACTCATCTGTGTGTACGGGCCAAACCTGTCAGTGAGTGCGCGATTAATTTTTCCAAAGAACACCCTTGTATTTTTGCGAAAAAGCACTGCAACAAATTTTTGCATGAAAACCCCTCATATTTCCATTTGTGGGAAAGACCGACCACCTGTACTGCACTTTTTTTAGACAAACCTTTACTGCACATAAATGGGCAAATTGTAACACAAAAAAGGGGCCATGCCAGCGAGGTTTTGAACACTTGACAAACAATTAAAAAAGCATCCGCTATAGCCACTAAGCCACTGACGATTTACTGCCTTATGTGGATAACATCTTTTATTGAACTAGGCATCATGCGAAGCTTAAACGGGCCGATTTTCCACGTACTATTTTATTTTACTTTCACTTAAAAAAATGTACTGTTTTATTTAACGTAGGTAATAAGGTTATGCTCAAATGTTTGTGTGTTAAAAATATACATACCAGTGTTGCTTAGTACATTATTTAAATATAAACCTGTGTATTATAAAAAATGTGTTACTTCATACAGACGTTTGAATTTTTTATCAAATAAATATGTTTAATGTATAAAAAATGTTTAGTTAACAGAGTTTTTTTACTCATGAATGGTATTAAAAAATATTATAAAATTTATATATTAGACATGATAGAATATCCATATCAACAGTTTAAAATTTAAATTATGAATATTTTTCATTATAGGAACATTGAACTATTAACATGTGTGTATAATATTTGAAATGTTTGTATAATTGAAATAATATTTTTAATTGTAATTTTAGAAATATATGTATTATTTTAAATTGTAAAAGTATTTTAATAATAATACATGAACAAATTAAAAGTAAGTTATTTCGTTTGTAGTTACAATATTTGTAACACACGAATAGTTTCTTTTACGGATATCATAATTGACGTACTACATAGCACATCTCAGCTGATGCGCCTACGTATTTCAGGAAAGGGATATAAGAGGTAAAGATCCAAATTAAGCATCCTATTTGAGTTGTTGTGGTGGTTCGACAGGTGAGTGCACAAGCAGTAGGTCTTCGTTACAAAATCTTTCAGTGTAATTTTTCTCTTTTATATACTCTTGACTGACAGGTGGGTCACACCTAGGCTTTTCTACGTAATTAAAATAAACACATGGCATTATCTAAAATAATTCTACTCTCAGCCACTAACATGTGGGCCATGCCATGGTGGCAAATGTTGGTTTTTGAACTTGCTAGATCAAAACCACCCAGGAATACGTATGTGCAAGCTAGCAAGCACACAAGCAAGCAGGTTGATTGATGTACAGTAGCACTAGCACATGCACGTCGTAAGCTTCTGTACGTGCACCTGGCCTGGGAAGGATCGATTCGATCTACGACGGAAATTCTCAACAAGAACGAACGAACGCGAAGGCGCTGAATCGTTGTGATGGATAGCTACAGGCTCGTCTCGAGCCTGGTAGTACTTTGTATTGCTTTGATCGACTTTCGTTGTGGTTTACACGGGGGGTTTACACGTATATATACTACTCAGCCTGGTTGCCAATTAGTACTAATCCTACTCGGTGTCCAACACTAGTCCTACACGGACACATACGTGCACTTGTAGTCTAAACAAACACGTATACGTATTGTCGTCGTGTTTAACACTCACATTCACCCCCCCTAAATATGACGTCCTTGGTGCGACCTGGATCCCAAATGCGACGACTACTACTCATAGGCAATATCTTTGGCATTGCTCTTGCCGTTCTGCGTAGCATCCCAGGGACTGTCTTCGCTGTCGTCGGCTCGTCCGTAGCTTGACGCCAGCGCGCCTCCTTGATCGCGTCTTCAACCTTCACCTGTTCTTTGATGCTTGGTTGACTGTTATTTGGTTCATCGAGGGGACATCTTTTGAACCCGAGTGAGACCAATCTTCGGTCTAACTTTGTGTTCCAAGCTCTTGGTGCTTGCTTCAACCCGTAAAGTGCCTTCTTGAGCTTGTAAACTTTCCCTTCTTCGCCTTTCTTCTCGTAGCCATGGGGTTGTTCCACGTACACTTCTTCTTTGAGGTCGTCGTTGAGGAAAGCGGATTTCACATCCATATGATGAACCTTCCAATCCTCTTGTGCTGCCAAAGCTAGGAGCACTCTCACCGTCTCGATTCGAGCAACCGGTGCAAACACCTCCTCATAGTCAACTCCTTGACGTTGTACGTAGCCCTTTGCAACGAGTCTTGCCTTGTACTTCACAATGGCACCCTTCGTGTCCTTCTTTAACTTGTAAACCCACTTCAAACCTATGGCCTTTTGGTTCGGAGGTCGGGTTACCAAAGTCCACGTGCCATTGCTCTCGATCGCCTTCATCTCCTCATCCATGGCGCGCATCCAACTTGAACTTTTGCTCGCCTCTACGAAGTTCGCCGGCTCCTCAACTCCGAGTAAACACAAATTGGAGTACTCGAGCGTGACTGGCTTTGCGTACTTGTAGACTTTCTTAAGGGTCTTGTAGCGATGAGGCCCGGAAGAATCTGTTGTGGCTTGCGAAGGTGGTGACACAAATTGTGTCGGCGTCGATGCACTTGAGGAAGACGGTTGAGTATCGGGCGTGGTAGATGACGGGTCGTTGGCATCCGCGTCGTCGGCGTAGTCGTCGTGATCTTGACCATCATCTTGATTGTCATCATCACTATGCGCCTCATTGTCGTTGTCGTTGCCGAGATCTCCACCCGTGTCTTGCGCGTCGTTGTCGCTATGACCTTGCGACCCATGTGCGTCGTCGTTAGTGTCGGCACCATGATGATCATTACCATTGTGGTCACCTTGGTTGGGCGTCTTGCCAACCACCTGGACGTCTTCCCCTGCATCATCATCAGTTGGAAAATCAACTGTGAATATGTTACCATTTGGAGCATCGTCGACTGCTGCGCTCCAATTCCACGCTATGTTTTCTTCAAAAACAACATCGCGTGAAATCCGTAGACGCTTGGTTCGTGGATCGTAGAAGCGGTATGCCTTTGTGCCGGGACTCCTCTCGTATCCGATGAACACCATCTTGGTGCTACGATCGGCAAGCTTTGAGAGATGCGGCTCCGCCGTCTTCACATGGGCCACGCACCCGAATGTCCGTAGATGAGACACATTCGGCTTACGTCCGTATATTGCTTCATACGGAGTCTTGCGATCACTGCCTTCGTTGGAGCCCGGTTGAGAAGATAGACCGCCGTCGAGACAGCTTCTCCCCAAAAGGTCCCTGGTAAGTTCTTGCTCTTCAATAAACTTCTCGCCATGTCAATGGCGGTTCGATTGCGCCTTTCAACAACCCCGTTCTGCTGTGGCGTATAAGGTGCTGTGAGGAACCTCTTTATGCCAATCTTCTCGCAGTAGTCGTTGAACTCGTTTGACGTAAACTCTCCGCCGCGATCTGTCCGTAGAGCGCGAACCTTCAGCTTGTGTTCCATCTCTGTTGCAGCCTTCAGCTTCTTGAACGCTTCAAACGCCTCATCTTTAGATCGTAGGAGAATGACCCACATGTATCTCGAGTAGTCATCTACCACAAGGAAGAAATACTTCTTTCCTCCGTGAGTTGCTGGGGTGATAGGGCCACATAGATCACCATGGAGCAGCTCGAGTGCATCACTTGCACGATAGGTAGACTGAGCAGGGAATGCCCTGCGGTGTTGTTTTCCAACCAAGCACTCATCACATACTCGATCAACATGGTCGATTAACGGCATCCCAGATACCATCTCCATCTTCGACATCTTCTTCAAGGCGTAGAAGTTAACGTGTCCAAATCTAGCATGCCATAACCACGAATCATCATCACTCTTGGCGAGCCAACACTCCAGTTGAGATTGATCAAGGTTGAGGATATAGAGCCTGTTCCGCGTGCGATTCACGCGCGCTAGCACGTTTTGGAGGTTGTCGAAAATCGTCATCACTCCGTTCTCAATATCCACCTTGCATCCATTCTCGTCAAGTTTCCCGACAGAGATGATGTTGTTGCGAAGCCGTGGGATGTAGTATACTCCGGTGAGTATGCGATGTTCTCCCGTGAGACCTTCGAAGAGGACAGAACCTTGCCCGCAAATCTCCACATTTGAACCATCACCGAACTTGACCGAGCCTTGAACATCATATTCCAGCTCGAGGAACTTCTCCTTGCACCCCGTCATGTGGTTACTGGCACCCGTGTCTAGATACCATGACACATTCTGATTTCCGGATAACTTCGGTATTACTTTCTTCTCATGAAGTAGGACCTTCCGGCTTGGTTTTACAACCAACGTTTGGGTGAGATCACAAACTTCGGCCATTAGAAGACCTGGACGTTCGTCTTCCTGCTACGCCAAATTTGCCTTGATCTCCCGCTTGTTAGGCTTCACGAGATCACAAACTTCGGCCATCAGAAGACCTGGACGTTCGTCTTCCTGCTTCGCCAAATTTGCCTTGATCTCCCTCTTGTTAGGCTCCGGACAATCCTTCGCAAAGTGACCCATCTCGTTGCAGTTATAGCACTTGACCTCGGACATATCCAAGTTCCGTGGCTTCCGCTCTTTAGATCGGTCGGCCTTACCACGACCTTGTGGCTTGCCTTTACCTTTGCCTTCTTCGGTTTGTCCGCCGTGCTTCGCGTTGCTTGAGCCTTAGCCAATGTTGCGCCTTCCTTTGCTACTTGGGGACTCCCAATCTGCACGTGAGTACATGAGTTGGTCACTACCTCCTCCGTTGCCTTTCCGACAACCACGAACATTCTCTTCCCATGTCCGCAAGCGTCCGATCGCTTCCGTTATGGTCATGTCGTCGATGTCGTAAAGCTGCTCGAGCGTGCTGATGATGTATGTGAATTTATCAGTCACAGAGCTGAAAAACTTCTCCACAATCTCGGTCTCCTCGAGCTTTGCACCAAGCGCGCGGATCTCTCCCACCAAAGTAGTCAGACGCATGGCATAGTCGTTCACCGATTCAGTTTCCTCCATCTGCAACTTGTGAAATTGGCGCTTCAGCACTTGTGCCCGAGCCTTCGTGACGCGATCTTCTCCGATCCTCATCTCTTTGAGTGCGTTCCACGCCTCTCTTGCTGTCTCGTACTCCGCCAATGTCATCAGCACGGAATCCGGTACAGACTGGGCTATGACGGCCATGGCACCTTCGTCGCACTCCTCGTCGACATCGTCGTGCGTGATGGCCTCCCACACTTGTAGGGTTCGGAATAATCTTCATCTTGACCGCCCACACGCCGTAGTTGCCGTCGTTGAGCATCGGGTACTGGATGGGGATGTTGCGATGCGCCAGTACGTTTGCGCCGCCCGTTCCGCCACCACTAGTCGCTGACTTGCCACCCTTCTTCATCTTGCTGCCGTTCTTGTTCGCCTTGGAACCGCCGTTGCTGGACTTGACTGATTCAGCGTCGCTGTCCCCCATCGTAGATGGTCGATCGTCGAGGCTCTTGATACCAATTGTTGGTTTTTGAACTTGCTAGATCAAAACCACCCAGGAATACGTATGTGCAAGCTAGCAAGCACACAAGCAAGCAGGTTGATTGATGTACAGTAGCACTAGCACATACACGTATCTTCTGTACGTGCACCTGGCCTGGGAAGGATCGATTCGATCTACGACGGAAATTCTCAACAAGAACGAACGAACGCGAAGGCACTTAATCGTTGTGATGGATAGCTACAGGCTCGTCTCGAGCCTGGTAGTACTTTGTATTGCTTTGATCGACTTTCGTTGTGGTTTAGACGGGGGGTTTACACGTATATATACTACTCAGCCTGGTTGCCAACTAGTACTAATCCTACTCGGTGTCCAACACTAGTCCTACACGGACACATACGTGCACTTGTAGTCTAAACAAACACGTATACGTATTGTCGTCGTGTTTAACACTCACAGTAAAGACAAGGTGTATGCCCATATAGTAGAAAGCACCGTATTTGCACCAAACAACAAGTTAGATGATCACAAATTCGTATTTTCGAAGTTTTGACACTAAACTGAACATCTAGGGCAAGTTCTATGACTACGAGTGATATTACCTTAACCAGGACGGAGGTAGTACTTCTCGATTTCTCGTCGGGACTCGGGAGCGGGTAAAGTTCACGACAGCCAAGACATAAATTAGCACCATATAGTACTGCCAATGATACAGCACTGAATGGTACCCCAAAAGAGAAGGAGCTCCAAGCAAGCATATGCATGAGAATAAGAGAAAGCAACAGCTAGATGCTTCACGCCAGGACGGACTACAGAACAAGAGATAAACATCAGTCATCAGCCTCTCTCCGAATCCAACGATTGGGTTCGGCATTTTTAGAAGAATTTTTTAAGAGGAGAGAAGAAACAACAAGCTCCCTAGCTCTACTCACGGGTAGTTTTTCTTACTACACTGATCAATCAGCAGCAGCGCTAATTAACTAGAGTTAACCAGAGCAGCCTCGGAGGCTTCTCAAGCTTGGTGCCGGTGGTGGCGGAAGAAGTGCGCCGGCGAAGGAGCTGGCGCCGGCGGGAGCATTGTCAGGTTGTGGAGGCCACCGGGGAACGGCCAGGAGGCGTCCGGGATGGGCGGCGTGGGGCACTGGTAGCACTTGGTGAAGAGGCCGAAGGTGTCGATCTGGCGGACGAAGTTGGTGATGCTGGCCCAGCCGCCGAAGCCGAAGCCGACCACCAGCACCCACACCACCACGAACGCGTTGATCACGTACGTGCCCGTCCATCGCCCCACGAACCGCGGCGGCTGCTCCACGGCGTTCTGCACGTCAACATTCAGGCAAGAGTTCATTAGGCCACATTATAGCACCACTGACAACGCATGTTGAACAAATCTCATCACTCTGCTCTTGTTTCTGACGGTACAAATTAATGATGTCACTTTACTGTAAGCTGTGTAAGAATACCGTACGTCAAGAGAGAGAGAGAGAGAGAGTTTTGACACTGCTTAATGCAGTTTTGTCTCACGTTCAGTACATCCACTAATTATGCCTCACGCTTAATCATTGCCATAGCTTTATGCTAACACTCAAACTAGCCGGTCTCTTGAAAAGTCGTGCTGCTGTGCTAGGTGACATCTAATCAGGACCTAGCTGGGCGTGGCACGACATCGATGCCGCTGTAATAAAGCAAGGAGACTGCTGCGAGATACCCAAAGAACGTAGGCGTGCAATGCAAACGCCACAAGTCCTACCTACTGCATGCTAAGCTAAAGTGAAAGCAAAAGTAGCTACTTTTGGTTAGTGCGTACTGTTACTTGAAACGACAGTAAAACGAGCTGAATGCAAAAAATTAGTACCTCGCGGGCGTGTGCGGAGCGGTACGTGACCATGTGCGCGAGCGCCGGGATGATGTAGACGGTGAAGCTGACGAGGAGGGAGCCGACGGCGGAGTTGATGGGCCCGAAGAAGGGGAAGACGATGGCGAGGAACCAGATGGGCACGACGACGGGGAGGCGCGCGGCGGCGCGCTTGCAGAGGCTGCGGCAGTCGTGGAAGCCGATGAGCTTCTCCCACACGAAGTAGAGCGGCGTGCAGGCGAAGCCGAAGGTGATGAACTGGTGGACGAGCATGAGCACCACGGCCGCGTCCCGGAACGGCGTGCGCGGCAGCAGCGAGAGCGCGTTGGAGTGCGTGAGCAGCTCGTCCCCGAACGCCCAGTACACGCTCGCCGCCGACGGCAGCGTCAGCGTCAGCACGTACAGCGTCGCCATCAGGTAGATCGCCTTGAACTTCTGCGGCCGCCACATCGCGTGCATCACCTCCCTGCATCCACACGTCCATCGATCAACATTCTACTATACTACGTAATTAATTGCTTGCATGCACAGCTGAGTTAGTAACATTAGACGGAACCACATTAGACAGACTGCTCTAATGTAAAACCATGGGCAGGTGTTCTCACCGCAACCCTGCATGCAGCGAGCGAGAGGACCGGACTCTGCTCTGACCGAGCTGAGGCGTGGTGCAGGCTACAGAGTTACATGGACAAGTGCGCCATTTTTGGGGGGCATCGAACTTTCGTGCTGTTTGCGTCTGTGACAGGGTTATCGTATCCGGCACGGGTAAAGGAGCCGGAGCCCTGCTGTGCTGAGTGAGGTGGGGTGGAGTGGCTCCTTCCCCTTTGACTGCTCAGAAAATGACTGTGATAAGACGGCCGGAGTCCAAGGCCGCAGACGAAGAGATGCCCGGCCTGCCAGACGCCAGTGCGTGCGTATGAGGGCGAGAATGATCAACAAAGGCTACTACAGGTCACAGACATTAGCTGCAAAGGAAACCGTACGAGTATGCTGCCAAAACTGAACAGTGCATGTGTGTAGCGTCGTCAGCTCGCTCACTAGTTACTTGTGCCTACAGTACACGAGCTTCAGGGTGCCTTCCCAGAACTGCCGTGGGCCAATGCTGTCTTGCTCATGCCCAGCACGCAAGGAATGGACTAAGCGTGTACGCTTGTGGTGACACAAATGTGCAGCCTAGCTGGCTGGTAAACATAAACTACGGAGTCTATTCAGCAACGGCCATGTCTGGGACGTCGGCGCAGAATGTACACCGGCAGAGTGGGCTCACTGACGCTGCGCTCTCCCGGTAGCCGGTAATACACGAAATATTGGCTGAGCTGGCCATGTCCTGGTCCGCAGGCCAGTAGTATCCAATTTTCCCTTTTGACATCTACTCCACTATCTAATGTAAAACTACTACTTTACTCCTCAGTCCCACAGTGTATGAGTATTTTGACACATTATGGGACGGAGGGTAAATTGACGAAAGGGCGGGGTTTTTGTTAGCTATACTTACACAGTAACTGCATGGCCGCCGAAGGTGTAGAGAATGTTGGTGGCCCCGGTGAAGTATAGCACCATCTTGGTCGGGCCCGAGTGCTTCACACCATCAACCTGAGTACAGTACATATTGAGTTGTGTTATTCTTTTAGTATACATATTATGCACCCACGAAATGGACAGCACAAGTGTTATTCTTTCAGTATATAATAATAGAACACACGTTGCAGTGTACGCCCGATACATGCATGTCAGTCACTGTATTGATCTGTCACTTCTGTATGATTGTATTGTATCCACACGGGTGGCCACACGTACGTAGGTACGTACCTGTCCATGGAGAAGTGATGCGACGGCGAGGTACCACGCCGTGTAGGTGGTCATGACGAGGCCCAGGAAGGACCAGATGCGGTAGTTGTGGAACGACGGGATGAACACCGTGGTGGCGCAGCACGCGCCGAAGATGTAGGTCCACGTCCTCTTGTCCAGCCGGTCGTTGATGTAGTAGATGTTGCTGCAACGTAACACGGCACACGCCCTCTTTAGCCACTCGATCTCCACACCAAGAAACAAAACGAGCTTGGAGACGCACGATCGACTTTTGTGTCTCTTTTTTTCTTATTATTATGTGTCCGTCTTTAAGCAGACACGGATGAGTAGTTAGAATGATGAACGCTCATGCGCACGTACCTGGCGCAGGCGATGAGCTGGATGACGGAGCCGAAAAGGAGGAAGGTGCAGTTGAAGGCGAGGCCGACGTTCCTCCAGTGCCTCCCCAGCAGCCCGTCCAGCACCTCGAACCACTGCGCATCAGCGGCGGTTTCAGTTCAGATCCGCCACACCACGCGACAAGGAAGATGGAACACGGACGGACGGCGAAGCAAGAACTGGAATGAACGTGCTGGTCACTCACCTGGATGACATGGTTCCTGAAGTCGGCCTTCTCCCTCTCCTTCCTGGTCCGGTACTCCACGTAGAGGATGCTGATGAGGTACGCCGTCCAGCTCCCCATGAGGCCGTAGAAGAGCTGGAACAGTATGCCGCTCAGCATCCCCAGTTGCGAGAAGGAGTAGGGCAACGTCAGCAGCACCTGGGCCACCTGAAACCATTCGCACCGGCGGGAACACGAAGTAAGCACTAGCTAGCTAACACAATGGCGTCAGATGACAAGAAAATGGCTGCGCAATGGTGCTCACCTGGTTGGAAGCGCAGCTGAACCAGGCGTCGTAGGCGGAGCCGCCGTGCCAGAGGAGGCCGGAGAGCCGCGACTTTGCGGTGCTGGAGGCGCCGTCTTGCTCCATCTCCTCGTACCGGCCTACGCCGATCGTCCCCGGCGCCTTCTCGTCGGCGATGCCATCGCTGGCTGCTGCGGCCATGGTCACTCGACTGTTCTTCGCACTGGGTGTCCTGTGCTAGTTCTTGAGGTAGACTCGCGTTGCGTTTCGTTGATCGAGCGTGCAGTTGAGCCCTCGAGGTCGGTATGCCGAGAAGAGGGGGAGCGGTGCCATATATATGCAGATGCAAACGGGGTGCTTGGCTGCAGGCGGGGGGGGGGGGGCGCTTGGACCCCCCGAGGCTCCGCTGATGCCCCCCTTTGGCATATATTTAAAGCGTCTCCCGAAACCCTCGAGACGAGAACTCTTTTTCGCGATCTCATCTCTGTTCCGCCGCCGCCGCCGCTTCCAAGATCGGGAGCACCAGGAGAACCCTCCCCGGCACCCTGCCGGAGGGGAGGATCACCACCGGGAGCTTCTCCACCACCATGGACGCCTCCCGGATGAGTTGTGAGTAGTCTCCTGGACCATGGGTCCATGACCAGTAGCTATGTGATGTTCTCCTCCCGTTCTAGTGCTTCACTAATTAGTCCTCGTGAGCTGCCCTACATGATCGAGGCACATATGTAATCCTTATGCTGTTGCTATGATGAGTTTGCTAGGATCCGATGGATTATGAGATTATGTTCAGATTGTGCTTGAGTAATATATTTGATTCACATCTTTTATATTTATGTTCGTAAGTAATTCTTGCATGTTCTCCGTTGTTATTTATTGCTTTGGCCAAGTAGTAGGTAGTGACTCCAAGAGGGAACGTTATGCTTGATTGTGGGTTCATGCCCCTCGATGACTAGTTTGAGTGACCGAAACATGAGTCTAGGGGATGTGCTGTTGCTACAAGGGGGAAACCAACGGTGCTTGTGCCCGCGGGTGCAAGGATTGTTTACTTTACGCAAAGTTCTTTTAATGCAGTTGTCTGTTGCTTTGAGTTTACACTATGGGTGGGACTCGCAACTTAATACCAGCGAGATGTTCTGGATAGATATCTCAAGGTGGATGATTAGTAGTAAATGCAGATGGATTTCGGTCTACTTACCTCGGCGTACCGCCCATGCTTTGGACCTCTACCTTTCTTGCAATGTAGTCAGCATTGGTTTGCGCACATGGTCCTGTCAATTGCCCAGCTGTAATTCGTTTACCTCACATAGCTGTTTTATCGTCTTTTGGGAGAGAGACATCACTAGTGAACATCATGAGACTCCGGTCCATATTACCATCATTGATCACATCCACTATTTACTTTTCCGCTTTTACTTACTATTGCAATTATATCTATCACTATTATCACTTGCGTTTGATCCTTTGTAAACTACAAGGCCGGAGGGATTGACAACCTCTCTGTACTCGTTGGGAGCAAAGTTATTTGTATCTGTGTGCAGGTCCACGTTGATTGCTAATATCTGGCGCCGTTAGCAGTTGACACCTTCTAGTTGAAACTGGGAGTCTCAGGGAAATCGATCCTTGGTATTGCCAAGGGAAATCTTCTGCTACACTGCATCTCAAACCTTCCACTTGGGGTAACCAACGAGGGGTGAGAAGCCACCTAGCAAAGCAATTTCTGGCGCCGTTGCCGGGGACTCCACTCTTCAGGATAGGGGAGTTGCATGCTATCTTTTACCTTTGCTTTTTAGTTTTGTTAGTTTACCTTTCAGTTTTTGCTTTTATTATCTTTTATCGAAAATCACAAAAATAGTTATCTTGCTTGCTACTATGGGTTCCACCGAGAACACCAAGTTGTGTGACTTCACTAGTCACAACAACGATGACTTTATCTGCACACCTATCACTACACCTGCCACTTCAGCACCTTCATATGAAATTAAACCTGCTTTGCTGAACTTAGTCATGAAAGATCAATTCTCCGGTGCTGGAGATGATGCTGCTTTACACTTAAACAACTTTGTTGAACTTTGTGATATGCAAAAGTACCAAGAAATAGATGGTAATATTGTTAAGCTTAAGTTTTTTCCTTTCTCCTTGAGAGGAGGAGCTAAAATTTGGTTTCAGTCTTTGCCTAGAAACAGCATAGATTCATGGGACAAGTGCAAAGATGCTTTTATTGGAAAATACTATCCACCTGCTAAAATTATCCAACTAAGAAGTAACATAATGAATTTTAAACAATTGGATAATGAACACGTTGCCCAAGCTTGGGAACGTATGAAATCTCTTATCAAGAACTGCCCTACTCATGGTTTGACTACTTGGATGGTTATCCAAACTTTTTATGCAGGCTTGAACTTTACCTCGCGGAACTTGTTAGATTCGGCCGCGGGAGGAACCTTTATGTCAACTACACTTGGTGCTGCCACAAAGCTTCTCGATGAGATGATGACCAATTATTCCCAATGGCACACCGAACGCGCTCCAACAGGTAGGAAGGTAAACTCTGTCGAGGAGATTTCCTCCCTAAATGAAAAAGTTGACTTGATCATGTCTCTACTTTCGAAGCAATCTTCTATTGATCCTTGTGATGTTCCTTTAAATTCTTTGATTGCTCAAGAACAAGTAGATGTGAACTTTATCTCTAGAAACAATTTTAATAACAATGCTTGTAGGAGTAATTTTGGTAGCAATCCTAGACCGTTCCCCTCTAATTCTTATGGGAACAACAATGCTTATCCTAGCACCAAGAACTCCACTACTGAACTAGAGATTATGCTTAAAGATTTCATCACTACCCAAAAAGCCTTTAATAAGAGTGTAGAAGAAAAACTACACAAACTAGATGATCTCTCTTCGAAGGCAGACCATTTAGCCAATGAGATAGAATTGCTTAAAATTAAAACTTCTCCTCTTGAGGAGAGGAAGGTCACTCCTATGAATGCTATTCAAGTGCAGATTAATGAAAACATTAGGATGATGGCTAAACTTAAAGAGATATGGGCTAGAGAAAGGGAGGAAGAAGATATAATTAAGAGCCTTCCTACCCACCACACTGTTGCTACTATCCAAGTTGTTGAGGATATCCAAACTCTTAGCACCCAATGCACTCCTGGTCCCATTGGACCTATTAATGGTGATGCTATGACTATAGAAACTACCAAACAAGTGAACCTAAAGGACACCACTACCACTTTACTTGATGCTAGTGACCTTGATTTTGATAATTGCACTCTTACCGAAGTTATTGATTTCCTTCACAAGATGTCTAGAGACCCCCGCACTAGCACGCTTAATCTTGCCTTCACAGAGCATATCACTAATGCTCTTATCAAAGCTAGGGAGGAGAAACTTAGAGTAGAAGCCTCCATACCTAGAAAGCTAGAAGATGGTTGGGATCCTATGATAAAAATTAAGTTGAATAACTTCTCTTGCTATGCTTTATGTGATGTTGGAGCTAGTACCTCTGTTATGCCCAAAAGAATATATGATATGCTTAAATTGAAACCTTTTGATTCTTGTTCTTTTGGTGTTCGTCTCGTTGATTCTTCCATAAAGAAACCTTTGGGGAGGATCGACGATGTTCTTATCGTTGTCAATGATAATTATGTTCCCGTTGATTTCACTATTATGGATATTGAATGTGATCCTTCTTGTCCAATTATTTTGGGATGTCCCTTTTTGCGCACCGTTGGTGCTATCATTGACATGAAAGAGGGGAATATAAAATTTCAGTTTCCTCTCAAGAAAGGGATGGACCACTTCTCTCGAAAGAAGATCAAGGTACCTTTTGAGTCCGTTATACGGGCTAGCTATTCTTTTACTCTTGATAAAACTTGATCTATATGCATTATGCCTAGCTTAAAGGCATAAAAGAAAGCGCTTTTGGGAGGCAGCCCAATGAATAAATTTTATTTTGCTTTTGTTGTGTCTTGATGTTGTTTACTACAGTAGCATCATCATTGTATCTTTGCTTTTCAATTTTGTGCCAAGTGTAGCCTCTGATTGCTAGAAAGTTCAAAAGTTGTGACGTGTTGTCCAGGAAACAGATTCTGTCCTTGGATAGAAAAATTCGTATAAAATCACCAGATCATCTTTTTGGTCTGAATTTTTTTCGACAGCGTGCTCTATATAATTGTCTTTCGTGCGTTTGTTCTGAGTTTTTTGATTAGAGTTGCAGAAGTGCCCCAAACAAATCATTTACTACCTGATGTTCTGTTTTTCACAGATTCTGCCCTGTTTTGCCTTTCCTTCATTTTGCAAACCTAGAGCTTGTTTTTTCTTTGCAAAAACCTTTTGGCATTCTTGAGAAACAGTAGAACTTCAAGAATATCCTTATTTCCAGCAAGGTACAATTATTTTATTATGGGTACTAACCTCGCTAATCAGATTATGATGAGTTATGTATGAAGGGAGTTTTCTAGTGTGCGAGGAAAGATGATAAAAAGATTCAGGAGTGTCAAACGCTCAAGCTTGGGGATGCCCCCATGCACCCCCAAGAAATATTCAAGGAGACTCAAGCGTCTAAGCTTGGGGATGCCCCCGTGCATCCCCTTCTCCATCAACATTATCAGTTCATCTTTCGTTCCACTATATTTTAATCACTTCATGTGTTATGTGCTATGCCTGGAGTGTCTTGTTTTTAGTTTTCTTTAGCTTTTCATAACGAGTCGGAACTCAGCTTTCTTTATGTGGGAGAGAAACACGCTCCACTTCTACCTAGAACATAACATAGAATTTTCATGTCTATCTATGCTGTGTGTGTTCTTTGTCTTTTAATAGCTACTATCATGTTCAGCTCTCAGTTTTCATGCTTATCTTTTTAAAGAGCTTTCGTTTAGTTGGTTGCTTGAACTCTCTTTAGCTATCATGCTCATCTTCTTAAGACAGTTTGCTTCCGTTGCATTGGTTGATATGTCTATGATAAAGATGCTACGTGCATAATGGCGCTTAGTAGTTCATGTTTTCTTATGGTTAGTCTCAAATAGCTGTGGGATTCCCAATGTGTTATTGGAGTACCAACATGGTTTGTTTGCCTATGATGTGGTATGGTTTAGTAATATCTTCCTTCGAGAATTTATTTTGATTGACTTGGCGTATGCTCACGCATATTTAAGACTGTAAAGAAAGTCTGTCAAGCCTTGATGATCTTTTGTTTCTGAGTAGCGATATAACTTCCATGCCTGATTCAATGTTGCTTTGTCGCTCTGCATGATTATGACCGTCATTGATCTCTTAGTTGGTCGCTCCCAGTCTTTTGCTAACCTCCACCTGTACTAAGCGGACTGACTGCTTGTGCATCCACATCCTTTTAATCCAGTTATGCCATATGAGTCCACCATACCTTCCTACATGGTATTTACCTGCCATTCCTAACGGAGACTTGCATGTGCCATCTCGAAATTATTCAAAGAAAAAAGCATTCCTATTTTGTGCCTCTGTTGTAAGTTCATGAGGAAGTAGTGGTTAATTCATGATCTTTTTAAGTTGGACAAGCTTCACCCCGGGATTGCATGTATAATGTGCAAGCCCATAATACGAGAAGGAACTGGCATTGAGTGCGCCCGGCTCAAAAAGATAATATAACAAACAAACCCTCCTTCACGCTTTGTTCATGAGAAATCAGAAAACTTTGGCAGTGATAAACAAAGGAGATTAAGAGGATGTGATCGTCCTCATTCGGGAGCCGTTCCTCGAAACTTGTCCATCTCAAGAAGTGATTGAGTTATCTGCTAGCATTCGTTAACGAAACATGCATAATCTAAGAAAAAAATAATTATTACCTCTATTTTTAAAGCCAAGAGCTCTGGTACATGTTTTGTCTTTGTTACCGACTACGGGTTTTCAACATTGCCAACAAAAGCCACGGTTCGAGAGTCTCCACCTTCTTTTAAAAGCACCAACTACTGAGAGCACGATTGTCATTCTGAGTGTAATGTGCATTGTCCCAAAGTAGCATTGTCTTTTGCATGATTGTGATATCGTTTATTTTGAAATCATTGTATCTAGTCATCACTTAAACCTTGGAGGTGCCCCTGCATTTATGTTTTGCTTCACTAAAGGGGGCAAGCGAGATATCACTTTATCATATTTGCACATCATGTTCATTACAAATCTTTTTGATGTTTCAATATCATATTGTAAAACTTTTAGTCCTTTGTGATTTTCTCATGAGGCAACTTAATTACTACAGATTCATTGTCTCAGTAAGCTTTTGTCATATGACTATGAGTAAAGTCCTATATGGTTAATAGCATGTCACCACAGAAATTATTCTTGTTATCATTTACCTACTCGAGGACGAGCAGGAATTAAGCTTGGGGATGTTGATACGTCCAAAACGTATCTATAATTTCTGCTTGCTCCATGCTTCTTTTGGGTGATATTGCTATGATATTTATACACTTCCATACACTTTTGATCATATTTGGACTAACCTATTAACTCAGTGCACCCCAGTGCCAGTTTCTGTTTTCGGCTGTTTTTGTATTTCAGGTTTTCACATTACGAGAACTGCCAGGAAAAATCCAGAAAAATTATATAAAAAATCAGCATTCCAGAAGCTACCGTGCGCCAGAAGTACAGCCGGGGGGGGGGCCACCAGGGCTCCAGGCGCCCTGGCGGCGCGCCCCCCCTGGGCTGCGTCGGGGGGCGCCTGGGCCCCCCGAGGCTCCGCTGATGCCCCCCTTTTGCATATATTTAAAGCGTCTCCCGAAACCCTCGAGATGAGAACTCTTTTTAGCGATCTCATCTCTGTTCCGCCGCCGCCGCCGCTTCCAAGATCGGGAGCACCAGGAGAACCCTCCCCGGCACCCTGCCGGAGGGGAGGATCACCACCGGGAGCTTCTCCACCACCATGGACGCCTCCCGGATGAGTTGTGAGTAGTCTCCCTTGGACCATGGGTCCATGACCAGTAGCTATGTGATGTTCTCCTCCCGTTCTAGTGCTTCACTAATTAGTCCTCGTGAGCTGCCCTACATGATCGAGGCACATATGTAATCCTTATGCTGTTGCTATGATGAGTTTGCTGGGATCCGATGGATTATGAGATTATGTTAAGATTGTGCTTGAGTAATATATTTGATTCACATCTTTTATATTTATGTTCATAAGTAATTCTTGCATGTTCTCCGTTGTTATTTATTGCTTTGGCCAAGTAGTAGGTAGTGACTCCAAGAGGGAACGTTATGCTTGATTGTGGGTTCATGCCCCTCGATGACTAGTTTGAGTGACAGAAACATGAGTCTAGGGGATGTGCTGTTGCTACAAGGGGGAAAACAACGGTGCTTGTGCCCGCGGGTGCAAGGATTGTTTACTTTACGCAAAGTTCTTTTAATGCAGTTGTCTGTTGCTTTGAGTTTACACTATGGGTGGGACTCACAACTTAATACCAGCGAGATGTTCTGGATAGATATCTCAAGGTGGATGATTAGTAGTAGATGCAGATGGATTTCGGTCTACTTACCTCGGCGTACCGCCCATGCTTTGAACCTCTACTTTTCTTGCAATGTAGTCAGCATTGGTTTGCGCACATGGTCCTGTCAATTGCCCAGCTGTAATTCGTTTACCTCACATAGCTGTTTTATCGTCTTTTGGGAGAGAGACATCACTAGTGAACATCATGAGACTCCGGTCCATATGACCATCATTGATCACATGCACTATTTACTTTTCCGCTTTTACTTACTATTGCAATTATATATATCACTATTATCACTTGCGTTTGATCCTTTGTAAACTACAAGGCCGGAGGGATTGACAACCTCTCTGTACTCGTTGGGAGCAAAGTTATTTGTATCTATGTGCAGGTCCACGTTGATTGCTAATATCTGGCGCCGTTAGCAGTTGACACCTTCTTGTTGAAACTGGGAGTCTCAGGGAAATCGATCCTTGGTATTGCCAAGGGAAATCTTCTGCTACACTGCATCTCAAACATTCCACTTGGGGTAACCAACGAGGGGTGAGAAGCCACCTAGCACCGCCCGCCGCACCGCCCCCTACCTGCTCGTCTCCGACGACCCCCTCCGCTCTGGTAAGCCTCCCGCTCCCTCCCTCCCCCTCTCTCTCCCCCCTCTCTCTCTCATCGTGCGCGCTCCTCCTCTGCAGCAGATCGAGCG
>LR738715.1:181151419-181229555 GCA_902687465.1 Secale cereale | reverse complement strand
CCCTCCGCTCCGGTAAGCCTCCCGCTCCCTCCCTCCCTCCCTCTCTCTCCCTCCCCCTCTCTCTCTCTCTCACCGTGCGCCCCCTCCTCTGCAGCAGAGGCTTCCCCCCAAGCCCTACCTCGTCGGCGGCGGCGATTGCTTCTTCCTCAGCGGCGGCGATCTTCTTTGTCCTCGTCCTCATCGCCGACGTAATACCCCCAAGCATGTACTCCTCCGTCTCCCTTTATTTCCCCTCCATCTCCCATTCTAATTTGGTTGATTTGCTTGCTGCTAATGGTTGTTGCCATCTGAATCTAGTTTCATGCCTGGTTTTGTTTGTTTGTTTAGGGTTTGTGTTGTCACCGCTTCCTCTAGATATATTCACTTAAACATCAAGTACAGTAGGCTCTTGAAAATCAATTTTTTGCATATGTAGGAAGTAGGAAAATCAATATTTTGCATATGTGCATTGGAGTACTTGGTACCTGCAAGATTTGGACACACTAAAAAAATGCACTGGACACACTGAACAAAAATGCATTGTATCATGTATTTGTCCATGGTTTATAGACGAAAAAATGCACTGGACACACTGAAGAAAAATGCACTGTATCATGTTTTGTCCATGGTTTATAGATGAATATGAGTTATTTTGCACTAGAGAATATAGTTGTGTATGATGTAACCTTGTTTTAACTGCATCTTCGCACCTGTGAGTTTTCCATCTTCTCTGCTACTCTGTTGGACATTAACCATTGCAAGCAGTGTGCTGCTACCACTGTCCTGCAAGGTAAGAGACATGTAGGACTGAAACTGGATATAGTCCTGTTTGCAACTAGATACAGACTAATTGCAAACTGTGCTCTTTATTATATCCCAGTAAAATAAAATATAGGATAAAGTATGTAGTGCTGGCTCCTGAGAATGAGTAGAGCTATCTAGTCTCTGCAAGCAACTTAAAGCCCCAGTATTCAGTTGCTGGTCTGTTTGAGCAGTGGCATCTTTAGCTGGTGATCATTATCAGATGAGCAGCTGCCTCTACTGAACCACATTCAGCTATGAACCACACATAGCTCACATAAAACTGTCGCTTGCTAGAACAAACTCAGTGATGTGCCTAGAAGCCCCACATAACCAGAACATGTCCTCCTAACTACTTTAAGTTCAGAACCAAAGGGGTTACAGAAAGCTGGACAACTCGGTGATGAACATGTCCACAAGGAGCCAGCCTTGAAGGCGTTCCCTCAAGTCCCAAAGAAACTTGTCCACAAGGAATTAATACAGTTGTGTCTAAGAAACTCAACCATCCCATGATTGGGAAGTCCACATTGCAAATTCAATACATGCACTAGAAGTAGAACACAACAGTTGGCACACCACACATCAGAGGCATCTGCTGTGATACATAACACAAGATGGGTTTGGTGTGGTTCTAGTCAAGAGATATGGACTCTTAATTACAAGTAAATATAGGGTTCAAGATGAGTATGTTGATTATCCAGGGCTGAATCTTAATTACAAGTAAATATAGGGTTTAATTTGTGTTTGGGGTTAGAGCTGGGAAAGAGAGAGAGAGGGATAGGAGGGGGGAGGGGAAAGAGAAATGTTTATTTTAGGGTTTAATTAGGGCAGTGGCATGGTGCCCAGCCCAGGTGATATGACTGTCACTGCATGTTCATGTTCATGTTGAGAACCTGTCACAATGCTTGACTTGAGTATGTTTAATCCTCATTTTCTATGCATGCAGAACATCTTATTTCAGTAGTAGTGCTCTTTTATTTATCTGTCCATTTGTATATTTATTTATTTATGCAGCGCTAATCCTAGCACTTCAAACATGGCAACATCCTAGCACTGCAATGTGGCATGTTGGCTCAACAATCACCAATGTACACTACACAGAACAATGTAGCTGTTAATCTTGTTGTGGTTATGCTTTTAGCAGCAGAGAAGTAAGAGCAGAAGCATCATTGATGCATGTGCTGGTTAATTAGATTTTACTATATGATGATGATGAGGAGTATCTATCTTATTTGGCATGACTAGTAGAGTAATTAACTGGTAGTAACTGACAGTGACCTGCATGAACATGGGCTGAAAAAGCAAAGCAAGTAGTAGATGCCAACTTTTGACATGCATGCACTCATTCTTGTAAACTAAACTAAACATGCTTATCTATCTATCTATCTATCTTTCTGCTCTAGTATGTATGTATGCATTGTATTTTTATTTGCTCCAGGCCAGCTTAATTTGCTGGCTGGCTGGCATGATGGCTGATGGATCCCTCAGCTAGAGCTCAGTGTGATCTTCATTTCAATAGTCTAAAGTGGAGTTGAAAGCCCGATGCACTCCATCCAGATTTTTGCTGGGTTTTGTCTCCGACCATCGTGTCGTGATGATTTTGCAGGTACCCCGAGAGGCCCTTGAGTTTGCTGGAATGTCGATTAACTTCCGTTCCGGCAAATTCGGGTACTCCATATGTCCTATTTTCAGCAAAGGTCATGCTGAAATTTTCCGTGAATTTTAGCATGACTTTGCTAAAAATAGGACATATGGGGTACTTGTGACTAATGCATGGGCCGGGGTATCTTAGTACTTAATTAAGTAGAATCAACTGCCCCTTTATTCTTGCTGCATTAAACCATAGGCGGCAATAGAGCCAAGTGATTAGGCCCAACTTAGAATTCTCCTTCCCAGCTTAGCTTTTAGGATGCCTCGGTGTCGACAAACCATAAATTATAAAACCTTGGCTTTTAGGGTGCCTCGGTGTCGATAAAAACCTAAAGGGCTATTTGCATTTCTGTCCCTAACTCGAACCACCAAATCAGATATACCCCTAATTCGAAAGCCTGCTCAAAAATTCCCCTCCGTTGTTATGTGCACTTATAGAAATACCCTTCTGTGTCGTTACCGTCCGGTCAAAGGACTTTGACCGTGAACGGGACGTTTTCTAGACATTTCTACCCCTCCCTCCATGTGTCACTTACGTGTGGGACCCACTCAAATAAAAATAAACATAAAAAGTTGTCTCTCTCCTCTCTCTGCCTGTCTCACCTACATGTGGGACCAAAATGAAATGTCCAATAATAAAATAGAAATACCCTTCCATGTGCCACTTACCGATGGGTCCCACTCTCAAAAAATAAAATGAAAAACACTTTCTCTCACCCTCTCTCTCACACACACTTACATGTGGGGCCAGTCTAAAAAAGAAAAAGAAAAGAAAAAGGACTTTTCAAACAGATATTGGGCCCACATGTCATTGCCTTATTAATATTTTCCATAAATATTTTGTTTTAATTAGTGCTTAATTAATTCTTAACTCTGGATTCGGTCGATGGTGGCCGGCGGCGACCATATCCCGCGGCGGAGGCACACCGGGATGCTGCGAGGAGGACGGCTAAGGGAACCAGGCTATAGGCGTGGCTCTACCGCATCCAGGGATGTGGTCGTCGGACCATATGGTCGCCGGAGCAAACGGCGGCGACCATTCCCGCGGGGGCTCCGGGCGAGGCAAGTGGGGCAGCAACCATGCGAGGGGTAGAGAGAGGGGAAAGGCTTTTGTGACAATAGGAAGCACACTCGGAGCACGACGGCGAGCCGCTGGGGCTTGGGGGTGACTGAAGCGATGAATTCGATGATGGCGGCCATGGAAGAGCTCGGAGCTCATGGGGAAGACGACCCGAGGTCATGGAGCTTGCTATGGAGGACTCCCAAGTCTTCCATGGTGCATAAGGATGCCATAGGAGCCGCCGGGATCGGCAGACATGCTTCAATGGCATCAAATCGAAGGCAGTGGTCCGAGCTCAGAGGCGGGGAAGATCCGTTGTGGCGCTCTGTGCTGGACATCTCTGGTCAAAAACGTCAGCTGGTTGGATGAGGTCAAGGCATGTGAGCTTCCTGGCGAGGGAGCGACACTTCAAGTTGTCATTGGCCACGTCCTTGACTGACGCCGCCGACGAGGCACTCGCTGGCGTGCTTGCGTGAGAGGGCGGGAGAGGAAAGAGGGCGGGCGGCGGAGAGAGCATGAGGTACAGAGGACTACGGCGTCAGGGGAGGCCAGCGACAGAGGCGGTGCCCGTTCAGTACTCTCGCCGGAGTTGAGAGGCAGTGGCCGTCGGCGCGTCATTCGGCAGGGGGAGAGATAGGTGAGAGACATAGTGTTTCCTTTTTTTTCTATGGATGAGGGGGCCCGCATGTAAGTGTGTGTGAGAGAGAGGGGTGAGAGAAAGTGTTTTTCATTTTATTTTTTGAGAGTGGGACCCACCAGTAAGTGGCACATGGGCATAGGGGTAAAAATGTCAAAGAAACGGCCAGATAGCGGTCAAAGCTCTTTGACCTGACGGAAACGGCACGGAAGGGCATTTCTATAATGGCACCTAACGGAACAGGGGCAAATTTGAGCAGACTTTGAAATTAGGGGCAAATCTGAGTAGTGGGTTCTAGTTAGGGACACAGATGTAAAAGACCCAAACCTAAATGATGAAAGCTTAGGCTTTTAGGGTGCCTCGGCGTCGAAAAACCCTAAATGATAAAAGCTTAGATTTTAGGATGCCTCGGTGTCGACAAACCCTAAATAATGAGACCATGATCTTGTTCCTTGACAATAACCAACTTTTTGACCAAACTTTTTTCCTATTTAGAGAGAAACATGGCCCACAACGATGAGGCCGGCGGTTCGGGCGGCAAGGCATTCTGGGAGCTGTTCCAGGAGATGGAGGAACAACCTCACTTCTATGAGGACGCCGCGAAAGACACCGATCCTGACACCACTGATGGTGCCGCCGAGGATGACCCCACTGATGGTGCCGTCGGGGATGACACCACTGATGGTGCCGCCGAGGATGCCACCACTGATGATGGCGGCGCACGCACAGATGGCAGCCAACTGAAAAGGCAACGGAAGGACCGGCACCCGATCGTGCTCCGCACCGTCAAGGAGGAATTTACTGAAGTGGACTCCGACGGGAATCCAACGGCGCCCAAACAAATAGTCAAGGGGTACTCACTTCAGCTCGGGTGCATTCTCCGGAGCACTGTCTCGATCAACACCAAGAACCTAAGGCATAAGGACCGAGGGAATTTGCGCAACCTCCTCTTCATGAAGCTACACGAACGATACAAGTTCCCCGCTGAATTTGAAAACACACGCCTCACAGGGAATAAAGTGAACAATGCCGCCCTCACGAGGATGAGCACGGCCCTGTCTACTTGGAGAAGCTCGGTGAAGAGAATGATTGACAAAGATTTTAGTTATGAGAAGATCAAGGAGAAAAATCCTTCGATCAGCGATGATGACTACAACGAGTTCAAGATCAAGTGCGAGAGCACCGCAACCTCCGAATCAAGTCAGTGGGGGAAAGAAATGCGGGAGTTGAACTTAGGGGAACACACACTCGGTCCCGGCGGTTAAAGAGTGGCGGAGCCTATATGGGACAAGGAGGACGCGGAGCGTGCCGAGCAAGGCCTACCGCCCCGCTTCGAGAAATACCGTGACAAGCAGACCAGGAACTATGTCAGGGCCCGGTACAAGGAGGACCCAAAAACAAAGGAGCTTACCACAGATCCGAAGACTAGGGCGCTTGAGCTTATTCTGGCGCAGGAGACTGAAAGCAGTAGCGCGGGGTCGTCTCAGAGCACCCCTTGGGACAGCACTCTAAATAGGGTATTGAACGTAATGAAAAACAAGGATAAGCTCAGTAAGCCGTCGTCAGCTGGTCGTGTGGCCGGCAAAGGCTTGTCCACAAAATGGTCGTCATACTATAACGATGGTGGGCGAAAGGAGAGAAAGAGCAGCTCGGAAAGCCAGTCGCGCGAGGTTCAAGAACTCAAGGCACAAGTGGCGCGGATTCCGGAGATTGTCCAAGAGAAAGTGCAACAACAACTGGGACCGACGCTCACCGGCATTATGCCTACCTTGATTCATGGGCTGACGACGTGGATTGCGGGCGGCCAACAAGGGCCGCCCCCGATTCCCAGCTTCAGGGCCAGCAACTCGCACAACGCGCATGCGGCGCCATTGGTGTCTCCGGTGGAGCCGGTATTGGTGTCTCCGATGCCGACAAGGGCATTGGAGCTTAATGCACCCGGGTGTACACCGGCCGACACCTTGGCAGCAAGCGACCCCTCCGTCAATTACACGCCCGCCATTGGCGGTGCCTCGACATTAGCCGAGCTCGACGCCATCATCACGGTAACTAATTAAGCCTCTCGGACGAGGACTTCAACTCCTTTCCTTTGACTGGGCATCCCTGACGCCCTACATGTTTTCGCACGGCGCCGCCGATGTTCCGTGCACTCTCCTGCACTTCGTGAACAACGAGTTGGTCGATGTCGCCAAGGGCAAAATCGTTCAACCGGGCAACCCCGTGTTCCACGGTAATCGGATTCCATCCATCGTGTATAGGGTTCAACTGGTTCGGGTGCTGCCAGGCTGCGACGAGTTGTTACCTCCGATTCGACTCGTCGGGGCCGACGAAGATGATGTGATGACCCTCAGCGCCTACCTAAGCTGGCCCCTGCTTTGGCCGAAGAGCCAGATTCATTTGGGGGCGGGGGACACCACCCCAAAGACAACACCGCCAGTCGTGCCGGCGCCAAGCCATGGCAAGACCACCGCAACGCTGCCGGACATCCCTATGGCACTAGATCCGAACATGCATATGGCACCGGATCCGAACGACGATGATACATTTGCCAACATCGATAAGTACTTTGCCGACCATGGGTACGATGGCGAATTCATGGGGCCTCCTTCTCAAGAACCCAACCCTACAAAATACGTGCGCGATCTAGCTGGTACCGTGGAGAAACCAAGTTGCAACAGGCATCGTCTGGCGTTCAGTTCTCAGGAGACTCCTCCAGCTGCCGACTTCACCGAGCCTCAGATAGCCGAGGTGCGAAATATGATCAGCCCCAACGCACTCAAGAAGGCGGTCTATGAGCAGAACTCGGTTCCATTACAGGAGAAGAAGAAGGCACGGAAAAGAAAGAGTAGCAAGGGTGCGAGCCAGCCGGCATCGAGTACGATCTGTGCTCAGGACGGGCCACCTTCACCTAAGGATATAATGAGGAGGGTGCATGTGGCGGGTAGGCCGATGCTACCGACTAATATGCTCAATGCTGCAACCGGTGCTATGCGGAGTGTGCATGACAGTGTTCTTTCTTTGGAGAAGCGGCGTCTCAGAGAGAAGGATGTGTCATACCCGGATTTCGCGGCCAAGGTGCCAGAGGGCAAGGGCTTTGTGGATAACTCCATCGGGGGTACGATCGTCCTGCGGTTTGATGACATCTTCGCTATGTTTAACCTTCATCCGCTGCACTACACCTTCGTTCGGCTATTTTCGCTGAGTATGGAGATGCGGATCATTAGAGACAAGACCCCGGACATCGCGATAGTCGACCCCTTCTACATGCGTGCCAAGATCTTGGGCAGCGCTGGGGACTGGCAAGTCGCGAGTTCTTACCTCGAAGGCGTCATTCTGGCAAACCGAGATAAGGATAACTTCCTCGTGCCTTACTTTCCCGAGTAAGTCGTCCCCTCAACCGCCCCGTAACATATGATTTCTTAGATTTCGATCGTTTTTCTTTTAACATTCCGTGTTTTGTGCAGTGACACACATTGCACACTCATCCTCCTAAGCCTGAAATATTCCATGGCCACGTATTTCGACTCGGACCGTCAGTCGAAGGTAGACTACACAAATGTCAAGAAAGTTCTTGATGATGTTATCCCCGGCTATGCCAAATCTGGAGGCACCTTCACCAGGACAGTTCATAAGTACGGCAAGCACGTGTTCGCCCACAATACGACGTTCTGCTGCGTCAAGAAGCCGCCTGGCGGTCAGAAGGGTGCCTACTACGCCATCCATCACATGCGGGCGATCGTACGGGACCATCATCACCTTCTGCTACCAGATAAACTCAAAGATTGGGCCGTGAGCGTGTCGACAATCCAGGACGCGGACATCAGACAAGAATTCTTTCGCATCCAGTCGGAGTTTGCGGAAATCATCCATCAAGATGTCCTTCGTACCTCGGGGCAGTTCTACCTCAGAAATCAACCGTCCAACAGTGACATAGACACAATGCTACAAATGCAGGCTGACAACGCCCGCGATTTCATGACTACCACGATAGATGACGGCTTCATCCACGCTCCGGTCCCTTGAGTCGAGTCGAAAGTAGTGATGTTGTGTCTAGTTCTGAAACATTGATTGGCTCATGTTGTAATTAAACTTTAATGAACTTGTAGTATGTCTCTTTGGTTTCGACAATCGTTCAACTTAGATGTAATAGATGCTATTAATGTCTTGCTTTTCTCTTCCGATCATTTTGTTGCATACTTATATATTGCTTATGTATTGTCTGTGAATTGGTACTAACGTTTCGTTTGGCTAGTGCATAGCGATGTCGTCATATGTCGTGTAACAGGTTCACCGTTTCAGCAGTAACAGTTACAAAGGGTACACCACTAGGGCGGAGTGTCGGAGACAGGTTCACCGTTTCAGCAGTAACAGTTACAAAGGGTACACCACTAGGGCGGAGGCGGAATCTAGATACGCGCGCTATCTAGCGGGAGAGGGGAGGGAGCGTTGGAGGAACCGGATGAAGACGAGTTTCATCGCGATGATGCTCATTGTGATGACCGCAGCTCTCTTCTATGTGATGGTAGTTTAGATGATCGATATCGACTTGTAATGTGAAGACAAACTCGCTACTCGCGGTCTCGAGACTTGTAATATAATGTTCTATCTTTGTTCGGTCTTTTGAATTCGGAGACTAATATGATGAATTGTATTCGGAGACTAATATGATGAATTGTATTCAGAGACTAATCTTCTATTGCATTCGATGAATCTGTTGTTGCTGTGTGGTGCTATCTATATTATGTCCAATAATACATTTTGTAACCTGTGCTAAAATTAGAAAAGTAAAAAAAAACCTAATATTCATACTAATCGCGCATCACCCTACAGTGCGCCATTAGTATGCCAAAGGATACTAATGGCGCATCACCCCACAGTGCGCCATTAGTATGCCAAAGTTACTAATGGCGCATCACACCAGAGTGCGCCATTAGTATGCCAAAGCACCTGGGTAAATAAGGCCCCCTGGGAGGCATACTAATGGTGCACCGTGGGCTATACTAATGGCGCACCTGTGGTGCGTCATTAGTATACCAGATACTAATGGCGCACCTGTGGTGCGCCATTAGTAGAAAATACTAGTGGCGTGGTACTAGTGGCGCACCAGTAGTGCGCCATTAGTAGGCAAAACTGGTGCGCCACTAGTAGGCCTTTTCCTAGTAGTGAACAAAAGACCAGCATTAAAAACAAAGACTAAGTACGCATAATTTTAACAAATCCGCCGCCGCGCCGGCCTATCCATCGCCAGTGTGTGATGAGACGTCGATGACTTGTCCTGGCGACATGTCGTCGTTGGTGGACTCCGCGTCCCCCATGCTGAAGTCGACCGCGTCCTCGTCCTCGGCATCGCCCTCAAGGTTGTAGTACTCGTAGAAGTGGCTGCGTCAGAGCTTGCGTTGGTACTCCACCGCCGATTCCTCGACGGACAGACTCTTCTCTACCTCAACCTCGGCCACGTGCAACTCCTCCTCCCGGCGCTCCGCGAACTCCTCCGCCTCCTGCATCTCCAGCTCCCGCTCGGCGACCTCATGATGAAGCAGGTGCTGCATGGCCATCGCCACCTTTTCAGACATGGGTTGCATGCTGGATTCCGAGGTGGCCTAGAATATATTGGCGTGGATGGCCTCGACCGGGCCAGGGCGACATCGGCGGCACAGACGGCAGCTCGAGCGCTCTCGGTGTTTGCAGCCGCTGTCACTGCTGCAGCTGCAGCCGTCTCGGCTGCTGCAGCTACCCTGTTGGCTGCCACAGATGCCCTCTCGGCGAAAGCGGTCGCCCTCAATTCGGATGCGGATGCACTCTCGGCGTAGGCGGCCGCGCTCTCGACGCAGGCGGTGGCGCTCGGGGGGGGGGGGGGGGGGGGGGGGGGGGGACACGGCCATCGTACGGGCCTTCACAAAGCATTTCCACGACGTCATCTTTGCAAGAAGGGGCGCGGGAATGGGGATCGGGATTTATGGATTCGAGGTTTGCCGGCACTGGATCAGACAAGTTGGCGAAGCTTAAGGAGGACGACTTAAATAGACCCAGAAATTTTCATCGCAAACGATTTCTACAAAACAACTTTGTGTGATGTTGTAGATATTTTTTATTACATGTGGAAGACGAATTTGGAGTAAAGTGGCAACGGATGATGTTTTAAATGTACGAGAAAATTTGCAGTACTAATACAATTGTCATGTCAAATTTTGAAAAATTCAGGGGTCATTTGACCTTTTAAGACATTTAAGTGATTTTCTAGCCATTTAATGACCGTAGTTGAAATTTGAACTACATGTACATGCAATAGCTAACCATAGCGGTTTGAAAAGTCATATTTTGTGTACTTGTGTGCAATTTAATTACATGTGCAGTAAATTGGAAGAAATTTTCAAACATATTGGTCTAACGGCTATGACACAATTAAGCATGGAGTGCCATGGCATTTAAATTCTAAAAAAATAAAAAAAGATTAGAAACACATGAAACCTTGGTTGATGTAATGTCATGCCACCAAGATGATGTGGTAAAAAAAATTGGCATATTTGACGAAAGTTTGGAAACACACCCCTCACAAACCGGAGCAACTCACTAGAAGGCTCATGGTTCCGAGAGGGAACAATGCATGTTTGTTGACGAACGGGAGATAGCTTCCACTTACGGCCTTCAAATTTTTTCTGCGTGTAACGTGCACTAATACAACTGTCAAGTCAAATTTTGGAAAAATTCAGGGGTCATTTGACCTTTTGAAGACTTTTAGGTGACTTTCTAGTCATTTATTGACCGTAATTCAAATTAGAACTAGATGTACATGCAACGGCTAACCATAATGGTTTGAAAATCATATTTGTGTACTTGTGTGCAATTTAATTTCATGTGTAGTAAATTGGAAGGAATTTTCAAACATATTGGTCTAACGGCTATGACACAATTAAGCATGGAGTGCTATGGCATTTAAGTTCCGAAAATTAAAAAAAATCAGAAACACATGAAACCTTGGTTGATGTAATGTCATGCCACCAAGATGATGTGGTAAACAAAATTGGGATGTTTGACAAAAGTTTGGACACACATCCCTCACAAATCGGAGCAACTCGCAAGAAGGCTAGTGGTTCCGAGAGGGAACAATGCATGTTTGTTGACGAACGGGAGATAGCTTCCCCTTACGGCCTTCAAATTTTTTCTACGTTAAACGTGCACTAATACAACTGTCATGTGAAAATTTAGAAAATTTCAGGGGTCATTTGACCTTTTAAAGACATTTAAGTGATTTTCTAGCCATTAATTGACCTTAATTCAAATATGAACTATATCTACATGCAACGGCTAATCATAACGGTTTGAAAATCATATTTACATACTTGTGTGCGAGTTAATTACACGTGCAGTAAATTAGAAGGAACTTTCAAACATATTGGTCTCACGGCATGGACACATGTACATGCATGAAGTGCCATGGCATTTAAATTCCAAAAAATAAAAAATAATCAGAAAAACATGAAACCTTGCTTGATGCAATGTCATGCCACCAAGATGATGTAGTAAAACAATTGGCATGTTTGACAAAAGTTTGGACATACACCCCTCACAAACCGGAGCAACTCACTAGAAGGCTAATGGTTCCGAGAGGGAACAATGCATGTTTGATGACGAACGGGAGATAGCTTCCCCTTATGGCCTTCAAATAAATTCTACGTTTAACATGCACTAATACAATTGTCATGTGAACATTTGGAAAATTTCTAGGGTCATTTGACCTTTTAAAGACATTAAAGACCCCAACTTTAGATTGGTTTTGGGGCCAGTACAATCTTTGTTTGTGGAAGTCACTACCGCCGGTTGTGAAAGCTAGGCAAGTGGTGTTCAAGAAGGAGATGGCGGACGAGGAAGCCAGGTACCAGGCGGCCTGTGAAGCCCGTGATGGCGCCTGGAAAAAGGAGAAGGTGGAGCTTTCGGGGCGGGCGCGTCGTCGTGCGGAGCTGGTGTACGAAGACGGGTACTTCCCGAGGAAGGTCAAAGGCCCTAGGCGCCTCATCGCTGCGTGGAGGTGGGCCGATAAGCTCTAGCGTGCCACTGACGAGGAGCCCCTGTGGGCGTCAAACGAAATGGAAAGATCGTCCGCGCTCGTCCGTCAGCAAGAGGTAGATCGGTACGTCAAGCGCTGCAAGGCGGAGGACGCGGAGTACTGCCTCCGCGCTAGGAAGACGCCGTGCATTAGGAGTGATTATTAGTTTTAGTATTGTTCGTTTTCAATTATATGCATTGTACCTAGTAGTTAATATCATCACGTATATGTGATAATATTATATATATTCTGTGATGAACTAATGAACATTTATATATATATGTATATATATATATTATGAATTCCATTTTCTATATGTTTTTGTATACTAATTTGAATCTAGTTGTTATCATCCACATATACAGAATGGAAAATGTATATACACACATTGAAGCAGAACATATAAGAACGTAAATCCGAGTACACACATTAAAACAGACCAATACTATGATTGCTGTTAATACATAGTTATCCACGTCGAAACAACTCAACAAAATAAAACGCGTCCATGAGACCATGACGAGCAGCCCTTGCATGCGGTAGCTCTTGGCTCTGCCGGAACTCATGCACGCATTCGTCCAAGCGGTCGACACGCTCGCGGTACATCTGGAGCACGATCTCGAGCTCCAAGTTGGCTATTTCATCGGAGATCACCAGCTCGAGGATGCGACGACCATGTTCCTCTACTACGCGCTGGTGGACACTTGGGCCAAGGAGGCGGTCGAGGCTACCGACCAGCGTGTTTGCATCGAGCGGTCCGTGGACAAGGCGAATGGTGCGATCCATGCGAATGGCGCGGCCGGCCTCTGGTGCAAGTACGGCGCGGCCGGCCTCGGGTGCAAGTACGGCGCAGAGGGCCTCTGCCCACTCCTGGCGAGGAATGGGGGTACTAACGGGACGTGTGCCCAGCTACGTGAAGATAATATGCCCTAGAGGCAATAATAAAGTTGTTATTTATATTTCCTTATATCATGATAAATGTTTATTATTCATGCTAGAATTGTATTAACCGGAAACTTAGTACATGTGTGAATACATAGACAAAACAGAGTGTCCCTAGTATGCCTCTACTTGACTAGCTCGTTGATCAAAGATGGTTATGTTTCCTAACCATATACATGTGTTGTCATTTGATGAACGAGATCACATCATTAGGAGAATGATGTGATGGACAAGACCCGTCCGTTTGCTTAGCAACTTGATCGTTTAGTTTTACTGTTATTGCTTTCTTCATGACTTATACATGTTCCTATGACTATGAGATTATGCAACTCCCGAATACCGGAGGAACACCTTGTGTACTATCAAACGTCACAACGTAACTGGGTGATTATAAAGATGCTCTACAGGTGTCTCCAAAGGTGTTTGAGGTGTTGGCATAGATCGAGAATAGGATTTGTCACTCCGAGTGTCGGAGAGGTATCTCTGGGCCCTCTCAATATTACACATCATAATAAGCCTTGCAAGCAAATGACTAATGAGTTAGTCACGAGATGATGTATTACGAAACGAGTAAAGAGACTTGCCGGTAACGAGATTGAACTAGGTATGATGATACCAACGATCGAATCTTGGACAAGTAACATACCGATGACAAAGGGAACAACGTATGTTGTTATGCGGTTTGACCGATGAAGACCTTCGTAGAATATGTAGGAACCAATATAAACATCCAGGCTCCGCTATTGGTTATTGACCGGAGATGAGTCTCGGTCATGTCTACATAGTTCTCGAACCCGTAGGGTCCCCATGCTTAACGATCGATGACGATCGGTATTATGAGTTTATGTGATTTGATGACCGAAGTTTGTTCGGAGTCCCGGATGAGATTGGGGACATGACGAGGAGTCTCAAAATGGTCGAGAGGTAAAGATTCATATATTGGAAGGCTATATTCGGACATCGAAAAGGTTCCGAGTGATTCGGGTATTTTTTGAAGTACCGAGGAGTTTCGGGAATTCACCGGGAGAAGTAATTTGCCTTATTGGGCTTTAGTGGAGAGAGGGGAGAAGGTCCAAGAGGTGGCGCGCGCCTCCCCCTTGCCCAAACCGAATTGGACAAGGGGTGCGGCCCCCCTTTCCTTCTCCCTCTCCATCTCTTTCCTTCTCTCCTACTCCAAATAGGAAAAGGAATCCTACTAGGACTTGGGAGTCCTAGTAGGACTCCCTATGCTTGGTGCGCCCCCTAGGCTGGCCGGCCGCCTCCTCCCTCCCTCCTTTATATACGGGGGAGGGGAGCACCCCAAAGGCACCCCAAGATTTGTCTTAGCCGTATGCGGTGCCCCCCTCCACAGTTACACACGTCGGTCATATCGTTGCAGTGCTTAGGCGAAGCCCTGCACCGGTAACTTCATCATCTCCGTCACCATGCCGTCGTGTTGAAGAAACTCTCCCATGAAGCTCAACTGAAGCAAGAGCTCGTGGGACGTCATTGAGCTGAACGTGGAGGCGTCGTACGTTCGATGCTTGGATCGGTTGGATCGCGAAGACGTTCGACTACATCAACCGCGTCACTAGATGCTTCCGCTTTCGGTCTACGAGGGTACGTAGACACACTCTCCCCTCTCGTTGCTATGCTTCTAGTAGATAGATCTTGCGTGATCGTAGGAATTTTTTTGAAATACTATGTTACCCAACAGTGGTATTAGATCCAGGTCTATGCGTAGATGATATGCACAAGTAGAACACAATGAGTTGTGGGCGATAATAGTCATACTGCTTACCAGCATGTCATACTTTGATTCGGCGGTATTGTGAGATGAAGCAGCCCGGACCGACATTACAGGTATGCTTCCGCGAGACTGGTTTCACCATTACGAGCACTCGTTGCATAAAGGTGACCGGCGGGTGTCTGTCTCTCTCACTTTAGTTGAATCAAGTGTGGCTACGCTCGGTCCTTGTGAAGGTTAAAACAACACATACTTGATGAAAAATCGTTGTGGTTTTGTATGCGTAGGTAAGAACGGTTTGTGCTAAGCTCGTAGCAGCCACGTAAAACATGCAATAACAAAGTAGAGGACGTCTAACTTGTTTTTGCAGGGCATGTTGTGATGTGATATGGTCAAGATGTCACATCCCTAGTTAGCACTTGCATTAGGACCTAGCTAGAGTGTGCATCATGTTTACTTTTCAAAGAAATTTGAAATGGGAATGACAGAAACCCCAGCACCCCTCTTCTAACAACTAGGGTTTGATAAAATATTTTCCAATGTACCCAAAATGCCCTTCAAAAATGTTCATCATTTCTGCCTTGGTCTCAAACCTTTGCTAAAAATGGTGCACAATTTTCTAGGACATCCAAGGTCACTGGATTAAATCATATGGTATTTGAATTTGGGCATTTAAATGCTATAAAATATTTTAAATGCTCAAATAATCATAAACTATAATGTTTCCTACTGTTCATATTATATACAGTAGGCATGACAAGTGTTATGAGTTATAAATATGCTCTGGCATTTTATTTAATTAAACAAAGTTGCAAAACAAATGAAACAGAAAAGAAATAGAAAAAAAGGGAGAGAGAAAGTTTACCTGGCGCCCCACCCGGCCCACCTGCCGGCCCAGCCCAGCTGCCGCTCCAGCGAGCTGCTTGGCTCGGCCAGGCAGGCAGGCAGGTGCTCGACGGCGACCGCACCGCGCGCCACGCAGCTGCCCGCCGCCCTGCTTCCTCCCCTCGCCGTCCTGGAGGGCTGGATCGGTCGTACACGTCGCCCCCGACCTCGCAGACACCTCCCCCTCTCCCCAGCTCCTCTCCCTCGCTCTCCCCGCACCATGGCCGACGCCGTCGTGCTCGCACCGTCGTAGAAGCCGCGCCCACCGTCGTCCCTGAGCCCCGTCATTGTGTCCGTCGTCTCCGCCATCCTCGACTACTTCGAACAGGCCGAGCCCCGAGCGATCGCCCGCCCTGGAGACGCCCCCGACCTCTTCTTCCCCAACTCCGGCCGCGGAGATCCCCCTCGCCGTCCCGCTCAGCTCCGACCACCCCCAAGCTCGCTCCGGCGCCTGCTGCAATCCCTGTGAGCCCAGCTTCGTCATCCCCCTCTCCGTTGGCTCTCTACTGCCCTGGAACGCACCGCACGAAGCTCACCTGCATGCACCACCGCGGAGCTCGTCGCCGACGAGGCTCCGGCCATCCAATGGTCCGGCCGCCTATCAGCTTCACCATCACACGTAGGTGCTGTAGGACCACTTCACGCTCCTCTACGAGCACCGCACCATCGTTTTCGACTTCGCCGAACTCCGGCAGCCGCTGGACTCGTCGCCGGCGTCATCTCCGGCGACCCCGAGGCCAGCCACCACCTCCACTCGATGCGGTTTGCCTCCAGCTACCCGTAGATGTGCTCCGCCGTCGATTTGGCAGCCGGAGCACGAAACCCGCACCCCACCACCGTGTTTGGCATCGCCGGCGGCTAAACGCCGGCGAGTTGGACCTATTTGACCACGGGTTTGACCCTCCTGGGTCACTGACATGTGGGCCCTGCCCGCAAGTCAAACCTAGTTTAGGTGTTAATTTAATCCTAATTAGTTAATTAGTTAACTGTGACACTGACCAGTGGGTCCCACTGGTCAGGTTGGACTTGGAATAGCCCTGTTGACTGCCTGACATCAGCATGATGTCATGCTGACGCAGTAAAGGATTTTCTGGGATTTTAGATTTAAAAATAATTCAGGAAATTCCAGAAAATGCCTAAACTTCAAAAAATCATATAAATTCAACAGTAGCTCAGATGGAAAAGATTTATATATGAAAAATGATCAGAAAAATCCAATCTTTCTAATGGCACTGGTTTCATGCATGTTTGAGCAAGTTAACCTTGCTGTATACTCCCTCCGTCCTTTGAAAAGTGTACTTCCAACTTTGTTGGAAAGTCAAACATTTCTATGTTTGACCGCATTTATACAAGAATACACCAACATTTATGCCATCAAATTAGTAGCATTAGATTCATTATAAAATATATTTTCATCATATACGTATTTGGTTTCACAAACATTGATATATTTTTGCACAAACTCGGTCAAACATTGAGATAGTTTGACCCTCCAACAAAGTTGGAAGTACACTTTTTAAAGGACGGAGGGAGTACATAAAAACATGATAATGCACTTAATTAAATAATAGTTAAAATGCCAATTTGAATCTTTGATTCAAATAGGCTCAAACCCTTCTGGTTTTAGTTGCATTAGCCAACACACATGTATCTTGCCATGTCATGAGCATGCATCATATTGTTGCATTTGTTTGTTAATGATTGTATCGCCGGTATTCTCTGTGTTAGGTCCTGCTCCCGAGGATACTGCTGCGTATCCAGTTGAAGAGCAGTACCCGACAACCACTTTGTCAGGCAAGCAATCATTGATCATTCCGATACAAACCCAATCTTCTCGCTCCTGCTCTCTTTTACTGCATTAAGGCAACAGCGTGTGAACTGCTACTTGCTGCGATAGTTGAACCCTATTCCCCTTGCATGACCTGTCATTGCCATAGTAAATAGTTGAAACCCACTAGCATGTGTAGGAGTTGATTGAGCCATGTGATGTGTGATCCACCATGCTATTTGTTTATGTTGCCTGCTATGCTTAGAGTTGTGTCAGGTCTGGTTCATCTGGGTGATGGATCGGAGTGAAATGATCATACCGATAAAGAGAAGGAAGTGTGGAATACGCTTGGTAAAGGTATCGATGAAAGGCCATGTAGGAGTACATGGTGGGTTGTTTCATTGGAATTGTCCATAGGACCTGAGATCTGTATGTGTGGTTCAAGTTGTAGTTACTACCATACATTGGGCCCGAAACCAATGGACCCTCTCGGCTTATTAATTACCCTCGATCTCTGTCCAGGAGTTGCAACTAGTTTCTGGTGTTTATAGTTACTGGAGGTCGTGCACAACGCTGACCCTCGGGGTGGGTTGTGATGCGACAGGTACGTGGCACGGTGTACCGGTTGCCCGTTTGGTGACTCGGGAACCCTGTACACATCGTTTGGGGCCGTGAGCGACACCCCGGCCGGATCTCCCCACGGATGGAGCCCAAATAGGCGATAAACCTAGACAAGAGACTTGAGTAGTTAGTCAGGTCGTGGCCGACACCCACGCTGGGCTTCCGCTTGAAGGTTGCCGAGTACACGCCGAGTATACGGCGATAAGTGGTGGAAGCGTGTGTGAAGAGGTACACCCCTGCAGGGTTATCAAACTATTCGAATAGCCGTTGTTCGCGGTACGGACTACTTGGTTACTCTTACAGTTCATAGACAAGTTGATGGATACTACTAAAAGCCTCAAGATAAGTGTGAGTACCGTGGATGGCCCTTCCGTAGGATGACGGAAGAGGATCCTTGGTGGTGTATTGATGTGGTTAGTAGAGGACTCGTGTTCGTAATAACATCTTGCAATCTGTTGAGAGTTGTAGTATAGGTTAGCCAAGGTCAAAGCTGGCATTCTGCTATGAACTCCACTACCCCCTTTGATAATGTTGCATGTATGATAGGTTCTGTGGTAAGACTTGTTGAGTACCTTTGTACTCATGTTTGCTTAATAACTGTTGCAGAGGAGAACCCTGCCCCTGCTTATGGGTTCTACATAGACGTTGACGTCGACGAGTAGCTTGACACCCAGACGGAGATCTGGAGCTTGTGAAGGGCCTTGTAGATAGTCAGGCTACACCAAGCCTGTTTTATTTTGTAAGTTGTCTGTACTCAGACATGTAGCTTCCGCTTGTGCTTGTATGACTGTATGACTTGAGTGTTGGGTCATGTGACCCCTACCTGTATGGACATGTTATGTATGGCTCTTGGAGCCTTTTAAATAAAGTACTTTGAGTCATAGAGTTCTGTTGTGATGCAATGTTGTATTTGCACATATTGAGCATATTGTGTGTATGATTGAAATGCTTGGTATGTGTGGGATCCGACACCTAGTTGTTTTTCTTTGGTAGCCTATCTTACAGGGAAATGCCTCCTAGTGTCTCCAATGAGCCTTGGTAGCTTGCTACTGCTCGGAACACGTAGGCTGGCCGGCATGGGTCCTTCTTCGTTCCTGTGTCTGTCCCTTAGGGGAAATGTCACGCGTTGTTCCTTTAAGTCCATGTAGCTTGCTACGACTTGGGTTCATACGTTGATGACCGACACGTTCGTTGCTGGGTCATGGATGCCTGTCTCTGTAATTTAGTGCCACTTTTGGTTTATAACTAGCCATGTCGGCCCGGGTTCTCTGTCATATGGATGCTAGCGACACTGTCATATACGTGTGCCAAAATGCGCAAACGGTCCCGGGCCAGGTAAGGTGGCACCCGTGGGGTTACCGTGCGTGAGGCCGCAAAGTGATATGACGTGTTACAGCTAGATCGGTGTGACTTAGGATCGGGGTCCTGACAGCGTTGGCATCAGAGCTGGACTGCCTGTAGGTTTCTCAAGCCAAACTGGTCGATGTTGAGTCTAGAAAAATTCTTAGTTATATGTAGGGGAATTGATTGTGGAAGGGAACGTAAGGCTCTTTTTACTCCTTTACCTCATGCCCTTCTGATCTGAGTCAGTCTATTCTTTCTACGGGGATTTAGGACTAGGCCTCTTATCCTTACTAGGTTCACGTGTTACTAATCTGTAGATTCTTAGGATTGTTGGTTTCAAGCCTCAGTTCAGTTTCTATCCTTTAGTATGATGATTGTTGGACCGGAACCTTGATATGGATTGTTGAGTGGCTATGTTATCATTTGTATGATGTCTCAAATCTTTGTTTAAGCATTTACAGTTGTTATGCTGCCCGATTTCTTCCAGAAACACTAATGCCTTTGCATTATTCCGTGTTTCAGATGTCTGGCCGCATCCCTCACCAAGTGGTTCGTTTGACTCGGTGCATTAATGTGCCCGGTCACATGGCCATGCTAGTCCGTGTGCTGACTGAGACCGATTATCACTGGTATCCTGAATACACCGTGGAGGAACAGTACCGGGATTTTAATCAGAGTCAGTATTTCTGCACAGTCCGGATATACCCCTCATATCCTGGAGCTAACGATCCCATCCATTGGTCTTATGGACTCGGGATTACAATCGAGATGGCAGTGCAGGATGCCGCCTATTCGATGATGACCATTCTCCGTGCTAGGCATGCCCTGTTGCTGAACACTGAGTTCTGTTACATGCCAGCCTCACTTCCCGGAGAGGAAGGCTACTACACTGGTCTGTATACTGATGCTGCTCATGAAGAGCCACTGCTTCAGACCACTGTTCAGATGCTGGAGGATCGGGACCGTGAGGTCCGTGCCCTTCGAATGGAGTTGTATAACACTCGAGCCGCCCACTGGACTACTTTGACACGGCTTGCACCTGCTGTGCACGACGGATATCTGGACATGCGGGATTTGTACCCCGTGCGGACTCGTCTGCCTGATCGCATGGATTGGCGTGACGTTGGGGATATTACACCTCCACGTGGGCGTCGGTTACCACCAGCATCGGGACCGAGACCACACCCATGTCCCTATGGTCCACAGCCTTCGAGTGCTCGCGAGTTTCAAGATCCATCTGTTCCACTTCCAGGCTACGGTGGTAATCTTTACGAAGATTACTACGCGAATGTCTGAGCTAGACCGTGGTTGTAGTAGTATTGTAGTAGTTGTATTCGCACAGTCCTGCGCGTCTTGTGGAATATGACTTAGTGTGTACTGAGTTCCAGAGGTGTAGTTAAATAATGTATAGGAGCTTGGAATGCCTCTGATGGGATGTATCGTCTTTCACCGCAGTTGTACTTTAGCCTTGGCTTGTACTGAACTATGTATGGTGTGTATGACCACTGGTGTATATATAGCAGTTTCTATATTACCATGTCGTACGGATGAACATCCTTGCATTCCGTGTCATCCATTACATTCTGCACTTCTATGTCAAATTTTTGCCATCCTTGTCTAAACCGTTATTTTGTTTTCCTAGGATGGTCAACACTCGCAACACTCCTGCTGCTCAGGAGCAGGGTGAGGCTAGTGGGGCTAGAGATGGGAATCTGCCCCAGCCACCCTCCTTGGCGGAAGTTATGCTCGAGGCAGAACGGAACAAGAGAGAGACCAACCATCTGCTGGAATGCATAGAGCAGAGCACTGGGTTCCGTCAGAGGAATGACGTGGTGTCAATCAATGACTTTATCAAGATGTGTCCACCGAAGTTCCATCACTCCACTGAACCTCTGGATGCTGATGACTGGCTACGTAGTATCACCCATAAGCTACACTCTGCCTGTGTGGCCGAAGCTGACAAGGTTATCTACGCCGCCTACCATCTTGAGGGCCCTGCCAGTCTTTGGTGGGAAAACTTTGAAGCTATGCGTCCTGCTGGCCAAGTCACTACCTGGGTTGAGTTCAGTGAGGCATTCCGTGAACATCACATTCCGGAAGGTCTCATGGATCGCAAGCGGGAGATATTCTGCAACTTCACCCAGGGCCGTTTAACTGTGGATGGCTATAGCCGCGAGTTTGGCAACTTGGCACGCTATGCACCTGAGGAAGTATCCACCGATGCCAAGAAGCAGGCGAGGTTCCGCAAGGGACTCAGCCCTGAACTCCGCCGAGATCTACGTCTGCACGAGTGCACTTCCTTCCAGAAGTTGGTTAACAAGGCTATCAGTGCTGAAACAGGCCAGACCGACTTCGAGGCCACACGCAAGCATACTCGAGACTTTGGTTCCTCATCCGGCTCTGGCTCTCACAAGCGCCGTGTGTGGGTTCCTAACACTGCTCTGCCACCCAAGTACACACCGAGGCCATCATATGAGGCGCCTCGCCCAACTCAACAGTTTGCACCTGCTAAGACCTATGGAGGACCACCTTCCAACTTTGCTCCACGCACCACCACTGTGACATGTTTCAAGTGTGGAGAACCGGGGCACTACATGCGTGAGTGTCCTCAGAACCAACCAGGAAAACCCGTTGGTCGTGGTAAGCCAACCGGCAAGGTGAATTATGTCAAGCCAATCCCCACTGCACGTGGTCATGTCAACTATGTCTCTGCTGAGGAAGCCTATGAGGACGTCGTCCTTGGTACGCTTCTCGTAAACTGCCATCCGGCATCTGTTCTTTTCAATACTGGAGCATCCCATTCGTTCATATCTGAGAGCTATGCTCGATTGCACAACATGACTTTTTGTGACATGCCTACTTCCATGGTTATTCAAACTCCTGGTTCAAAGTGGCAAACTTCTAGGGTAAGCCATGGAAATGAAATCCATGTCGATAGACTTGTTTTCCTAGCATCTCTAATCGCTCTCAAGTCCTCGGACATAAACATCATTTTGGGTATGGATTGGATGACAACTCATTACGCCAAAATTGATTGCTACACTAGGACCGTTCAACTTACACATCCATCCGGCAAGATAGTCAATGTCTTGACCCGAATGGCTGAGCGTCAGCTCTACTCTTTTAATGCCAGCCCTCTACCAGAACTCGAAGATATCCCGGTAGTCCGTGACTTTCCGGATGTTTTTCCAGAAGAACTGCCAGGAATTCCACCTGACAGAGATGTCGAGTTCGTGATAGATCTTATCCCTGGAACTGTCCCAATCTCTAGGAGACCTTATAAGATGGCACCACTAGAATTAGCTGAGCTAAAGAAACAACTCGATGAGTCCTTGCAAAAAGGTTTCATCCGTCCTAGTTCTTCCCCCTAGGCTTGCCCCGTCCTCTTCGTCAAGAAGAAGGATGGAACGGAGCGGATGGTTGTAGATTACCGACCTGTTAATCTGGTCACCATAAAGAATAAGTACCCGCTTCCCAGGATCAACGACCTGTATGATCAGCTCGCTGGATCCTCAGTCTTCTCTAAGATGGATTTGAGGTTGGGCTACCATCAAATCAAAATCAAGAACGGGGACATTCCTAAAACAACTTTTGTTACTCGTTATGGCCAATATGAGTACACTGTTATGTCCTTCGGATTAACCAATGCCCCAGCTACCTTTTCTCGGTTAATGAATTCTATATTCATGGAGTATTTGGATAAATTCGTCGTGGTATACCTCGATGATATACTCATCTATTCCAAGAACAAGGAAGATCATGCCGAGCATTTAAGGCTGGTATTGACGAAACTTCGAGAGCACCGCCTTTATGCCAAGTTTTCTAAATGTGAATTTTGGTTGCCAGAAGTAACCTATCTAGGTCATGTGATCTCTGGCAAGGGTATTGCTGTCAATCCCGAGCGAGTTCAAGCCGTCCTTGATTGGACTCCCCCTGAATCGGTCAAGCAAGTTAGGAGTTTTCTTGGTTTAGCGAGCTATTGCCGACGCTTCGTCGAGAATTTCTCCAAGGTTGCTAAACCCCTAACAGAACTCCTCAAGAAAGATAAAAAGTTTGAGTGGACCCCACAGTGCGAGTCCAGTTTTCAGGAACTGAAAAGACGCCTGACATCTGCACCTGTACTGGTACCACCAGACTTTTCCAAGGATTTTATAATCTATTGCGACGCCTCGCGACAAGGACTAGGTTGCATTCTCATGCAAGATCGTCAAGTGATTGCATACGCATCTCGACAGTTGCGTCCACACGAGGATAACTATCCTACTCATGATTTAGAGCTTGCAGCTGTAGTCCATGCACTCAAAACATGGCGACATTACCTCCTTGGTAATCGCTGTGAAATCTTCACTGATCACCAAAGTTTGAAGTATATCTTCACCCAACCGGATTTGAATCTCAGGCAAAGACGTTGGGTTGAGTTGCTCACAGATTACGACTTAGGAATCACTTACACTCCTGGAAAGGCCAATGTCATGGCTGATGCACTAAGTCGTAAATCCTATTGTAACAACTTGATGTTACAACAAGGTCAACCACTTCTCCACGAGGAATTTCGTAAGCTTAACCTTCACATTGTTCCTCGAGGATTCCTTTCCACCTTGGTGGCGAAACCTACCCTTATGGATCAGGTCATCAAAGCACAGAAGGTTGATCCCGGAATTTCTCGTATTAAGAGGAACATCAAGAAAGGAGTCGCGGGATGTTTCTCAATTGATGACCAAGGAGTTGTATTCTTTAGCAACCGTTTAGTGGTTCCTAAAGTACGAAACCTAAGACGTTTGATCCTTAAGGAGGCTCATGAATCTCCTCTCACGATTCATCCCGGTAGTACCAAAATGTATCAGGATCTACGCCAGAGATTCTGGTGGACTAGGATGAAGAGAGAAATCGCTCAATTCATTGCTAACTGCGACGTTTGTCGTCGAGTTAAAGCAGAGCATCAACGGCCTGCTGGCACCCTTCAACCTTTAGCTATTCCTGAATGGAAATGGGATAAAGTCGGTATGGACTTCATTACCGGGTTTCCCAGGACCAGGAAAGGGAATAATGCTATCTTCGTCGTTATCGACCGCCTCTCTAAAGTAGCTCATTTCCTTCCTGTTTGAGAGAGTATTACCGCTAGCCAACTAGCAGACTTGTATGTCTCTCGGATAGTATCACTTCATGGTGTACCGTTGGAGATTAACTCAGACCGTGGAAGTCTTTTCACATCACGATTTTGGGAAAGTTTCCAGAATGCTATGGGAACTCATCTCTCCTTCAGTACCGCCTTCCATCCCCAGTCAAGTGGTCAAGTGGAACGAGTCAATCAAATCCTGGAAGACATGCTTCGAGCCTCTGTCATTTCTTTCGGTATGGAATGGGAAAAATGTCTTCCATTTGCCGAATTCGCTTATAACAATAGTTATCAAGCCAGCTTGGGCAAAGCTCCCTTCGAAGTTCTATATGGACGAAGGTGTCGAACACCTCTTAACTGGTCAGAGACCGGGGAAAGACAATTCTTTGGCCCGGATATGATTCAGGAAGCAGAAGAACAAGTTCGCATCGTTCGTGAGAGATTGAAAACAGCCCAGTCTCGCCAAAAGAGCCAATATGATAGTCATCATAAGGCTGTGACTTTTGAAGTCGGCGATAAGGCTTACCTTCGGGTTACTCCTCTTAAGGGAACTCATCATTTCGGTATCAAAGGCAAATTGGCCCCTCGTTACATCGGTCCTTTTCGCATTCTTGCCAAACGAGGAGAAGTTGCCTACCAATTGGAACTACCTCCGCACTTATCCAGAGTTCATGATGTGTTCCACGTTTCTCAACTCAGGCGTTGCTTCTCCGATCCTATCCGCGGAGTGGACCACGAAACGCTTGATCTCCAGGACAATCTCACATATCGAGAATACCCCGTTCGTATTCTTGATCAAACTGAGCGCACCACTCGACGCCACAATATCAAGTTTCTCAAGGTTCAATGGTCACATCATTCCGAGAGTGAAGCTACTTGGGAAAGGGAGGATCGTCTTCGACTTGAGTACCCCACCCTCTTTCAGGAGGAACCCGAATCTCGGGACGCGATTCTTTTAAGTGGGGGTGAGTTGTCACATCCCTAGTTAGCACTTGCTTTAGGACCTAGCTAGAGTGTGCATCATGTTTACTTTTCAAAGAAATTTGAAATGAGAATGACAGAAACCCCAGCACCCCTCTTCTAACAACTAGGGTTTGATAAAATATTTTCCAATGTACCCAAAATGCCCTTAAAAAATGTTCATCATTTCTGCCTTGGTCTCAAACCTTTGCTAAAAATGGTGCACAATTTTCTAGGGCATCCAAGGTCACCGGATTAAATCATATGGTATTTGAATTTGGGCATTTAAATGCTATAAAATATTTTAAATGCTCAAATAATCATAAACTATAATGTTTCCTACTGTTCATATTATATACAGTAGGCATGACAAGTGTTATGAGTTATAAAAATGCTCTGGCATTTTATTTAATTAAACAAAGTTGCAAAACAAATGAAACAGAAAAGAAATAGAAAAAAAGGGAGAGAGAAAGTTTACCTGGCGCCCCACCCGGCCCACCTACCGGCCCAGCCCAGCTGCCGCTCCAGCGAGCTGCTTGGCTCGGCCAGGCAGGCAGGCAGGTGCTCGACGGCGACCGCACCGCGTGCCACGCAGCTGCCCGCCGCCCTGCTTCCTCCACTCGCCGTCCTGGAGGGCTGGATCGGTCGTACACGTCGCCCCCGACCTCGCAGACACCTCCCCCTCTCCCCAGCTCCTCTCCCTCGCTCTCCCCGCACCATGGCCGACGCCGTCGTGCTCGCACCGTCGTCCCTGAGCCCCGCCATTGTGTCTGTCGTCTCCGCCGTCCTCAACTACTTCGAACAGGCCGAGCCCCGAGCGCTCGCCCGCCCTGGAGACGCCCCCGACCTCTTCTTCCCCAACTCCGGCCGTGGAAATCCTCCTCGCCGTCCCGCTCAGCTCCGACCACCCCCAAGCTCGCTCCGGCGCCTGCTGCAATCCCTGTGAGCCCAGCTTCGTCATCCCCCTCTCCGTTGGCTCTCTACTGCCCTGGAACGCACCGCACGAAGCTCACCTGCACGCACCGCCGCGGAGCTCATCGCCGACGAGGCTTCGACCATCCAATGGTCCGGCCACCGTGCCTATCAGCTTCACCATCACACATAGGTGCTGTAGGACCACTTCACGCTCCTCTACGAGCACCGCACCGTCGTTTTCGACTTCGCCAAACTCCAGCAGCCGCTGGACTCGTCGCCGGCGTCATCTCCGGCGACCCCGAGGCCAGCCACCACCTCCACTCGATGCGGTTTGCCTCCAGCTACCCGTAGATGTGCTCCACCGTCGGTTTGGCAGCCGGAGCACGAAACCCGCACCCCACCGCCGTGTTTGGCCTCGCCGGCGGCTAAACGCCGGCGAGTTGGACCTATTTGACCACGGGTTTGACCCCCCTGGGTCACTGACATGTGGGCCCTGCCCGCAAGTCAAACCTAGTTTAGGTGTTAATTTAATCCTAATTAGTTAATTAGTTAACTGTGACACTGACCAGTGGGTCCCACTGGTCAGGTTTGACTTGGAATAGCTCTGTTGACTGCCTGACGTCAGCATGATGTCATGCTGACGCAGTAAAGGATTTTCTGGGATTTTAGATTTAAAAATAATTCAGGAAATTCCAGAAAATGCCTAAACTTCAAAAAATCATATAAATTCAACAGTAGCTCAGATGGAAAAGATTTATATATGAAAAATGATCAGAAAAATCCAATCTTTCCAATGGCACTGGTTTCATGCATGTTTGAGCAAGTTAACCTTGCTGTATACATAAAAACATGATAATGCACTTAATTAAATAATACTCCCTCCGTCCCATAATATAAGAACGCTTTTGACACTAGTGTAGTGTTAAAAACGTTCTTATATTTTGGGACAGAGGTAGTAGTTAAAATGCCAATTTGAATCTTTGATTCAAATAGGCTCAAACCCTTCTGGTTTTAGTTGCATTAGCCAACACACATGCATCTTGCCATGTCATGAGCATGCATCATATTGTTGCATTTGTTTGTTAATGATTGTATCGCCGGTATTCTCTGTGTTAGGTCCTGCTCTCGAGGATACTGCTGCGTATCCAGTTGAAGAGCAGTACCCGACAACCACTTTGTCAGGCAAGCAATCATTGATCATTCCGATACAAACCCAATCTTCTCGCTCCTGCTCTCTTTTACTGCATTAAGGCAACAGCGTGTGAACTGCTACTTGTTGCGGTAGTTGAACCCTATTCCCCTTGCATGACCTGTCATTGCCACAGTAAATAGTTGAAACCCACTAGCATGTGTAGGAGTTGATTGAGCCATGTGATGTGTGATCCACCAAGCTATTTGTTTATGTTGCCTGCTATGCTTAGAGTTGTGTCAGGTCTGGTTCATCTGGGTGATGGATCAGAGTGAAATGATCATACCGATAAAGAGAAGGAAGTGTGGAATACGCTTGGTAAAGGTATCGATGAAAGGCCATGTAGAAGTACATGGTGGGTTGTTTCATTGGAATCGTCCATAGGACCTGAGATCTGTATGTGTGGTTCAAGTTGTAGTTACTACCATACATTGGGCCTGAAACCAATGGACCCTCTCGGCTTATTAATTACCCTCGATCTCTGTCCAGGAGTTGCAACTAGTTTCTGGTGTTTATAGTTACTGGAGGTCGTGCACAACGCTGACCCTCGGGGTGGGTTGTGATGCGACAGGTACGTGGCACGGTGTACCGCTTGCCCGTTTGGTGACTCGGGAACCCTGTACACATCGTTTGGGGTCGTGAGCGACACCCCGGCCGGATCTCCCCACGGATGGAACCCAAATAGGCGATAAACCTGGACGAGAGACTTGAGTAGTTAGTCAGGTCGTGGCCGACACCCACGCTGGGCTTCCGCTTGAAGGTTGCCAAGTACACGCCGAGTATACGACGATAAGTGGTGGAAGCGTGTGTGAAGAGGTACACCCCTGCAGGGTTATCAAACTATTCGAATAGCCGTTGTTCGCGGTACGGACTACTTGGTTACTCTTATAGTTCATAGACAAGTTGATGGATACTACTAAAAGCCTCAAGATAAGTGTGAGTACCGTGGATGGCCCTTCTGTAGGATGACGGAAGAGGATCCTTGGTGGTGTATTGATGTGGTGAGTAGAGGACTCGTGTTCGTAATAACATCTTGCAATCTGTTGAGAGTTGTAGTATAGGTTAGCCAAGGTCAAAGCTGGCATTCTGCTATGAACTCCACTACCCCCTTTGATAATGTTGCATGTATGATAGGTTCTGTGGTAAGATTTGTTGAGTACCTTTGTACTCATGTTTGCTTAATAACTGTTGCATAGGAGAACCCTGCCCCTGCTGATGGGTTCTACATAGACGTTGACGTCGACGAGTAGCTTGACACCCAGACGGAGATCTGGAGCTTGTGAAGGGCCTTGTAGATAGTCAGGCTACACCAAGCCTGTTTTATTTTCTAAGTTGTCTGTACTCAGACATGTAGCTTCTGCTTGTGCTTGTATGACTGTATGACTTGAGTGATGGGTCATGTGACCCCTACCTGTATGGACATGTTATGTATGGCTCTTGGAGCCTTTTAAATAAAGTACTTTGAGTCATAGAGTTCTGTTGTGATGCAATGTTGTATTTGCACATATTGAGCATATTGTGTGTATGATTGAAATGCTTGGTATGTGTGGGATCCGACACCTAGTTGTTTTCCTTTGGTAGCCTATCTTACAGGGAAATGCCTCCTAGTGTCTCCAATGAGCCTTGGTAGCTTGCTACTGCTCGGAACACGTAGGCTGGCCGGCATGTGTCCTTCTTCGTTCCTGTGTCTGTCCCTTAGGGGAAATGTCACGTGTTGTTCCTTTAAGTCCATGTAGCTTGCTACGACTTGGGTTCATACGTTGATGACCGACACGTTCGTTGCTGGGTCATGGATGCATGTCTCTGTAATATAGTGCCACTTTTGGTTTATAACTAGCCATGTCGGCCCGGGTTCTCTGTCATATGGATGCTAGCGACACTGTCATATACGTGTGCCAAAATGCGCAAACGGTCCCGGGCCAGGTAAGGTGGAACCCGTGGGGTTACCGTGCGTGAGGCCGCAAAGTGATATGACGTGTTACAGCTAGATCGGTGTGACTTAGGATCGGGGTCCTGACACAAGACGTGATGAGTTATACGTTATTGTATGAGATGATCATGTTTTGTAAAGTTATCGGCAACCGGCAGGAGCCTTATGGTTGTCTCTTTATTGTATGAATTGTGAAAGCCATGTAATTGCTTTACTTTATCACAATGAGTTAGCGATAGTAGTAGTAGCAATAGTTGGCGAGACGACCACGGCGCTACGATGAAGATCATGGTGTCTAGCCGGTGACGATGGAGATCATGATGATGCTTTGGAGATGGAGATAAAAAAGCACAAGATGATGATGGCCATATCATGTCACATATTTTGATCGCATGTGATGTTTATCTTATTATGCTTCTTATTTTGCTTAGCACGGTAGTAGCATTATAAGATGATCAAATTTCAAGGTACAAGTGTTCTCCCTGAGTATGCACCGTTGGGAAAGTTCGTCGTGCCGAGACACTGCGTGATGATCGGGTGTGATAAGCTGTACGTTCAAATACATTGGGTGTAAGACAGATTTGCACATGCAGAATACTCGGGATAAACTTGACGAGCCTAGCATGTACAGACATGGCCTCAGAACACTGGAGACCGAAAGGTCAAGCGTGAATCATATAGTAGATATGATCAACATAAGATGTTCACCATTGAAAACTACTCCATCTCACGTGATGATCGGACATGGTTTAGTTGATTTGGATCACGTGATCATTTAGATGACTAGAGGGATGTCTATATAAGTGGGAGTTCTTTAGTAATATGATTAATTGAACTTTAATTTATCATGAACTCAGTCCTGGTAGTATTAGCATATCTATGTTGTAGATCAATAGCTCGCGATGTAGCTCCACGTTTATTTTTATATGTTCATAGAGAAATATAAGTTGAAAGATGTTAGTAGCAATGATGCGGACTTGGTTCGTGATCTGAGGATTATCCTCATTGCTGCACAGAAGTATTATGTCCTTGATGCACCGCTAGGTGAACAACCTATTGCAGGAGCAGATGCACACGTTATGAACATTTGACAAGCTCGGTATGATGACTACTTGATAGTTTAGTGCGCCATGCTTTACGGCTTATAACCGGGACTTCAAAAAGGTTTTGAACTCCACAGAGCATATGAGATGTTCTAGGAGTTGAAAATAGTATTTCAGACTCATGCCCGTGTCGAGAGGTATGAGACCTCTGACAAGTACTTTGCCTACAAGATGGAGGAGAATAGCTCAACCAGTGAGCATGTGCTCAGATTGTCTGGGTACTACAATTACTTGAATCAAGTGGGAGTTAATCTTCCAGATAAGATAGTAATTGACAAAGTTCTCTAATCACTATCTCCAAGTTACTAGAACTTCCTGATGAACTATAATATGCAAGGGATGACGAAAGTAATTCCTGAGCTCTTCACGATGCTGAAATCGACGAAGGTAGAAATCAAGAAAAATCATCAAGTGTTGATGGTTGACAAGACCACTAGTTTCAAGTAAAGGGGGAAAGGAAACGAAAGGGAACTTCAAGAAGAATGCCAAGCAAGTTGCTACTCCCATGAAGAAACCCAAAGCTAGACCCAAGCCTGAAACTGGGTGCTTCTACTGCAAAGGAAATGGTCACTAGAAGTGGAACTACCCTAGAAACTTGGTGGATAAGAAGGATTGCAAAGTGAGCAAAGCTATATTTTATATACATGTTATTGATGTGTACTTTACTAGTGTTTATAACAACCCCTCGGTATTTGATACTGGTTCAGTTGCTAAGAGTAGTAACTCAAAACGGGAGTTGCAGAATGAACATAGACTAGTTAAGGGTGAAGTAGCGATGTGTGCTGGAAGTGGTTCCAAGATTGATATGATCATCATCGCACACTCCCTATACTTTCGGGATTAGTGTTGAACCTAAATAAATGTTGTTTGGTGTTTGCATTGAGCAGGAATATGATTTGATCATGTTTATTGCAATACGTTTATTCATTTAAAGTCAGAGACTAATTGTTGTTCTGTTTACATGAATAAAATCTTCGATGGTCATACACCCAATAAAAATAGTTTGTTGGATCTCGATCGTAGTGATACACATATTCATAATATTGAAGCCAAAAGATGCAAAGTTAATAATGATAGTGCAACTTATTTGTGGCACTAACGTTTAGGTCATAATGGTGTAAAGCGCATGAAGAAACTCCATGCCGATGGGCTTACGGAATCACTTGATTATGAATCATTTGATGCTTGCAAACCATGCCTCATGGGCAAGATGACTAAGACTCCGTTCTCCGGAACAATGGAGCGAGCAACTGACTTATTGGAAATAATACATACTGATGTATGTGGTCCGATGAGTGTTGAGGCTCGCGGAGAGTATCATTTTTTCTGACCTTCACACATGATTTGAGCAGATATGGGTATATCTACTTGATGAAACATAAGTCTGAAACATTTGAAAAGTTCACAGAATTTCAGAGTGAAGTGGAAAATCATCGTAACAAGAAAATAAAAGTTTCTACGATCAGATCGCGGAGGCGAATATTTGAGTTATGAGTTTGGTCTTCATTTGAAACAATGCGGAATGGTTTCACAGCTCACGCCGCCTGGAACACCATAGCGTAATGATGTGTCTGAACGTCGTAACTGCACTTTATTAGATATGGTGCGATCTATGATGTCTCTTACCGATTTACCACTATCGTTTTGGGGTTATGCATTAGAGACAACTGCATTCACGTTAAATAGGACACCATCGAAATCCGCTAAGACGACACCGTATGAACCGTGGTTTGGCAAGAAACCTAAGCTGTCGTTTCTTAAAGTTTGGGGCAGCGATGCTTATGTGAAAAAGTTTCAACCTGATAAGCTCGAACCCAAATCGGAGAAATGTGTCTTCATAGGATACCCAAAGGAGACTGTTGGGTGCACCTTCTATCAAATATCCAAAGGCAAGATATTCGTTGCTAAGAATGGATCCTTTCTAGAGAAGGAGTTTCTCTCGAAAGAAGTGAGTGGGAAGAAAGTAGAACTTGATGAGGTAATTGTACCTTCTTCTGAATTGGAAAGTAGCACATCACAGAAACTAGTTCTAGTGATTCCTACACCAGTTAGAGAGGAAGCTAATGATGATGATCATGAAACTTCGGATCAAGTTACTACTGAACCTTAGGTCAACCAGAGTGCGTTCCGCACCAGAGTGGTACGGTAACCCGGTTCTAGAAGTCATGTTACTAGACCATGATGAACCTACGAACTATGGAGTCCAATGCAATGGAAACCAAAACAATGGAGACCAAAGCTCTGATACCACTTGTAGGATCGAAAGTATGTCTAGAGGGGGGGGTGATTAGACTACTTGACAATATAAAAGTTCTGCCTTTTGATCATGAACAGTTTTTGGCAGTTTCACAATAATGATCAATTCAAGTATCACCCTACACATGCAATTCTAGAGTATAAGCAGCGGAAAGTAAATTGCACATGTAGTAAAGAGAGGTGGAGAAGATCAAACACAGTTTGGAGACACGGAGATTTTTGTCGTGGTTCCGATAGGTGGTGCTATCGTACATCCACGTTGATGGAGACTTCAACCCACGGAGGGTAACGGCTGCGCGAGTCCACGGAGGGCTCCACCCACGAAGGGTCCACGAAGAAGCAACCTTGTCTATTCCATCATGGCCTACGCCCACGGAGGACTAGCCTTACTCGGGGTAGATCTTCACGAAGTAGGCGATCTCCTTGCCCTTACAAACTTCTTGGTTCAACTCCACATCTCGAAGACGGAGGCTCCCAAGCGACACCTAACCAATCTAGGAGGCACCACCCTCCAAAAGGTAATAGATGTTGTTGATGATGATGAACTCCTTGCTCTTGTGCTTCAAATGATAATCTCCCCAACACTCAACTCTCCTCACTGATATGGCTGTGGTGGAAGAAAGGATTGAGTGGAAAGCAACTTGGGAAGGTTAGAAATCAAGTTTCATATGGTAGGAATGGAATAACTTGATCTCAACACAAGGGTAGGTGGTTCTCTTCTCAGAAAGTGTATGGTAGGAGTGGTAGTACTTTCTGATGGCTCTCTCCACGAATGAAGAGGGGGTGGAGGGGTATATATAGCCTCCACACAAAATCCAACCGTTACACACATAATTGAGCAATCTCGGTGAGACCGAAGTGAAAACTCGGTCAGACCGAAAGTTCAAATATAGTGAACGTTGGGGTTTTCGGTGGGACCGAAAATACCATCTCGGTGTGTCCGATATGAGTCAAAGGTAGGAGCTTGCCATTCTCGGTGGGACCGAAATCAACAACTCGGATATTCCGAAATGATGACAAACGGTTACAGAAGGTTGGCAGTCCAGTTTCGGTGAGACCGAACTCAAAATCGGATGGACCGAAATATTAGGGTTTGGAAGAATGCCTGAGGTGGTTCATCTCGGTGGGACTGAGTTGGAAGAATCGGTTTGTCCGAGATTACTTATGAGTGTGTTAAGTAGTGAAAGTTGCTGATAGTTGAAGGAGCTAAATCACTAAGCACTTGAGCAACCAGATCATCAACACAACCTCATCCCCTTTTAATAGTATTGGCTTTCCTATGGACTCAATGTGATCTTGGATCACTAAACCAAAAATGGAGTCTTGAGCTTTTGCCAATGCTTGTCTTAGCATTTTGAGGGGTCCACTTCTTCAGACATTTCCATACCCATATCATCGAACTTCTCTGAAATGATTCTCAAGTAAATATTAGTTCAATGATATATATGTTGTTATTAATTACCAAACCCACCCGGGGATTAGTTGCACTTTCAATCTCCCCCTTTTTGGTAATTGATGACAACATATAGATCAAAGCTTCGACAAAAGATATAATCAATGAATAATATCATCGCTTTGAGAAGTATGTGATAAACAAGAGCTCCCCCTAAATTTGTGCATTATTTAAAATTTGCGTTTGAATGCAAATGCACAATCGATTAGGATTATGGGTCACTCTTCCATGTCACATACATCTTGGTGGAGCGCACATAATGATAAGAATGAATAACATGCACTCAATCACCAAGACAAGAGTAAATAGCCATACAATAAGGAATAGCATATGATAAGCATTAAGCACACATTAAAGCATAGTATGACCAAGCACTCATTAAGGTAGCATCAAACGTAGTAGCAAGCACACTGAAAGTATCGAAAGACCAAAAGAACCAAATGTATCTCAACGAAAACCGGCAAAAGAACGAAAGAGCACTCTCTCTCTCGAAGCCCTATGATCTATACAATTTCTCCCCCTTTGGCAACAAGTTACCAAAAAGTTCGAAAAGGTATAGAGCTAAGCGTCACTGTGGGCTCTGCTGGCGGCTCCCGTCTGGGTAGATGTCGGAGTAGAAATGACGGCATCGGCGAAGACTTCTGCTGATGTCTGCGCTGGAGGAGTGGATGCTGGAGCTGGAGCTGGAGTAACTGCTGGAGCTGTAGCTGGTGCTGAAGTGGTAGCCCTGGAGTCAGTCACTGGGATAGCTGCAGATCGGGATCCTCTGGGAACCTGAGCAGTCTGGCGATGAGAGTCCTGGACTAGATCATCCTGCATGAGCTCTGCTCTCTCCTGCCTTGCTTCCTCCATGTCTGCCTCAAGCTTGTTGACGGACACCTAAATCTCAGTCAGCTTCACGTCCAGAGCGTGGATCTTGTCCTCAACAATCCTCTCTAGGCTTTCCTGAGATTGCTCAATGCTGGCCAGGCGTTGTTCAATCCTCTGGGTAGCTTTAAGAATCTGCTCTCCGAAGCTCTTTGGTTTAGCTGCTGCTGCTGCTGCTGCCTCTTTGTCAGCTTTAGCTTTCTTCGCAGCTTCACTTTTGGCTTGACCTTCAACTGAGGTTGGATCCTCCTCATCCATCACAACTACGTTGTCTTCATGCTCTGGCTGCAGTGGCAAGTGCTTCCTATCCAACATGAATTTGCCCGTGCCAAACTTGGCATTGATGAGCATCTGAATCTGCGGGGCAAATCCACATGACCTCTTCTGGTCAGCTGCAGTCCTCTTAATGGTCTCTACCATTAAGTCCATCACCTTGAAAGGTGCCTTCTCATCGAGAATGTGCAGCATGTTGATAGAATAGCATCGAATCATGCGGTGGTCTCCAGACTTGGGCATCAAGGTATGCCTCAAAATAGTGTTTGTGGTGGTCAGACCTGCCTGGAGATAGTACACTGAGCCAAGCTTCCACCCTTCCAAATCAGCAGCGGGGATCTCCTTGTACATGTTCTTCATGGAATCATGGCTCTTCTTAGGAATCCCATTGACATCAACGTCGTCCTCTCTCTGTACTGGAGCATTCAGAAGTTCTGCCCATTCTTCAACAGACGAAGAAAACCTTTGACCTTCAGTCATCCAGGTGATCTTGCCATCAGGATAGAAGTGGGCTGTGGCATAGAACTGCATGATCATCTCGTCATTCCAAGCTGTCAACTCCTGACCCACAAAATCAGCAACTCCACATGCAGTAAAGCTCTCATGCACATGGGGAAAGAAGTCTCGGTGCTCTTCACTGTCAATGTACTTCCAGTCAACATACCTGGTGTCAGCAACAATAGGCTTCTTGTCCATCAGCACGGTCTCATAGAAGTCCTGCTGCTCTCTGGTGTGGAATCTGGGGTCCACAGCAGTCCTTCTCCTCACGGCATATGGATCAGACTGTCTCCATAGCCTGAGACCTTTATCCTTCCTTGCCTTCATATCCTCGGCTTGAGGATGAGCATCGTTGTGGAGCGGCAACTTAGGACGGAGCTTCAGCAACACATGTTCTTCATCAGACTCAGACGGTGGCATCTCACCTTTGTTCTTCTCAGAAGCTGGAATGCTCCTAGTTGTCCTCTTGGGCTTGGCTGGAGCTGCCTTGGCTTGAGCAGGCTTCTTGGGCTTAGAAGAGGCTTGAGCCCTAATAGCATCACCCATGAACTTAGCCTTCTCAGGAGGAGGCTGGGGTGCATCTTCCTCTTCTTCAGCAGCTGCATCAACATGAGGTTCAGCATATACTACCCTCTTCCTCTTGGAAGTCTTCTTCACCTTACTTGGAGCTGGCTCTTCCAAGTTCAGTTTCTTTGCAACAGCTGACTGCTTGACCTTGCTGGTGCCTTTCTTTGACTACTGCCCTTCGTGCTCTTTGGCAACAACTTTCCTCTTGGGCTTGGAGGTAACTTCCTCAGCAACGAAGTCAGAGTCCTCATCATCAGAATTTCTCTTCTTTCTGGTTCTGGTGGCTGCAGGAGGCAAACCACTGGGGGTGCTTCTCTCACCATCATCACTGGAACTACTAGCCTCAGGACTAGTATCTGCCTCAGGGATCTCTACAAACGGTGATTCAGACCTATTCTGGCTGTCACTGACATCTGACATGGCTGACAACCTGTGAAAAGATAAGGTATAGGCAGAGTAGAAGAGTTATCACAACTGCAGAGGTTTTTGCAAAAAAAATGAGTTCAAATCTTAGTTTTGAGTTTTCACAGAATGCATTTCGGTCAAACTGATTTTCAGTTTCGGTGAATCCGAAGTGTATAACAGAAACCTACACACCACTTTCGGTCAGACCGAAATGGGTTTCGGTCCTACCGAAACACTAGGGTTTCACTGAGACTCTACATCGGTCACACCGATTTGCACGAATCGGTTAGACCGAACGGTGCAGTGCAATGGCCAGAGGCCAAATCGGTCATTCCGAGTTTTCAAAATCGGTTTCGCCGAGATGTGTTCCGTGGAAACCTAAACCTAAGAATTTCGCTCGAAACTAAAAGGATCTGATCTGATGTTTAGGGAATATCTCAAACGTGGATAGATACATGGAAAACCAATCGTGCAAGAATCAGTTGGGGAGCACGAGAGGGATCGGGACTCACCCTAACTTGGTGGAGTCCCTCTACGGCGGCAACGGCGCGGAGAAGATTACCGTTGACGGCGGCGGAGACCTGCGGCGAGGGCGCACAGGCGACGACGGCGACGATCCGAAGACCAGGGCGACGGCAGCAGGGGACTTGGGGGCGAAACGGTTTGAAGAAGTAATCGCGCGCAGCCCTCAGGTATATATATCCCCATACTGTCGGTGGGACCGAGTTGAAAAACTCGGTGACACCGAAATGGCTAACTGCTGTGCAGTTACACATATCGGTCACGCCGAGATTTTGAACTCGGTTTCACCGAGATGAAACCTAGATCAGTCTAAGCGTTTCGGTTGGACCGAGATGGAGAAGTCGGTCAGACCGAAATGGACTTAGAAGGTTTTGGAAGTCAGCCTTAGACGGATCGGTGGCTCCGAGTGCTCCTCACTCGGAGGGTCCGAAAATGACTTGTTCAAAGTTGTGATATGAGCATGAATAGAATTTGAGACAAGAAAGCATAGATAGCTAGGGAAGGTGCTTAGGCATTCTTGTCCATCCATTTGGCCAGAAAAGATCAAAACAATCAAAACAACAAATGGATGTCCTTGAATGGATGAAATCATGCATTCAACATGCTCACACAATAAGATAGCAACTGAAATATGTGTCAAACATGCACAACCAATACTCTAGCTACTAACACACAATTTGTCGATGACTAGGTCATCTATATATGAGTATTTTGACTTAGGAGCCAAATGAGAACATTTGATCATAGGTCATACTCATCGTTTAAGCACAAGTGGGGTTACCACTTTTACATAAAGCATTTATGTGTTCACATCATTTGAAGATGCTTTAGCTCAATTTTTAGAGCAAAGCTCCCCCTAGATGTGAGAACCCCTTTTAAAGGGTCAAACTAACCTTGGGTTGTCGTGGAAGACTTCATGTAGATGTTGAAGATGTGGATGCTCAATGTTGATGTAGATCATCAAGAGTTGGGAGCTATCCTTTGGATTAGGGCACTTTCAATACCTACATGGGTTAGTCCCACAAGGAACAAACAATGATATCCATAGACATAGATTGAAGTTCACAAAAGATGATGTCCATGAAAGCAATGATTACCTTGTCCCTTGACTTACCAACAAGAGGGTTTGTGACTCCATGAACTAGTGCATGATGTGGAAGTTGATTGCACAAGTTCTTGCCAAAATGAATATGAGTGAAGTATGTTGGCGGAGTCACCCTCAAGAACCTTCTAGTTCTTCTTCTTTGGGATCCACATCATCTTGATGGGAATCCTTGGAGTTGTAGTTGAGCTTGACGAAGTAGAACTTGATGTGTCCTTGGGAACCCACTTGACCATGGCTTGAGGTGCTTCAATGAATGCATCAATCTCCTCTTGAAGCTTGTCCTTGGCCTTTAGCTTGTGGTCTTGTGGTGGAAGGTCATCTTGAGCTTGTTCCATATTGGAAGAAGTAGGATCATACTTCTCCTTTTGTGAAACAAACTGTGGAGTAGGGTATTGACCTTCTTCCCACTCAACACCTTCGGCGTTGAACTTTCGCTCAAAACCAATCCCTTGATTCTTCCGGTGCCTTCCTTGTTTGCGAACAATTTCCTCAAAGTTCTTGCTTCCGGCAAGACTCTTGTAGACACCTTTCTCTATGATTTCCTTCAATAAGCTATTTTCTTGCTCAAGTGTAACTTGGCTTGAAACATTGTTAGTGGAATCAAGAGAACTACTAGAAGTAACAATATTGGGTTTAACATTGTTATTGTTACTACTAGAGGAAGAACTTTTCTTATGCTTGTCATGCTTAATCTTAATAGGTGGCAAGAAATTAGACAAGAGAAGTCGTTTGGCAAGATATGAAGAACTCTTCTTTCGAAGATCGTCATTGATCGCTTTTAGAAACTCATGTTCTTGCTCTAGAGTGAGCTTCTCGAAGTGTAGCTTCTCATGAGATCTTAGGAGCTCTCTATGATCTTCTTGAGTTGTTTCATGAGCTAACTTAAGAGTGTTTAGTTCTTTAGTTAGACGCTCAATTTCCTTCATAGCATTGTCATTCGACTCTTCTCGACTATAAAGACTACTAGCATTTTCATCATTACTAAGCTCACTAGATTTATCATGCAAGAGCTCATCTTCACCAAGCAAGTCATCCTCATCACTATCAAAGTCAATGAATTCAGGGTGTGTTACCTTGGGGCCTTTAGCCATGAAGCATCTTCCAATTCCCTCATTTGGTGAATCAAATAAGTCGTAGGAGTTGGAGTTGGAGGATACGAGTGCAAGTCCGGCAACACCTTCATCTTGACTGTAGTCAGAGTCGGAGTGATAGCTTCCATCGGATTGATTGTCGGAGTCGGAGCCGGAGACCCATTCACCTACATGAGCTTGATGTCTTCTTCTTGTGTAGCTCCTTGATGACTTGTCTTTCCTCTCCGAATCCTTGCTTCTCCGAGAGGGTCTTCGTTCATAACGATCATCTCTACTCCTTCTCTCTCTCCGAGGTGACTCATCTCTTGCTCTTCTTCTTGGAGATTCTTCTCTTCTCTTGTGGGGAGCCGTACACTCATTTGAGAAGTGTCCGGGTCTTCCACAATTGTAGCAGTTTCGATCACGACTAGAAGATCTCTTTTCATCATATGATCTAGACTTTGAGTTTCTTTCTTTGCCTCTATTCTTGTAGAACTTGTTGAAGTTCTTAACCATTAGACTTATCTCTTCATTGGAAATTAACTTGTCACTTGAGGTAGTGGGAGCATCACTTGTAGCTTTGTAAGCACCACTTGACTTATTGTGAAGCTCTTCCTTATCCTTAAGTGTCATCTCATGAGCAACAATTCTTCCAATGACTTCAGTTGGCTTGAGAGTCTTGTAGTTTGGCATCATTTGGATCAAAGTGCACACGGTGTCATATTTTCCATCCAAAGCTCTTAGAATCTTCTTGATGATGAATCGGTCGGTCATTTCTTCGCTTCCTAAGACGGCAATCTCATTTGTGATGAGAGCAAGCCTAGAGTACATTTCAGCGACTCCTTCACCATCCTTCATCTTGAACTTGTCAAGTTGACCTTGAAGAATATCTAGCTTTGATTCCTTCACAGATACAGTACCTTCGTGCATTTCAACAAAAGTATCCCAAATCTCTTTAGCATTCTCAAGACGGCTGATTTTGTTGAACTCCTCGGGACACAAAGCATTGAAGAGAATGTCACAAGCTTGAGCATTGTTTTGCAACATCCGCAACTCTTCCGGTGTAGCTTCGCGATCCGGAACTTTTCCTTCCTCGAAGAATTCACCTTGCATACCAACACAAATAATGCCCCATGCGGCTGCGTTATGACCAAGAATATGCATTTTCATTTTATGCTTCCAACTAGCAAAATTTGTACCATCAAAGTAAGGACCTCTACGATAATTACCCTCACTAGACGCCATACTCTCCTAGGTTGTGAAACCAAGCTTATGGAGTCCAATGCAATGGAAACCAAAACAATGGAGACCAAAGCTCTGATACCACTTGTAGGATCGAAAGTATGTCTAGAGGGGGGGTGATTAGACTACTTGACAATATAAAAGTTCTGCCTTTTGATCATGAACAGTTTTTGGCAGTTTCACAATAATGATCAATTCAAGTATCACCCTACACATGCAATTCTAGAGTATAAGCAGCGGAAAGTAAATTGCACATGTAGTAAAGAGAGGTGGAGAAGATCAAACGCAGTTTGGAGACACGGAGATTTTTGTCGTGGTTCCGATAGGTGGTGCTATCGTACATCCACGTTGATGGAGACTTCAACCCACGGAGGGTAACGGCTGCGCGAGTCCACGGAGGGCTCCACCCACGAAGGGTCCACGAAGAAGCAACCTTGTCTATTCCATCATGGCCTACGCCCACGGAGGACTAGCCTTACTCGGGGTAGATCTTCACGAAGTAGGCGATCTCCTTGCCCTTACAAACTTCTTGGTTCAACTCCACATCTCGAAGACGGAGGCTCCCAAGCGACACCTAACCAATCTAGGAGGCACCACCCTCCAAAAGGTAATAGATGTTGTTGATGATGATGAACTCCTTGCTCTTGTGCTTCAAATGATAATCTCCCCAACACTCAACTCTCCTCACTGATATGGCTGTGGTGGAAGAAAGGATTGAGTGGAAAGCAACTTGGGAAGGTTAGAAATCAAGTTTCATATGGTAGGAATGGAATAACTTGATCTCAACACAAGGGTAGGTGGTTCTCTTCTCAGAAAGTGTATGGTAGGAGTGGTAGTACTTTCTGATGGCTCTCTCCACGAATGAAGAGGGGGTGGAGGGGTATATATAGCCTCCACACAAAATCCAACCGTTACACACATAATTGAGCAATCTCGGTGAGACCGAAGTGAAAACTCGGTCAGACCGAAAGTTCAAATATAGTGAACGTTGGGGTTTTCGGTGGGACCGAAAATACCATCTCGGTGTGTCCGATATGAGTCAAAGGTAGGAGCTTGCCATTCTCGGTGGGACCGAAATCAACAACTCGGATATTCCGAAATGATGACAAACGGTTACAGAAGGTTGGCAGTCCAGTTTCGGTGAGACCGAACTCAAAATCGGATGGACCGAAATATTAGGGTTTGGAAGAATAGCTGAGGTGGTTCATCTCGGTGGGACTGAGTTGGAAGAATCGGTTTGTCCGAGATTACTTATGAGTGTGTTAAGTAGTGAAAGTTGCTGATAGTTGAAGGAGCTAAATCACTAAGCACTTGAGCAACCAGATCATCAACACAACCTCATCCCCTTTTAATAGTATTGGCTTTCCTATGGACTCAATGTGATCTTGGATCACTAAACCAAAAATGGAGTCTTGAGCTTTTGCCAATGCTTGTCTTAGCATTTTGAGGGGTCCACTTCTTCAGACATTTCCATACCCATATCATCGAACTTCTCTGAAATGATTCTCAAGTAAATATTAGTTCAATGATATATATGTTGTTATTAATTACCAAAACCACCCGGGGATTAGTTGCACTTTCACTAACAAAATGTGCAAGCTCCAGCGATCCTTCTATGGACTGGTGCAAGCATCTCAGAGTTGGAATATACGCTTTGATAAGTTGATCAAAGCATATAGTTTTATGCAGACTTGCGGTGAAGCCTGTATTTACAAGAAAGTGAGTGGGAGCACTACAGCCTTTCTGACAAGTATATCTGAATGACATATTCTCGATCAGAAATGATGTAGAATTTTCTAGAAAGCATAAAGGAGTGTTTGAAAGGAGTTTTTCAAAGAAAGACCTCGGTGAAGCTGCTTACATATTGAGCATCAAGATCTATAGAGATAGATCAAGACGCTTGATAAGTTTTTTCAATGAGTAAATACCTTGACAAGTATTTGAAGTAGTTCAAAATGGAACAATCAAAGAAAGAGTTCTTGCCTGTGGGCGTCCAACGAAATGGCAAGATCGTCCGTGCTCGTTTGCCAGCAAGAGGCAGATCGGTACGTCAAGCGCTGCGAGGCAGAGGACGCGGAGTACTGCCTCCGCGCTAGGAAGATGCCGCGCATCAGGTGTGATTATCAGTTTTAGTATTGTTCGTTTTCAATTATATGCATTGTACCTAGTAGTTAATCCCATCACGTATATGTGATGATATTATATATATTATGTCATGAACTAATGAACATTAATATATATATATATATTATGAATTTCATTTTCTATCTGTTTTTGTATACTAATTTGAATCTAGTTGTTATCATCCACATATACAGAATGGAAAACGTATATACACACATTGAAACAGAACATATAAAAACGAAAATCCGAGTACACACATTAAAAAAGAGCAATACTATGATTGCTGTTAATACATAGTTATCCACGCCGAAATGACTCAATGAAATAAAACGCGTCCATGAGACCATGACCAGAAGCCCTTGCGTGCGGTAGCTCTTGGCTCTGCCTTAACTCATGCACGCATTCGTCCAAGCGATCGACACGCTCGCGGTACATGTGGAGCGCGATCTCGAGCTCCAAGTTGGCTATTTCATTGGAGATCACCAGCTCGAGGATGCGACGAACATGTTCCTCTACTCTGCGCAGGTGGACACCTGGGCCAAGGAGGCGGTCGAGCCTACCGACCAGCGTGTTTGCATCGAGCGGGCCGCGGACAAGGTGAACGGTGCGATCCATGCGAATGGCGCGGTGGGCGTGCAAGTACGGCGCGGCCCGCCTCTGGTGCAAGTACGGCGCAGAGGTCCTCTGCCCACTCCTGGCGAGGAATGGGGGTACTAACGGGACGTGTGCCCAGCTGCGTGAAGGTAATATGCCCTAGAGGCAATAATAAAGTTGTTATTTATATTTCCTTATATCATGATAAATGTTTATTATTCATGCTAGAATTGTATTAACCGAAAACTCAGTACATGTGTGAATACATAGACAAAACAGAGTGTCCCTAGTATGCCTCTACTTGACTAGCTCGTTGATCAAAGATGGTTATGTTTCCTAACCATAGACATGTGTTGTCATTTGATGAACGGGATCACATCATTAGGAGAATGATGTGATGGACAAGACCCGTCCGTTAGCTTAGCAACTTGATCGTTTAGTTTTACTGTTATTGCTTTCTTCATGACTTATACATGTTCCTATGACTATGAGATTATGCAACTCCCGAATACCGGAGGAACACCTTGTGTACTATCAAACGTCACAACGTAACTGGGTGATTATAAATATGCTCTACAGGTGTCTCCAAAGGTGTTTGTGGTGTTGGCATAGATCGAGAATAGGATTTGTCACTCCGAGTATCGGAGAGCTCTGGGCCCTCTCAATATTACACATCATAATAAGCCTTGTAAGCAAACGACTAATGAGTTAGTCATGAGATGATGTATTACGGAACGAGTAAAGAGACTTGTCAATAACGAGATTGAACTAGGTATGATGATACCGATGATCGAATCTCGGACAAGTAACATACCGATGACAAAGGGAACAACGTATGTTGTCATGCGGGTTGACCGATAAAGATCTTCGTCTAATATGTAGGAACCAATATGAGCATCCAGGTTCCGTTATTGGTTATTGACCGGAGATGAGTCTCGGTCATGTCTACATAGTTCTCGAACCCGTAGGTTCCGCACGCGTAACGTTCGAAGACGATCGGTATTATGAGTTTATGTGATTTGATGACCGAAGTTTGTTTGGAGTCCCGGATGAGATTGGGGACATGAAGAGGAGTCTCAAAATGGTTGAGAGGTAAAGATTCATATATTGGAAGGCTATATTCGGACATCAGAAAGGTTCTGAGTGATTCAGGTATTTTTCGTAGTACCGGGGAGTTACGGGAATTCACCGAGAGAAGTAATGGGCCTTATTGGGCTTTAGTGGAGAGAGGGGAGAAGGGCCAAGAGGTGGCGCGCGCCTCCCCCTTGCCCAAACCGAATTGGACAAGGGGTGCGGCCCCCCTTTCCTTCTTCCTCTCCCTCTCTTCCTGCTCTCCTACTCCAAATAGGAAAAGGAATCCTACTAGGACTTGGGAGTCCTAGTAGGACTCCCTATGCTTGGCCCGCCCCCTAGGCTGGCCGCCTCCTCCCTCCCTCCTTTATATACGGGGTAGGGGAGCACCCCAAAGGCACCCCAAGATTTGTCTTAGCCGTGTGCGGTGCCCCCCTCCACAGTTACACACCTCGGTCATATCGTTGCAGTGCTTAGGCGTAGCCCTGCGCCGTAACTTCATCATCTCTGTCACCACGCCGTCGTGCTGATGAAAATCTCCCGTGAAGCTCAACTGCATCAAGAGCTCGTGGGACGTCATTGAGCTGAACGTGTGCTGAACGCGGAGGTGCCGTACGTTCGGTGCTTGGATCGGTTGGATCGCGAAGACGTTCGACTACATCAACCGCGTCACTAGACGCTTCCGCTTTCGGTCTACGAGGGTACGTAGACACACTCTCCCCTCTCGTTGTTATGCTTCTAGTAGATAGATCTTGCGTGATCTTAGGATTTTCTTTTGAAATACTACGTTACCCAACACTGCGACGCCGTGTCGACAGCAGGCAAGCGTTGATGGAGCCGGTCTTGCTGCGCGGCGCGCCATGCCTCTCGCTCTGCGGCGCTCCAACGGTCTCGCCCTGCGGCGAGGCGCGCCGTATCGGTGTGGACGCGCCTAGCTTGCTCTGCGGCGCGCCATCGATCATGTTGTGCGGCGAGCTGCAGCCTCTCGGCGCTGACATGCCTATCTTGATCCACGGCGCTCAACCGCCATGTGCCAAGGGTCTGCTCAACCCTGGCGATGACGCGCATCACGGCATCGTCCATCGCGTTGCCGGGGAGCGCCTCGGCCTCGACGGTCTTCTTGTTTTTCTCATCGACGAGGTTGATGGCAGATGCAGCATTTTTGTGGGTTGGCATGCTTGGGGAAAGGTGGATGTGCTACAGGCTGCGCTTGTTGCCTCCGTGCGTCGCGCGCCGCCTAGGTTTATGCGCAATATCGCTGGGTGGCGGGAAACAGGTGAGGAAATGGCAGGAAACGTTGACGTGTTCATAAAATATCATCAATTAATGGAAACTTAGCATATAAGGAACATCGAGCTAGCACAAGAAGTAGATGATGATCAGATGAACACAGACCACACTACGGAACCCGTCGATGATGAATTCATCAATTGCAAACAGTTGTATACTAGCAAGCGTTTACCCACAACACACACGGCTTATTCCATCACAAACATGTCGGATGGATCAACTATGTGCCACATATCACACATTCTCAAAAAGTAATGCGGTAGACCTTTTTTAACATGTGTTAGAAAACAAAAAAACAAGGACCTTGAGGTTAATTCCACTGATGGGCTGTGTCATAAATGTCCTTAATAGACCTTTAAGATACATCCCATCAGTGGGATTAACATCAAGACAACTTCCAATCCGGTCACCCATCCCATGACTACTCCAGCCTGAGCACAGTTAACTTAAGAGTTTTCTTAGATGAGCTATTGGTGGAACAACTAGTCCTTGTTGATATAGGATGCCCTCTTCGCATCCTTATGGCGTACCCGGATGACCGCCCGTCGCCTAGTGGCAAATAGATATTGTGTAGACATAGCATATCACATACGTCTTATTAGAAGCAATCGTATGTGTTATTATTGGTCTTCGCACACATTTCTGTTTAGACCTGTTTGTCGTGTATCACACACATCTTGTTATATTGAACCGTTTATGTTCACTTGTCTCAACGCAAACAGTTCATCCGAGTGAACCGCATGCCTTATATCGCACACACCTTGATCTGGCTGTCTGTTTCTTTTGTGTTGCCTAATCACAAATAGTTCATCTGAGTCAACCGTATGCCCTATATCGCACACACCTTCATCTGTCTGCCCGTTTCTTTTGTTCCTCCTCATCGTAAACAGTTAATTGAACTGAAATGTATGCCATGCATCGCACACGCAACTAAATTCTGAACCGTGTTTGATGCATCTGTCATCGCAAATGTTTTGCACCTTTTTTGACGTTTTTTTACACCACCGTTTGTGATTATTGCATCGCACACAGTTTCGTCGAAGGGTCTCCGATCGTAGTGTCGCGTTAGCAGCATCCTACAGTAGTGATAACCGGAGACATGGTTTTCCGAAAGATTTAACCCTGCAAGGGTGCTCCAGCTTTCCATTATAGATTTCAGATGCATACCCTATTCCAACAGGAACATGGCTGTTAGAACCACCGTGTATACATGAATGTGATCATGAAGTTTGGAGGTAACAAGTTCCTCTAGCTAACATCAAACTAATCCAGAAGACCTGCTAGTGGGTCGACATCCAAACTGGAGCCGACTTATCTCTAGATCCGATCCCAGTAGGATGGGCAAAGGTTACAATAGCCAAATCCGGTTTCCCGTGGTGGGCTGGTGGCACTTCACACTTCTCAGTGTGGAACAATGCTTTTACAAACATTGGTCCTAGTTATTTCGAAGATACCTCAAGTGATATCGACTCCATGTGCAAGTTATGTTTTCAAGTGTTTGTACCAATGTAGGTTCCTCTAGAAGAGTTCAGCGCTAGATAAACGAGTTCAAGTGGGGCACCACAACCCCCACACGCGGTAATATGTGATAAACAAAATACTCGAGTTACCCGACTGAAACAAAACATCGAGGCATAAGGCCCGGGCCTTCCACCCTTAGTCAAGTATATAGGCAAGATTAAATAACTAAGCATAACAATAATGATATCCCAATATCATGTGGCCACATGAAAAAAATTGCACCTGCAACTAGCAAAGCTATAAGAGGGGTTGAGCAAGCGGCAACATAGCCAATCAAAGGTTTTGCTAGGTAGTGAAGCTTAAAGGCTTCATGCCAGCTGGGAGGCTTGAACAATGTGTTAGGTAACAAGAGAAAACGATAGCATCATAACATCTAGGAAGCAAAGCTAATAATACTATCCGAGATAATGATCATCCTTGCATGTTAGCCTCCTTTGAATAAGATCGTTTTATTCAAACTTTGGAGGTGCAGTCAAACGAAATCCTTGTACTAAGCTATCGTGAAGAAGAAAAATCGAAAAGAGTCAATGGATATGGTAAACTAGCATGTTTGTGGCAAAGGCAAGTCAAGAAGTTACTACATATTAATTGAAACTCGATATGCAACTAGTTACATGTCAACGGGACTTATATTGGAAAAACTGATGCCAAATTCACTAACGAGTGAAAATAGATGTACCTTGAGTTATGAGGGGTGTCTGGAACGACGGTTGCAACAGCTCGCTGCTTAGATTACGGGCCCAGTCCACAAAGTAACTTCCATCATCTTTCAGCTCAGCTTTCTCTAGGAATGCATTTAAATTTAGGGGAGCTATTGCGTGAGCCATTGATCTACAACATAATTTGCAAAGACAACTTAGACTATTGTTCATGATAAAGATTTCAATTAATCATATTACTTAAGAACTCCCACTCAAATCAACATTCCTCTGGTTATCCGAGTGGAACATGATCCAAATTCACCAACCCAAGTCCGATCATCTCATGAGATAAGGTGGTTTCAATGGTGAACATCTCCATGTTGATCATATCTACTATATGGCTCATGCCCGACCTTTCGGTCTCTTGTGTTCTGAGGCCATGTCTGTACATGCTAGTCTCGTCAAGTTTAACCCAAGTGTTCCGCATGTGCAAAACTGGCTTGCACCCGTTGTATGTGAACATAGAGTCTATCACACCAGATCATCACGTGGTGCTTCGAAACGACGAGCTTTTGCAATGGTGCATACTTGGGGAGAACAATTTTATCTTGAAATTTTAGCGAGGGATCACCTAATAATGCTACCGTCGTCCTTAGCAAAATAAAATGCATAAAAGGATTAACATCACATGCAAATCATAAGTGACATGATATGGCCATCATCTTGTGCTTCTGATCTCCATCTGCAAAGCACCGGCATGATCTCCATCGTCACCGGCATGACATCATGATCTACATCATCGTGTTGCCATCAGGGTTATCACGCCAACCATGCTTCTACAACTATTTCTAGCGCTTAGCGATAAAGCAAAGCATTACATAGCGCTTACTGATTGACACACATGTCATACAATAATTAAAGACAACCCTATGGCTCCTACCGATTGCCGTATTCATCAACATGCAAGTCATGATAATCTATACAGACATGGTCATGTCATACATCAAATATATCTCATCATGTCTTTGGCCATATCATATCACAACATACCCTGCAAAAACAAGTTAGACGTCCTCTACTTTGTTGTTGCATGTTTTACGTGGCTGCTATGGGTATCTAGAAAGAACAATTCTTACCTACGCAAAGCCACAACGGGGATATGCAAATTGCTATTCAGCCTTCTACAAGGACCGCCTTTGTCGAATCTGATTCAACTAAGGTGGGCGAGACAGACACCCGCCATCCATCTTTATGCAACAAGTTGCATGTCTGTCGATGGAGTCGGTCTCATGTACGAGGACATGTAAAGTTGGTCTGAGCTGCTTCATCCCACAATACCGCTGAATGAAAACAAGACTAGGGAAGGAAGCAATCTGAATATCAACGCCCACAAACTCCTTTTGTGTTCTACTCGTGATGTCATCTACGCATAGACCTAGATCATGATGCCACTATTGGGGAACGTTGCATGAGAAATAATAAAATTCCCTATGAACACCCAAGAACCAATCTAGGAGATGCACATCTACGAGAGGCGAGTTGGATCCACATACCCTTGTAGATCGCTAAGCGGAAGCGTTAAAGAACGCGGTTGATGTAGTGGTACGTCTTCGCGATCCAATCACGATCTGTCCCGCGAACTCTGATCTAGTGCCGAACGAACGGCATCTCCGCGTTCAACACACGTACGGCTTGATGACACCTTCACCTCTTCGATCCAGCGAGCGAAGGTGAACTAGTAGCTCGAGTCCTCCAGCGGCACGACGGCGTGGCGGCGGTGATGGTGGAGGAATTTTAGTAGGGTTATGCCGTGCATCTATGGAGAGGAGTAGAGCTACGAGGGAGAGGAGGGGCAGCACCGTGGCCTAGGGTGCGGCTGCCCTCTCTTTCCCTCACTATATATAGGGGGAAGGGAGGGGTGGATGCACCCTAGGGTTTCCCCCTAGGGGCGGCGGCCACAAGGGAGAGGAGGGAAGCTAGGGTTTGGGTGACCCCCCCCCCCTAGGTGCCTTGCCCCCCAAGCCAGAGGGGGTCGGCTGCCCTATGGGCGCCCCCACCTCCTAGCTGCATGGGGAAGGGGTGAGGGGCGCACAGTCCCCATGTTGGCTGATGTGCCTCCCCCCTTTTGGCCCATGAGGCCCGCAACACTTGTCGGGACCACCGAAACCCCTTTCGGTCTTCCGATGACTCCCCGGTACTCCCCGAAACACTTCCGGACTACGATTCCCATCATCCTATATATCAATCTTCACCTCTGGACCATTCTGGAGTTCCTCGTCACGTCCAGGATCTTATCCAGGACTCCGAACAACCTTCGGTCACCAACACAATGACTCAACTATACTTATATCGTCACCAAACGTTAAGTGTGTAGACCTTGCGGGTTCGAGAACCAATAGCGGGACCTGGATGCTCATATTGGTTTTGTAAAATACCAAAATTCTAAATTTTGGAATGTGATAATAAATAGATAGTTGTGATTGCTTGTGTGATGTGCTATGTGAAATTGAGTGAAATTTGAAACTTTTGAAAGTTAAATGAGAGAGAATGAAATGACTTTCCCAAACTTTCACTTTGCATTTATGTTCTCCATGAATTCAAATTCATATCAACACACAAAACCCTAGAGTGAAGATGACATGACTTCTTCTATATAAATAAAATGAAAAAGGGTTTTGGAAAAGATTTGAATTACGTTATTGAAATATTTCAAATTCAAAAAAAACTTTATGCAACTCAATGATTTTCATGAGACAAGATAAAATGACTTCTTCAAAATATAAGAAATATGAGTTGGAAGATCTTTTGAAATATTCTGCAACTCATTTTCAAATTTGAGTTATTGGGTTTTATTAAAATTATTTTTTCTCCAAAAATGAAATATATGGAAAATAGGGTAAAATGATTCCCTACAATAGAAAATTGGAGAAAAATGAGTTTGAAGTAATTTTAGTATTTCAAAATATTTTATTTTGATTTTTTATTAAACCAGGAGCACTGTTTGATTTATTTAAATTTGTGAGTATTTTATTTGACTATAGAAAATGTTCATGTTGTAGAGTTTCTTTTTCTAAAAATTTTGATATATAATATGCTATATATCATTTTTGGTCTTGTTATTTATTTCTATTTCTTATTTATGTCTGTTAAAAGAATGTCGGGGCCCGAACTGGGCCGGCCGAGCTTCAGCCAGGCCATGGCCCAGTGCCCGCACCGCCACATCTCCGGCTCGGGATAGAGTCCCGAGCGAAGCCGCCGCCGCAGGTGAGCCGTGACGTCGCCGGACTCCTCCCCCGCTTGCCCACTCGCCCAAGCTACTACTCTCCTCCTCCCTCTTATAAAGGGCGTCGCCCCGGCCCTCCTCTCCTCCTCCCAAGCCGCCGTCGCCGCCACCATCGCTGCAAGCTCACCGCCGCCACGCGCACCTTGCCGCCGCCCGCGCCCTACCCCGCGCCGCACTCTACCACCGCCCGCGCCCCGCTCCCACTCTCCGCCGCCGCCCGCACGCGCCAGCACCGTCGCCGCCCCACTGCCCCGTCGCTGGAGCTGCTCGTCGGACCCGCCGAAGCTCCGCCCGACACGCCGATCTGCCCCAATCCACCTCGGCGGTTTTCGATGAAAAACCGCCCGAACCGGTAATAAACCGTTCGGTTTTCCTTTTTTTAGTTTAGGTTTTTCTTTTAAACCGATCGGTTAGTTATTTAGAGTACGTCCGTTCATTTAGTTTCTGTAACGAATGAATTCGTTCGTTAGTCTCTGTTAGCGGACGTTCGCCCGATAGATTTTTCCTTTTCAGTTTTTCTTTAGTCAAGGACCCATATGTAATTATTTTCTTACAGTTTAGCCCCTGATCTTCAAACATTCACTACTTTTTCCTCGTTAGTCCAAATCGAGCGAAACCAACGCCAACTTCTTTGTTGTGATCTCATCTGTCCAGAAAAACCAACTAAAAATATTTTTGAAAGTTTTAAAATTTGAATTCAAACAGTTTTGAGCGTGAACTTCGTTTGTTCATAACTTGAGTTTTATAACTCCGTTTGAGTTGATTCCTTTTGCAAATCGAAGCTCTTGACCTAAACTTTCTGATAAGGCCAAATCCACTTAATTTTGGTACTGTTAGAAATTGTTTTTTGTAACAAGAGTTATTTGTTTGTTTTGAAGTTTTCCGAAGTGTTTTCTTCGTTCTTCCTGATCTTCTGAGTGATTGCTTATGTGTTGTTACTATTGCTTGCTTACGATAGATTGATCAGAGTGTGACGAGTAGATCTATCATGAGTTATGAGTGCAAAGAATCTTCATCAACAGTACAAAGCAAGCTAATACTTTGATCATATTTTTCAATACCCAGTTTTTACTTGCATTAGTTATACCCTCAAACACTTGCATGAGTAGGACTGGTTACATGTGATGTTGATTTGTAGTTCATGAGGTAGGAACCCAATGACTTGTGATCAAACCTGGGATTATATGTTTTGTTATTCATTGCTTAGCCATGCTTGTAGACGTGGATTGGTAAGATAGATTTCATGAAAGTTGTCAGTGTAATAATAACAAAGGGAGTGTTTAAGGTGGAAATTTAATACACGTCTGTGTGGATTGGTTGTGGCACCCTGGGGATGTACCAGTGGTTTGCCAGGGCACCCTAGGGGTACACCAGTGGCTTGCCCGGACACCTGGAGATATACCAGTGTTGTCCTAGGAAATTCCGGGGGTACCGTGTGATTATTCTATGGAATGCCACCCAGGCTCAAAGGGATCATATGATATTTTCATGCCTAGAAACTTCCATGTGCAGCCACAAGCCATTATGGGCTCTCGCATAGTTGAGTATGTTGTGTGAGCTCTTCCAGTGGTGGACTAGTAGATGTAGCGGGAATGTAGGTGTACCGTTCCATCTGGGGTAAAGAGTAAATGCTTCTGAAAGACTGCGTCTCGGTCATCCGGTTCTCAAATACCATGCAGTGAAAGAAATTGAACGGAGGCGATCGAGTCTTGTGGGGAAAAGTGCACAAACCTCTGCAGAGTGTACAAACTGATCATGATTAGCTGTGTCCACGGTGATGGACATCTTTGAGTATCTAGAAGTGGGTTATTTTATTGATCTCATCACTCTATTTAATTAACTTATTGGGTTATTAATGACTATGGTAAACTTTGGGATTTGAGATGGGGGTACCATTCTCAATATTGCTTAACTAAACTGAGTAGTAACTAAAATTTATTCCTTTGTTGTAGGGAAAAACTAGCTTTATGCTAAATAAACCTTACAACCTCCACCAGCCAAATATGCATGTAGTGATAGATATTGTTCATTATTATTCTATGGTGTGAATTTGCCAGTACATTCAATGTACTAACCTACATGGTTGCAGCGTCTCATGTTGTTGGAATTGCTACTTCTTGAGCTTGCGTTGTTTTCCCTCGAAGAGGAAAGGGTCATGCAGCACAGTAGCGTAAGTATTTCCCTCAGTTTTTGAGAACCAAGGTATCAATCCAGTAGGAGACCATGCGCGAGTCCCTCGTACCTACACAAACAAATAAGAACCTTGCAACCAACGCGATAAAGGGGTTGTCAATCCCTTCTCGGCCACTTGCAAAAAGTGAGATCTGATAGAGATGATAAGATATTTTTTTGGTATTTTTTTATAGATTGCAAAACAGAAGTAAAGTAAAGATAAATAGTAGATGGAAATTTATATGATGGAAGATAGACCCGGGGGCCATAGGTTTCACTAGTGGCTTCTCTCATGATAGCAGATTTCTATGGTGGGTGAACAAATTACTGTAGTGCAATTGATAGAAAAGCGCATAGTTTTGAGAATATCTAGGCATGATCATTGTATATAGGCATCACGTCCGTGACAAATAGACCGAAATGATTCGGCATCTACTACTATTACTCCACACATCGACCGCTATCCAGCATGCATCTAGAGTACTAAGTTCATAAGAACAGAGTAATGCCTTAAGCAAGATGACATGATGTAGAGGGATAAACTCATGCAATATGATATAAACCCCATCTTTTTATCCTCGATGGCAACAATACAATACGTGCCTTGTGATACGTCTCCAACGTATCTATAAATTTTTATTGTTCCATGCTATTATTCATGAAGTCTTGGATGTTTAATAGGCTTTATCATTCACTTTTATATCATTTTGGGGACTGACCTACTAATCCAAAGGCCCAGTCCAGATTGCTATTTTTTGCCTGTTTCAGGGTTTTGCAGAAAAAGAATATCAAATGGAGTCCAAACGGAATGAAACCTTCGCGAGAGATATTTTTGGAGAAAATCACGCACGAAGAACTTGAGAACCATGTCAGAAGAGCCACGAGGGGCCCACGAGGGTGGGGGCGCGCCCCCTGCCTCGTGGGGCCCTCGTGACTCCCCCGGTGCCCTCTTTCTTCCTATATAAGTCCACGTACCTAAGAAACTCCGTGAACAGAGAGAAAACCCTAATTCCACCGCCGTACCTTCTGTTCCCGTGGAGATCCCATCTTGGAGCTTGTTTTGGAGCTCCACCGGAGGGGGATCCATCACGGAGGCCTTCATCATCATCATCATCGCCCTCACCATGAGTTGTGAGTAGTTTACCACAGACCTTCGGGTCCATAGCTACTATATAGATGGCTTCTTCTCTCTCTCTGGATCTCAATACAAAGTTCTCCTCGGTCTTCGAGGAGATCTATTCTATGTAATCTCTTTTTGAGGTGTGTTTGTCGAGATCCAATGAATTGCGAATTTATGATCAAGGTTATTTATGAAAGATATTTGGTTCTTCTCTGAACTTTTTATGTGTGCTCATAATATCCTTGCAAGTCTCTTCGAATTATTGGTTTGGTTTGGCCTACTAGATCTATAGTTCTTGCAATGGGAGAAGTGCTTGGCTTTGGGTTCAATCTTGTGGTGTCCTTTCCCAGTGACAGTAGGGGCAGCAAGACACGTATTGTATTGTTGCCATCGAGGATAAAAAGATGGAGTTTATATCATATTGCTTGAGTTTATCCCTCTACATCATGTCATCTTGCTTAAGGCGTTACTCTGTTCTTATGAACTTAATACACTAGATGCATGCTGGATAGCGGTCGATGTGTGGAGTATAGTAGTAGATGCAGAATCGTTTCGGTCTACTTGTCTCGGACATGATGCTTATATAGAATGATCATGCCTAGATAGTCTCATAATTATTCGCTTTTCTATCAATTGCTCGACAGTAATTTGTTTACCCGTCGTAGAATATCGCTATCATGAGAGAAGCCACTAGAGAAAACTATGGCTCCCGGGTCTATTCTCAAGATATCAATCTACATCCACTTTACTTTTATCGTTTTTATTTGCTGTTCTTATAAACTAAAAATACCAAAAATATAAACTATCATCTCTATCAGATCTCACTTTCGTAAGTGACCGTAAAGGGATTGACAACCCCTTATCGCGTTGGCTGCGAAGTTCTTATTTGTTTGTGCCGGTGCGAGGGACTCGTGCATGGTCTCCTACTGGATTGATACCTTGGTTCTCAAAAACTGAGGGAAATACTTACACTACTGTGTTGCATCTCCCTTTCCTCTTCGAGGGAATACAACGCAAACTCAAGAGGTAGCACCTTGCTGCCCCTGCTATCACTGGGAAAGGACATCGCAAGATTGAACCCAAAGCTAAGCACTTCTCCCATTGCAAGAAAGATCAATCTAGTAGGCCAAACCAAACTGATAATTCGAAGAGACTTGCAAAGATATTTAAATCATACATAAAAGATTTCATAAAAGAATCAAATATTGTTCATAGATAATCTTGATCATAAACCCACAATTCATCGGATCTCGACAAACACACCGCAAAAAGAATTACATCGAATAGATTTCCAAGAAGATCGAGGAGAACTTTGTATTGAGATCCAAAGAGAGAGAAGAATCCATCTAGCTAATAACTATGGACCCGAAGGTCTGTGGTAAACTACTCACAACTCATCGGAGAGGCTATGGTGTTGATGTAAAAGCCCTCTGTGATCGATTCCCCCTCCGGTGGAGCTCCGGAACAGGCCCCAAGATGGGATCTCACAGGTACAAAAGGTTGCGGCGGTGGAATTAGGGTTTTGTCATGCTCTCGTATGTTTTCAAGGTACGTAGGTATATATACGAGGAAGAGGCACATCAGGGGAGCCACGAGGGGCCCACGGGGGTGGGGCGTGCCTACCCCCCTGGACGCGCCCCTGCCCTCGTGGCTGCCTCGTTCCTTCCCTGGCGTGTACTCCAACTTTTCTATGTTGTATTTGTTCCAAAAATAACACTCCCGAAGGTTTCATTCCGTTTGGACTCCGTTTGATATTCCTTTTTTGCGAAACACTGAAATAGGCAAAACAACAATTTGCACTGGGCCTTGGGTTAATAGGTTAGTCCCAAAAAATAATATAAAAGTGTATAATAAAGCCTATTAAACATCCAAAAACAAATAATATAATAGCATGGAACAAATCAAGAATTATAGATACGTTGGAGACGTATCAAACATCCCGAGCTTAATTCCTGCTCGTCCTCGAGTAGGTAAATGATATATACAGAATTTTTTTGATGTGGAATGCTACCCAACATAATTCTTAATGTATTGTGGCATGAATGTTCAGATCCAAAAGATTCAAGACAAAAGACTATATGGACATAAGAATAATAATACTTCAAGCATACTAACAAACAAATTATGTCTTCGCAAAATATCATGGCCAAAGAAAGTTCATCCCTACAAAATCATATAGTTTGGTTATGCTCCATCTTCGTCACACAACATACTCAAATCATGCACAACCCCGGTTTCAGCCAAGCAATTCTTTCATACTTAAATTTTTTTCATACTTTATCAACTTTCACGCAATACATGAGCGTGAGCCATGGATATAGCACTATAGGTGGAATAGAGTGGTGGTTGTGGAGAAGACAAAAGAGGAAGATGGTCTTACATCAACTAGGCATATCAATGGGCTATGGAGATGCCCATCAATAGATATCAATGTGAGTGAGTAGGGATTGCCATGCAATGGATGCACTAGAGCTATAAATGTATGAAAGCTCAACAAAATAAACTAAGTGGGTGTGCATCCAACTTGCTTGCTCACGAAGACCTATGGCATTTGAGGAAGCCCATCGTTGGAATATACAAGCCGAGTTCTATAATGAAAATTCCCACTAGTATATGAAAGTGACAGAACAATAGACTCTCGATTATGAAGATCATGGTGCTACTTTGAAGCACAAGTGTGGAAAAAGATATAAACATTGTCCCTTTTTTTGGGCCTTTCTTTTTTCTTTGGCCTTTCTTCTTCTTTTTTATTTCTTTGGGACAATGCTCTAATAATGATGATCATCACACTTTTATTTACTTACAACTCGATATTACAACTCGATACTAGAACAAAGTATGACTCTATATGAATGCCTCCGGCGGTGTACCCGGATGTGCAATGAATCAAGAGTGACATGTATGAAAAATTATGCATGGTGGCCTAGCCACAAATACGATGTCAACTACATGATCATGCATGGCAATATGACAATGATGAAGCGTGTCATATGAACGGAACGGTGGAAAGTTGCATGGCAATATATCTCGTAATGGCTATGGAAATGCCATGATAGGTAGGTATGGTGGCTGTTTTGAGGAAGCTGTATGGTCGGTGTATGGCACGAGCGAAAGTTGCGCGGTACAAGAGAGGCTAGCAATGGTGTAAGGGTGAGAGTGCGTATAATCCATGGACTCAACATTAGTCATAAAGAACTCACATACTTATTGCAAAAATCTACAAGTCATCAAAACAAAGTACTACACGCATGCTCCTAGGGGAAGGGTTGGTAGGAGTTAACCATCGCGTGATCCCGACCTCCACACAAAGGATGCCACTCAATGAAATACCTCATGCTTCAAATTTGTCACACAACGGTTACCATACGTGCATGCTACGGGACTTGCAAACCTCAACACATGTATTTCTCAAATTCACAACTACTCTACTAGCATGACTCTAATATCACCATCCTCATATCTCAAAACAATCATCAAGTATCAAACTTCTCATAATATTCAATGCACTTTATATGAATTTTTTTATTATACTCATCTTGGATGCCTATCATATTAGGACTAATTTTATAACCAAAGCAAATTACCATGCTGTTCTAAGAGACTCTCAAATAATATAAGTGAAGCATGAGAGATCAATAATTTCTATAAAATAAGACCACCACCGTGCTCTAAAAAGATATGAGTGAAGCACTAGAGCAAAACTATCTAGCTCAAAAGATATAAGTGAAGCACATAGAGTATTCTAGTAAATTCCGACTCATGTGTATCTCTCTCAAAAGGTGTGTCCAGCAAGGATGATTGTGGTAAACTAAAAAGCAAAGACTCAAATCATACATGACGCTCCAAGCAAAACACATATCATGTGGTGAATAAAAATAAAGTCTCAAGTAAAGTTGCCGATAGACGAAGATGAAAGAGGGGATGCCTTCCCGGGGCATCCCCAAGCTTAAGCTTTTGGTTGTCCTTGAATTTTACCTTGGGGTGCCTTGGTCATCCCCAAGCTTAGGCTCTTCCCACTCTTTGTTCCATAGTCCACCAAATCCTTACCCAAAAACTTGAAAACTTCACAACGCAAAACTTAACAAAAAATCTCGTGAGCTCCGTTAGTATAAGTAAACAAACCACCACTCAAAGGTACTATAATGAAATCATTCTTTATTTGTATTGGTGTTAAACCTACTGTATTCCAACTTCTCTATGGTTCATACCCCCCCCCCCGATACTACTCATAGATTCATCAAAATAAGCAAACAACTCACGAAAAACATAATCTGTCAAAAACAGAATAGTCTGTAGCAATCTGTAACTTTCGAATAATTCTGTAACTCTAAAAATTCTGAAACAAATTGGTGGACGTGATGAATTTGTATATTAATCATCTTAAAAAAGAATCAACTTAAAAGCACTCTCCAGTAAAAAAATGGTAGCTAATCTCGTGAGCGCAAAAGTTTCTGTTTTTTACAGCAAGATCGCAAAGACTTCACCCAAGTCTTCCCAAAGGTTCTACTTGGCACAAACACTAATTAAAACACAAAACCACATCTAAACAGAAGCTAGATGCATTATTTATTACTAAATAGAAGTAAAAGCAAAGAAAAGAAAATTGGGTTGCCTACCAACAAGCGCTATCATTTAACGCCCCTAGCTAGGCATGATACAAGAATAGATCTAGGTATTGCCATCTTTGGTAGGCAATCCATAAGTGGCTCTCATAATAGATTCATAAGGTAATTTGATTTTCTTTCTATGAAAGTGTTCCATGCCTTTCCTTGACGGAAATTGGAAAATCTAATATTTCCTACCTTCATATCAATAATTGCACCAATCGTTCTAAGGAAAGATCTACCAAGAATAATAGGACAAGTAGGATTGCAATCTATATCAAGAACGATGAAATCTACGGGCACATAATTCCTATTTGCAACAATAAGAACATCATTAATCCTTCCCATAGGTTTCTTAATGGTAGCATCCGCAAGACGCTAATTTAAAGAACAATCATCAAGTTCATGGAAACATAACATATCACACAAAGTTTTTGGGATCGCGGAAACACTAGCACCCAAATCACACAAAGCATAGCATTCATGATCTTTAATCTTAATTTTAATAGTAGGTTCCCACTCAACATAAAGTTTTCTAGGGATAGAAACTTCTAATTCAAGTTTTTCTTCATAAGATTGCATTAAAGCTTCGACTATGTGTTTGGTAAAGGCTTTATTTTGACTATAAGCATGAGGAGAATTTAGCACAGATTGCAACAAGGAAATACAATCTATCAAAGAGAAATTATCATAATTAAATCCCTTGAAATACAAAATAGTGGGTTCATTGCTATGTAAAGTTTTGACCTCTTCAATCCCACTTTTAACAATTTTAGCATCAAGATCTAAAAACTTCGAATCATTGGGACGCCTTTTAGCTAAAGTAGACTCATATCCAGTCCCATCTTTTTCAAGATTCATATTAGAAAACAAGGATTTAATAGGAGACACATCAATCACTTTTAGATCTTCATCTTTATTATCATGAAAACTAGAAGAACACGCTTTCATAAAGCAATCTCTTTTAGCACGCATCCTATCGGTTCTTTATTTTCACTCATCAATGGAAATTCTCATGGCTTTGAGAGACTCACTGATATCATGCTTAGGTGGAATAGATCTAAGTTTCAAAGAATCAACATCAAGAGAAATTATGTCCACGTTCCTAGCCAACTCATCAATCTTAAGCAATTTTTCTTCAAGCAAATCATTGAAATACTTTTGTGAATTCATAAATTCTTTAACACTAGAATCAAAATCAGAGGGCATCTTATTAAAATTTCCATAAGATTTGTTGTAGGAATTACAATAATTATTAGAGGAATTACTAGGGGGAAGGCCTAGAATTAAAGTTTCCTCTATAAGCATTGTTACTAAAATTATTCCTACCAACAAAATTCACATCCATAGATTCATTATTATTCTCAATCAATGTGGACAAAGGCATATCATTAGGATCAGAAGAAACACTCTTAGTAGCAAATAATTTCATAAGTTCATCCATCTTTCCACTCAAAACACTAATCTCTTCAATAGTATGTACTTTTTTACTAGTAGATCTTTCGCTGTGCCATTGAGAGTAATTAACCATAATATTATCTAGGAATTTAGTAGATTATCCTAAGGTGATTTCCATGAAAGTGCCCCCCGCGACCGAATCTAAAAGATTTCTAGAAGCAAAATTCAAGCCAACATAAAAATTTTGTATAATCATCCATAAGTTCAAACCATGTGTAGGGCAATTACGTATCATTAATTTCATCCTTTCCCAAGCTTGTGCAACATGCTGATGATTAAGTTGCTTAAAGTTCATAATATCATTCCTAAGAGAGATAATCTTAGCGGGAGGAAAGTACTTAGAGATAAAGGCATCTTTGCACTTATTCCATGAATCAATACTATTTCTAGGCAAAGAAGAGAACCAAGTTCTAGCACGATCTCTAAGCGAAAACGGAAATAGCTTCGATTTAAAAATATCATTATCCGTATCCCTTTTCTTTTGCATATCACACAGATCAACAAAGTTGTTTAGATGGGTAGCAACATCTTCACTAGGAAGGCCGAAAAATTGATCTTTCATAACAAGGTTTAGCAGAGCGGCATTAATTTCACAAGATTCAGCATCGGTAATAGGAGCAATCGGACTGCTAATAAAATCGTTATTGTTGGTATTGGAAAAGTCACACAATTTGGTATTGTCTTGAGCCATAGTGACGAGCAAGCAATCCAACACACAAGCAAACAAGATGCAAGCGAAAAGAGGCGAACGGAAAAAGGGCGAATAAAACGGCAAGGGTGAAGTGGGGGAGAGGAAAACGAGAGGTGAATGGCAAATAATGTAATGCGAGGGATAAGGGTTTGTGATAGGTACTTGGTATATGACTTTTGCGTAGATCTCCCCGGCAACAGCGCTAGAAATTCTTCTTGCTACTTCTTGAGCTTCCGTTGTTTTCACTCGAAGAGGAAATGGTGATGCAACACAGTAGTGTAAGTATTTCCCTTAGTTTCTGAGAACCAAGGTATCAATCCAGTAGGAGACCACGCGGGGGTCTCTCATACCTACACAAACAAATAAGAACCTTGCAACCAACGCGATAAAGGGGTTGTCAATCCCTTCTCGGCCACTTGCAAAAAGTGAAATCTGATAGAGATGATAAGATAATATTTTTGGTATTTTTGTTTTATAGATTGCAAAACAAAGTAAAGTAAAGATAAATAGTAGATGGAAATTTATATGATGGAAGATAGACCCGGGGGCCATAGGTTTCGCTAGTGGCTTCTCTCATGATAGCAGATTTCTACGGTGGGTGAACAAATTACTGTCGAGCAATTGATAGAAAAGCGCATAGTTATGAGAATATCTAGGCATGATCATTGTATATAGGCATCACGTCTGTGACAAGTAGACCGAAACGATTCTGCATCTACTACTATTACTCCACACATCGACCGCTATCCAGCATGCATCTAGAGTATTAAGTTCATAAGAACAGAGTAATGCCTTAAGCAAGATGACATGATGTAGAGGGATAAACTCATGCAATATGATATAAACCCCATCTTTTTATCCTCGATGGCAACAATACAATACGTGCCTTGCTGCCCCTGCTGTCACTGGGAAAGGACACCGCAAGATTGAACCCAAAGCTAAGCACTTCTCCCATTGCAAGAAAGATCAATCTAGTAGGCCAAACCAAACTGATAATTCGAAGAGACTCGCAAAGATATTTAAATCATACATACAAGATTTCAGAAAAGAATCAAATATTGTTCATAGATAATCTTGATCATAAACCCACAATTCATCGGATCTCGATAAACACACCGCAAAAACAATTACATCGAATGGATCTCCAAGAAGATCGAGGAGAACTTTGTATTGAGATCCAAAGAGAGAAGAAGACATCTAGCTAATAACTATGGACCCGAAGGTCTGTGGTAAACTACCCACAACTCATCGGAGAGGCTATGGTGTTGATGTAGAAGCCCTCCGTGATCGATTCCCCCTTCGGTGGAGCTCCGGAACAGGCCCCAAGATGGGATCTCACGGGTACAGAAGGTTGCGGTGGTGGAATTAGGGTTTCGTCGTGCTCTCGGATGTTTTCAGGGTACGTAGGTATATATAGGAGGAAGAGGCACGTCAGGGGAGCCATGAGGGTGGGGGCGTGCCTGCCCCCTGGACGTGCCCCCTGCCCTCGTGGCCGCCTCGTTCCTTCCCTGGCGTGTACTCCAAGTCTTCTGTGTTGTATTTGTTCCAAAAATAACTCTCCCGAAGGTTTCATACCGTTTGGACTCCGTTTGATATTCATTTTCTGCGAAACACTGAAATAGGCAAAAAAACAGCAATTTGCACTGGGCCTTGGGTTAATAGGTTAGGCCCAAAAAATACTATAAAAGTTTATAATAAAGCCCATTAAACATCCAAAACAAATAATATAATATCATGGAACAATCAAAAATTATAGATACGTTGGAGACGTATCAAGAATTATTCGACGAGTAAGTGTTACGTTTGGGTTGCGTTGTCTACACTCAACTTTGCCGTTGGTGTTGATGGGAATCCACAACTTTGTTGTTACTTCCGCTATGTTGATCGAGATAATAGTATTTACGTTACTTTATACATGTGATTTACCTCTGTTATAAATCCTCGAGTACTGTGTGTGTCAGCATACCGATCCAAGGATGACACTTAAAGCACAGAGACTTGATCCATTTGGGTCGGGTCGCTATAAGATGGTACCAGAGCCCATGTTGATTGTAGGACGTGACCCTAGAAACTGGCAAGCCCATAGGAAAGGATTTCTCCAAAACTTTATTTTCAAAAGGATTCTTTACCTCTCTTCTTTTCCGAGCTTTGTCAAATCTTCCCTTTTACCTTAAATAGCTAGACAATACCTTTTCCATATTTACCACTTCACAGTAAAGAGAATTTCACCATGCATTAGAAGTGTGGAAGCTACAACAGTGGATATTCCGAAGATTTGAAGAGTTGATGACTTTGAATAGATTTCGACTTTTAAGAAGACCAAACCACTGTTAGGTAGTTAGATGTGATTGTGAGCCGTCATTTGTTTGATGTTTTTCTGACGGCCACAAAATAAAACCCGTCTTTTCAAAAACTATTGTTTGTATTGAGTGTATCTCTCCCCACCTCCCTAATCTCATCCCAAAACCCTTGGACCCAATAGAGGATGAATGAAGATAAACTTGTATTTTCTGGACCGATGACCCAGCCGAAGGCAGAGCTATGGATACAAAACATTGAGGATCACTTCAGGAAAAATTTGATTGCAAGGAAGTATGAGATTCAATATGCTCTTCAGTACTTTACAAAAAGTGCTACAAGATGATGGAAAATGCATCAAGCCATAGAAGGATGTAGTGGAGCAAAAAGTTGGGAGGAATTCAAGAAGACTCTATTAAAATCCCGTCTCATCCGAAGGCTTGGTGACAACCCGAAGAAGAAACCTTGTGTCTGCAGGATTTGCGAAGAAATACGACACACCCAAAAGGAGCACAAGGATGAATGCCCTCATTGTGAAGAAAGTCACCCAGTTGAAGAATGCCCAACAAGGCAGATTACTTGTTTCTTATGTGAACGGACTACCCACTACCCTGCTCAGTGTCACATTTACCCCATGGTACAACGAACTATCCAGCAGAAGAAAGAAGAAATGAAAGAACCCCTCGTGGAAATTTTAGAAGAACATGTGATGAAGGAAGATGTGGAGGGCACACACAAAGAAGATCCAATTAAACTTTTCACCAAGTCATGTTATTCATGTGGAGAAGAAGGACACATTTCCCAGCATTGTTCGAGGGAGTATCTAGTAGAATTTCCGACAGTGGAATTTTAGTATGACCCATAGGAGGTAGAAGCCCCGATCAGAACGAAGAAGTCGAGGAAGAGAAAGAGCATGTGTCCCCAGAACAACCCAATTTTTGTGAAAAAGGACCTAAGTCACATCACATGTTACCGATGCAAGGACTTAGGTCATTACGTTAGCAACTGCCCAACAAGGAAGCCAAGAACCCAGTGAACCTAGATAGTCACCACGAAGTCCTTAGATTTTTATGATGTCATTTGTTTATGCTGCAAGGAAGTGAGGCATTTTGCGAGAGAAGGTTCAGACCCGAGGAAAGATTGAGCCGAGTAGTTGAGATCTTGATATTGGAATAAAGCAGGTAATAAATGTGGAATACATTTGTTCATTTGGATGTTGAGTTGAGAGTTATGGAAAGGACATTGTAATAGTTCGTGAAGCAATAGAAGTTGATATGTTTGGAATCTCATATGAAATGTTATGAGTTGTTGGATGATTGTGAGTGCTTATCTTGCTATCTCACCCAGACTAAAACCTAGAACCCATGGACAAGCTGATCCCAAACCTTACTCGGACAAACAACCACATTTCACCCAAGGAAATACATACATTATCCTGAATACCCCTTCTATCTTATACCTATAGAAGACAACCATTTACGAATCTTTTCTCAAGGGCCCAGAAACGATCATGACCTTGACTAGCGATCAGGATTACCCAAGGATCTTGAAGGACATGATGAAGCATATCCACCCTGAAGGAGATGCAGTCTACAAGTGTTATCCTTCCTTGGAGAATGGAGTTGAACTTTGGTACATGGAAGTACACCTCCACTGTGTGAAAGGAGTTTGCCCAAAAACTATGGGTCAATACTTTTTCATCTCTCGAGTACCACGAACAACATTCTTCTACTCTGTTCGAGAAGCTGCTATGGAGGTTATACGTTAGATTGGAGAAATACTTGCAGCAAGACTTCGTCACGCTCAGGAATGCCTGAGTGGAGTGCATGCAGAGATGATGGAGGTGAAGCACACGACCACTATGATGAAGCAAAAGATCGATGATTTCAAGAATCACATTGCACAATTCCAGTGGGACTGAAGCATCCTCAGCATGGACAAATAAATGAAGATGGAAGGAATGCTTAACCATACCAAACTATGTGGATGGCAGCTTTTGTAGTGAAGCACCTTTGAAATTTGAGAGTTGAATACTGGTTCAGGATGTAATAAAAGATTTGATATGAGGAGAATATGAATTACGGATGAACCAGTGCATTTAGTTTTTGTTTAGGGCGATATTTTTCTGTGTGAACCCTGGACCAATAGAAAGGAAAATGTTGCTCCAAATAGTGGAATTTGCACAAATAAGTTGGAGTTATTCTTGATATGATGCTTACCCCAAGGTTATGAAGGTAATATGTACAATTGGATTTAAAGAGGGTGTAATGCTGGAGTATGGAGCAATTGTGACTCCAAAGATGAGTTAAGGATATACCAGTTCTGAAGTGGGCCCATAAGTCGAGGACCTAAGGAGGCTACGTAATCGAAAGGGAACCATGAGACTTGTCAGAAGTAATATGTTTCTGATGTAATGAAGCAGGGCACTTTGCTAGAGATTGTCCCAATAAGAAGGAGACTTGTGCTAAGTAGTCGAGTTGAAGCATGTAATGGAAATGCAGGAGATTGTAACAATTTGAGAATCAATAAAGTTAGCATCATGGTATTGATTGGATTTTATGAGTTGTTACTATACGGGCAGTGAGTGAAATCATGATAAGTGGAATAAGATTTCAAAGAAACTAGAGTTTTTCATTTTAAGGGTGGTAGAACCCAACACCGTTACCCAAATACAAGTGGTTAATTACGTCAGACTTTGGAATGGACCACTCAATGATGAGTCTGAGTAATGAGATTGTAATTTGTACCAAGAGAAGTAAGGGATACAATACAATTGGATGGATTTAAGAATGCTAAGGAAGCCGGATGTTGGAATAATGATCAGTTGTAACCCAATGATGAGACCAAGTGTTACTAGTGATGAGAAGAGCCATAACCCACAGGCCCCAGGACCTGTCAATAAGCAAGCATACTCTTGCTGAAGGAAAACCCCTGGTAGAAGCTACGACTTTATCAATAGACGATCTTATAGGAATTTACGCAAACCCGAGGGTTGTGAAGAACGATAGTTGTTTGTTTGGCTTGCAGAATCAATGGAGTTATCCGAACTTAGTTCGTTGACAAGAGAAACTCTGCAATGCTTGTGAGGATGACCGAGTGTTAGAATGCGAGATTCACTAAACCATATACAAGGTAATGATTTGGGTGCGAAATGGATTGATCACCATACCGACTTACTCTTATTATTCGCCGATGTATACGGGGTGGTAAATCTGAGTGACTTACCTATAGTAGAGAGACGACGATGACAAAATCATGTTTAAACCTTAGAATGGTATGACAGTTTTCCATTATACAAGGCAGTTGTTGCCAACCGTAGGTCATACGGTGAGAATGAAGCCCAGACCCGTTTTCTGCGGGGACCCAATCAAATTGTTTGATGACCACCATGAGATATCGATAGTTGTTTAGTATTGGCGCCAGACCTGTCAGACCCAGTCCCGAAGAACCTTACCAAGATGAAAGGACATGATAATTGAGGACCAATGTTATGCCACTACCGGAAGGGACCAAAGAGGGGAGTATTCAGAAGATCTGAGAAGATCGACACTGTTAACTAAGGATGGAGTACTTGAGTTTTGATGGGACCGTAATCGTGATTCTAAGCGTGGTAGCACACTAGACCATACCGATCAATGGATTTGATAGGAAACCCCGAACCCCAATCTATTTCTTTCTAGCCTCTTCGAATCTCGAGGACGAGATTCATTTTAAGTGTGGTAGGTTTGAAACATCCCAAAATTCTAAATTTTGGAATGTTATAATAAATAGATAGTCGTGATTGCTTGTGTGATGTGCTGTGTGAAATTGAGTGAAATTTAAAACTTTTGAAAGTTAAATGAGAGGGAATGAAATGACTTTCCCAAACTTTCACTTTGCATTTATGTTCTCCATGAATTCAAATTCATTTCAACACACAAAACCCTAGAGTGAAGATGACATGACTTCTTCCATTTAAATAAAATGAAAAAGGGTTTTGGAAAATATTTGAATTTTGTTCTTGAAATATTTCAAATTCAAAAAAAACTTTATGCAACTCAATGATTTTCATGAGGGAAGATAAAATTACTTCTTCAAATTATAAGAAATATGAGTTGGAAGATCTTTTGAAATATTCTGCAACTCATTTTCAAATTTGAGTTATTGGGTTTTATTCAAATTATTTTTTCTCCAAAAATGTAATAAATGGAAAATAGGGTAACATGATTCCCTACAATAGAAAAATGGAGAAAAATGAGTTTGAAGTAATTTTGGTATTTTAAAATATTTTATTTTGATTTTTATTAAACCAGGAGCACTGTTTGGTTTATTTAAATTTGTGAGTATTTTATTTGACTATAGAAAAATGTTCATGTTGTAGAGTTTCTTTTTCTAAACTTTTTGATATATAATATGCTATATATCATTTTTGGTCTTGTTATTTATTTCTATTTTTTATTTATGTCTGTTAAAAAAACGCTGGGCCCCGAACTAGGCCGGCCCAGCTTCAGCCAGGCCACGGCCCAGCGCCCGCACCGGCCCATCTCCGGCTCGGGACAGAGTCCCGAGCGAAGCCGCTGCCGCTGGTGAGCCGTGACCTCGCCCGACTCCTCCCCCGCTTGCCCCCTCGCCCAAACTGCTCATCTCCTCCTCCCTCTAATAAAGGGCGTCGCCCACACCCTCCTCTCCTCCCCCCAAGCCACCGTCGCCGCCGCCGCCACGCACACCTCGCCGCCGCCCGCGTCCTACCTGGCGCCGCACTCCACCACCGCCCGCGCCCCGCTCCCACTCTCCGTCGTCGCCCGCACGCGCCAGCGCCGTCGCCGCCCCACTACCCCGTCGCCGGAGCCGCTCACCGGACCCGCCGAAGCTCCGCCCGACCCGCCGATCGGCCCCGATCCTCCTCTGTGGTTTTCGACGAAAAACCGCTCGAACTGATAATAAACCGTCCGGTTTTCCTTTTTTAAGTTTAGGTTTTTCTTTTAAACTGATCGGTTAGTTGTTTAGAGAACGTTCGTTCGTTTAGTTTCTACAACGAACGAATTCATTCGTTAGTCTCTGTTAGCGGGCGTTCGCCCGATAGATTCTGTTTTATTTTAGTCAGGGACCCATCTGTAATTATTTTGTTACAGTTTAGCCCCTGATCTTCAAACATTCACTACTTTTTCCTCGTTAGGCCAAATCCAACGAAGCCAACGTCAACTTTTTGTTATGATCTCATCTGTCCAGAAACCAAACTAAAAATATTTTTGAAAGTTTTAAAATTTGAATTCAAACAATTTTGAGCCTGAACCTTGTTTGATCATAACTTGACTTTTATAACTCCATTTGAGTTGATTCCTTTTGCAAATCGAAGCTCTTGACCTAAACTTTCTGATAAGGCCAAATCCACCTAATTTTGGTACTGTTAGAAATTGTTTTCTGTAACAAGAGTTATTTCTTTGTTTTGAAGTTTTCCGAAGTGTTTTCTTCGTTCTTCCTGATCTTCCGAGTGATTGCTTATGTGTGGTTACTATTGCTTGCTTATGATAGATTGATCGGAGTGTGACGGGTAGATCTATCACGAGTTATAAGTGCAAAGAATCTTCATCAACAGTACAAGGAAAGTTCATACTTTGATCATATTTTTCAATACCCAGTTTTTACTTGCATTAGTTATACCCTCAAACACTTTTATGAGTAGGACTGGTTACATGTGATGTTGCTTTGTTGTTCATGAGGTAGGAACCAATGACTTGAGATCAAATCTGGGATTATACATTTTGTTATTCATTGCTTAGCCATGCTTGTAGACATGGATTGGTAAGAGAGATTTCATGAAAGTTGTGAGTGTAATAATAACTAAGGGAATGTTTAAGGTGGAAATTTAATACACATATGGGTGGATTGGTTGTGGCACCCTGGGGCTGTACCAGTGCTTTGCCAGGGCACCCTGGGGATATACCAGTGGCTTGCCCGGACACTTGGGGATATACCAGTGTTGTCCTAGGAAATTCCGGAGGTACCGTGTGATTATTCTATAGAATGCCACCCAGGCTCAAAGGGATCATATGATATTTTCATGCCTTGAAACTTCCATGTGCAGCCACAAATCATTATGGGCTCTGGCATGGTTGAGTATGTTGTGTGAGCTCTTTCAGTGGTGGACTAGGAGATGTAGGGGGAATGTAGGTGTACCGGTCCATCTGGGGTAAAGAGTAAATACTTCTGAAAGACTAAGTCTCGGTCATCCGGTTCTCAAACACCATGCAGTGCAAGAAATTAAACGGAGGCGATCGAGTCTTGTGGGGAAAAGTGCACAAACCTCTGCAAAGTGTACAAACTGATCATGATTAGCCGTGTCCACGGTTATGGACATCTTTGAGTATCTAGAAGTGGATTATTTTATTGATCTCATCTCTCTATTTAATTAACTTATTGGGTTATTAATGACTATGGTAAACTTTGGGATTTGAGATGGGGGTACCATTCTCAATATTTCTTATCTAAACTGAGTAGTAAATAAAATTTATTCCTTTGTTGTAGGGAAAAACTAGCTTTATGCAAAATAAACCTTACAGCCTCCACCAGCCAAATATGCATGTAGTGATAGATATTGTTCATCATTATTTTGTGGTGTGAATTTGCCAGTACATTCAATGTACTGACCTACATGGCTGCAACGTCTCATGTTGTAGGAATTATTCGACGAGTAAGTGTTACGTTAGGGTTGCGCTGTCTACACTCAACTTTGCCATTGGTGTTGATGGGAATCCACAACTTTGTTGTTACTTCCTCTATGTTGATCGAGGTAATAGTATTTACGTTACTTTATACATGTGATTTACCTCTGTTATAAATCCTCGAGTACTGTGTGTGTCAGCATACCGATCCAGGGATGACCCTTAAATCACGGAGACTTGATCCGTTTGGGTCGGGTCGCTACAGGTTCCCACATATTATACGAAGATCTTATCGGTCGAACCTCGATGTCAAGGATTCAGTTAATCCCGTATGCAGTTCTTATTGTCTATCGATATGTTACTTGCCTGAGATTCAATCGTCGGTATCTCCATACCTAGTTTAATCTCATTACCGGCAAGTCTCTTTACTCGTTCCGTAATACAAGATCTCGTGACTAACTCATTGGTCACATTGCTTGCAAGCTTATTGTGATGTTGTATTATCGAGTGGGCCCTGAGATACCTCTCCGTCATACGAAGTGACAAATCCCAGTATTGATCCATGCCAACTCGAAAAACACCCTCGGAGATACCTGTAGAGCACCTTTATAGCCACCCAGTTATGTTGCGACGTTTGGTACACACAAGGCACTTCTTCGGTGTTAGTGAGTTGCATGACCTCATGGTTATAGGAACATATACTTGACATGCAGAAAACAATAGCAATAAACTTGATACAATCATATGCTACGTTTATAGTTTGGGTCTCGTCCATCACATCATTCTCCTAATGATGTGACCTCATTATCAAATGACAACTCATGTCCATGGCTAGGAAACCATAGCCATCTTCGATCAACGAGCTAGTCCGGTAGAGGCTAACTAGGGACATCTTATTGTCTATGTATCCACACATGTATTTTGAGTTTTCGATCAATACAATTCTAGCATGAATAATAAACGATTATCATGAACAAGAAAACATAATAATAACTTTTTTATTATTGCCTCTAGGGAATATTTCCAACAAGAAGTACGGGTCATGTGCCCCCATTCTCTCCACCACACGAAATAACAAGAGTTTGCGCATACAGAATTGTCGACAAAAAATGTATCAATGAATGTTGGTATGGGCTTAAAATAGTCTGTGTAGAGCAGCCATCCTCGAGCGACCCTACCGGTTGAAAACTCTTCACCCTTTGATTGAATCCTTGAAGTTTAGAATGTGTTCCATCTCCCTGTCGATTTTCTCTTGGATGCTCATGATCATCATCATTTCGGTATCTTCTTCCAACTCCGATGAATCGAAGAACTCTTTTGGCATTAATTCATCAAACTCCTTGTTTTGATACTCCTCATCTGACAAACTCTCTGAATCCACCGTTTTGCCTACAAAAGAATAAAAAACTGCTCAGACAATTTGTCGAACACATAGAGGGCAAGGAGCAGACCGAGAATAGCTGGATGTATAGAGGCGACGCATGGGGCGATGGGACTGACGGGGAGGAGTTTTGTGGCGGTGATGATGGCGCTGAGGGGTCGGGCCGGTGGCAGAGCTACGGTGGGAGAGAAGCTAGGGGAGAGTCGGTGCGGATGAGGGGGAAGAGAGAAGAGAAAAAGGGCTAGTCCCGCAAGGTCAGGGGAATTTGGTGGAATTTATGGTGAGTCTTGTATGTCGGATACATCACGGCAGACGTGGCCGTTACATCCAACCTCCTCATATTTGCCCCAAATATGGGCTGGATATGAAAATGTCGGCCAGCCTCAACGTATGAGGCCAGTTTGAGGAGGCTGGTTGGGTCATGATTTTATGAACGGTCACGAGCTGTCCACCCAACATATAGGGGCGTTTGAGGAGTCTGTGCATAGATGCTACGAAGACTTAGAGCATCTACAGTCGGACTCCTCAAATTGATCGGGCGGGCGCGGAGATCACTAACTGGACAGGAGAGAGAAGGAAAAAGGAGCAAAAAGTTGACCCAACCAAACCCCTCATATCATCCCTATACGTTCGGGCTGTCCGCGAAGCCTCATATCCGTCTCAAATATGGCAGGATATGAGGGCTCGCGGACGCGTCCGGGCGCATCCGTCAGTCCGCCACGTAGGACGAGTCCCCATCCCGGACCACGTTTTCTCTTTCTTTATTCATTATTTTCTTTCTCTTTTCATTTCCACCAATTACATGCAAGTAACCGGACGTGTGAGAAAAAAAAAACTAAGAAGTGTGGCTGCCCGGACGAAAAAATAGGATCTCAAAACGGACACGCCCCGGTGGCATTTGAGGGGCCGAATTAGAGGTGACTGAAGATGCTCTTATGGCGCATGATTAGGGCCTCTGTCATGCGGCGTGTGAGTTAGCTTTTCCCGTCGGGTCTTTTGCCCCTCTTGCGTTCTCACCTGCTCATTCCCGCCGGGCGTTGCCCCCCTGCGACAGAATCCCCCCTCCGACGAGCCCGCAAAGCCGCTTTGCCCAACATGGGATAGATGAGGAGATGCCTCAACAGCAGCACACATGAAACAATGCATGCACTATGCATGTGAGCCCACCGGTGACACAGCGTAGCGGCCCCAAGTGGCAGCGAGCCTTCGATGCGTTACCAGAGTTTGGGTGTGTGCGCGGTGCGGCGAGAGAGCGCGGCCACCTGGTCCGGGGACATTCTTTCCGTTGGTACGGTACGGTGTCGGGTGCCCCCCCTTCGGCGTCTCTTGGGGGCCTATAGATAACAGTTATCGCCGCTTTAAAAAACACAAGTACAGTAACAACAACCCTCTCTCCCGATCCAACCAGCCAACTACTAAGCCAAAACTAAATCTGTTTTACTTGCCTCGTGCCGACTCCGTTCACTGTGCTCTGCAGAATACGAAGTCCATGGTCCCGGCACATCACGTCGTTCCTTGAAAACGGAAAGCTCGGTTCTTGAAGGAAGCAAACCCACTCCGCCGGGGACGACGACGATCTGGGTCCTGATTGGCGAACCCAACTTCCACGCATCATATGCTCGCGTCGCGCATGGCCCGAGTGGCTGCCCGGGGAGCAAGAATCCGTGTTAGGCGTAGTGCACGTCGCTCCACCGATCGGGCGTGGTTTCAGATACGGTCACGGGTAAGATAAACCGCACTGCAGGGCATTCGGTCCGGATAAATGCCATTTTTCGCCTTCAAAGTTTAGTAGCCGGCTGTTTCTGAGTTTTCTAGGTTCGGATACGCGCAGATCCTGAAAGATCACATTTGGCACAGTACTGTAATTTGTTATGCGGTGAATTGGTGAGGGAAGGCACACACTGCCTGCTACGTCCAGTACAAAAGGCAGACATGAAACATCTTTTACTGTCTGTAACGGCGGTGAATCTTCAGAGAGTCAGGGAGAGATAGAGCTCTGAAAAATTCTCTTGGCTTTACAGTTGTCGTAAGGCTCAACCAAGACCCCGAATCGTTGTGATTGTCCCAGGCTCCCAGCCTCCAACTTTCTTCTTTTTTTTGACCGGAACCAGCCTCCAACTTTCACTGAGACGGAAAAGCCATGGCTAGCTGCTCATTCCTCCACCATCTTTTCAGGGCAGAGCGTGGCTACTACACACCCTCCACGCTACACGCATGTCACCACTCATTTTCGTTCATGGTTTAGTTGTGTTGTTTGCCAAGTAAAAGATTCCTGAAGTGAAAACTTTGCAGCGTTTGTCATCCTGTCGTCGGAAAAACGTTTTTCTCCAGACTGCCAAATTACTACAATGGCGATCCTCCAAGTGCTTGATGGAGAAATCATTTGTGGGGCAGCCAGCCAGTGAGGCGATGGATCATGCAAAGGCTCAAATCTGCAAGTAATATACATGCACTCTATGGTACTGTAACAAATACGAAACTCTGAAGCTGTAATAAGCAGGCAGCTGTATCTGTGTACGATGAAGCGACATGATAGCTGCTGGATACCTGCCATGAATATGCTTTCTGCTCGCCCTCGTCGGAAGAGAAAGCAAGACTGGCCGATTGGCATCATAAGAGCGCTCGATCGCCAACTTACATACAAAACAAAATAAATACAGGGAAGCAATCCAAGAAAGTACATCTATGATGTCTCATTAAGCCCCCGGATCTTGGAGAAGTCCTGTGTGCAGAAAAAAGATCTCGGAAGTGTAAACTATATACACAAGATACACAAAGGTGACATTTGTACCATTCTTCATCTTTAATTAAGGTTCAGGTCTCAAGTTCAAACAAAATCTCTACTTGATGGCAAATGTGAGTCTGCCGAACAACATATTCATCTCCTTTGGTTTGTCAACAAAGCCACTTCTTTCCCACCATCTTTTGCAAAGAAGTATGGAGTGTTGTCTCTTCTACACGTTCGAAAAGTTGTCGCGAGCTGCGAGCTGCAATCGATTGGCAACTTCTTTTTTGTTCACATGTAGCACTAGTTGGTTCTCGCATGAATAGATTCGACACTGGGCGATGCTTATAATTCGTTATGAGTACACACGATACGATTCCAATATCAGAGGCAAATACACAGCACTGTAATAAGCGAACCGCGCCCTTGCCGAGGGACGAACCGGCCGGCATGGTTGTCCTTCTTTCGGTGGAAAATGGCGCTCTGGCACGCCTGTATAATAGAAGCCACGCTGTCTGAAGAGTGTCGTCCCTGAGCGGCATGATAATACAGTATAAAGCTGCGCAGGGATTAGTACAGTGTTGTTTTTAACCACTGCACTTGCACATCTTTTCCTATGGTTATGGCCCTCATTACAGCCTTTTTCCTGGGATTAGACAAAGGAAATTCATTTTTTTTTGAACACAGTACAGACGCAAGCGCTCATACATACACGCATACACTCAACCCTATGAACGCACACACGCACACCCTACCCCTATGAGCACCTTCGAGAGACTGAGCCGGCATATCATCTTGAGATTTTACATCCACTGAAAGCATGTCGCCGGAAATCCTGAAATAAATCCAGGATATATGCGAGCACCAGGATTTGAACCCTGATGGGCTGGGGATACCACTGTCCACCTAACCAACTCAACCACAGGAAATTCATTTGTCAGCGGAACATTGCATGTTGTCTGATGAGTGTTTCGAATTGCACAATAAAGCTGCAGACGAGCATTGAGTACAGTTAGCTTAGAACCAAAGTCACCCATGTACTGCCGCAAAAAAAAAACTATTTCTGCACAGAAGTTGTCCCTTCTTTTCTTTTCTTTTTTCTGTCAATATAAAGTTGTAAGACGATTCACCATTCACATTCAGTCATTCAGCCGTAGTTAAAAAGAATGTACACCGGACTTCCAAATATCAGAAGTGTGTGTGCTAATCAGAAACACGTGCGCGAATGAATCTATGATTGAATGGTTAGAGGGACAATGGTAATCTCAGCTCATCTGGATTCAAGTCCTAGCGCTCGCATTATTCTTGCATTTATTCGATGACGAGGCACTTATGACGACTTCGTAAATCTCATGATGATATGTCGACTTAGTCTCTCGAAAATGCTTATAGGGGTAGGGTAGAGTGTGCGTTCCTAGAGATGAGTACATGTGCATATGCATGAACGCATCCGTCTATACCGTGTTCAAAAGAAAAATCAGAAACATGTGCGTAAGGTTGAATGAAGCTCTGGAGGAGCATGTATGTGGTCATGATTAGTGATTCCGGTGAGCACTCGGCCGGCCTAGCAACTCTTGAGCTATTCTAGTAGTACTATGTTCAATAAGCTGCAACTTTTCCAGCTTTGCGAGATTGCTCTTATTGACGTTGGCAGAAGCAGTGCTTGCAAGAATGGGTGTATTATGGCTTCTCCACGATTGATTAATAATCGGTGCTAGGTAATTACTCCCTCCGTCCCAAAATACTTGTCATCAAAATGGATAAAAGGAGATGTATCTAGAACTAAAATACATCTAGATACATCCCCTTTTATCCATTTTGATGACAAGTATTTTCGGACGGAGGGAGTACCTTTGACCAGCCTTTTCCATCTTTAGTACGTACTACACCTAATCTACATCGTACAACTGTCCCGCGCGCTAGCACCACCAATCTTGGAGTACCCAACAACACCAAGCTAGGGCGCACGCGGCATGATGCAGTTTCGGCCCCGGAGCGGCCGATGCCGTAGCGCAAAGCGACTTTTGCTCGGCACACCACACCGCCCAGCCGGCGCGCGCGCCCCCGGAGGCAATGAATGGCCGGAGAGCACGAGTTCTCTTTTGCGAGCCCTCGGCCGTGGCCATTGCGGCGGCAGCAGCGGTAGTAGGCCGCGCACTGGGCTCAATGATGGTCCCGGCCATGGGTGGAGCTCTCGCGCGCTCAGCGCAGCTGCGCAGGCCATGGACGACGGCTCGGCACGCAGCACGAAGGTCTCGCCGAGGCGCACTCGGACAGGCAGAGCGCGACAGCAATTCGCACAGGCTTTGGCTTGGTGCCTATGTATCTGTGTGCTGATGCATGACCACAAGCTATAGTTCGGCCGCGCGAAACACCATGAGTAGCGCCCTGCGTCAGCGCCTCCTCAAGCCGGCCCCACCATCTTGCCCTAGACCCTGATCTACTCTCCCAGCCTTGCTCGCTTTACCGATTACTATTCCAGGCACGGAGAATCCAAGGCTACACGAGCCAAGACCAACTGATCTCTGCTGGCCTTTCAGGCAGCACGGTGGCCTTGATTCACATTCACAGTGCAAGGCGCATGTCCGGCGACGTGATGGATGATGGTGCAGTCCTACGTATTACTCCCTCCGTCCAGAAATATTTGTCATCAAAATGAATAAAAGGAGATGTATCTAGATGTATTTTAGTTGTAGATACATCCCTTTTTGTCCATTTTAATGACAAGTATTTTCGGACGGAGGGAGTACCTCGTTACAGCGAAACACGGGCGGTAATAATCAGTGCAGTGAGTCACGGCCACGAAGCCTTGTTTTTCCATCAAGCAGCTTAAGGCGACATTGTATGCATGGGACCAAGATTTTGATTGAGCACGCTTGATCAAAGGCACCTTACGTAGGTCACGAGCGATGACGCGGGGCAATGTGATCAGGTCAAAGTCGACACAAAGCCATTTTCATCGAGAAAAGATTCAAAGCTATATCGCTTTTGCGCGGCCGGCGTGGCCGTCCCGAAACCCCATCTGCTAGCCCCGCCGCTGAGCTCACAAAGTAGAGCTCGATCCTGCTGCTTAGATTCACTTTACGAGCATCGTCCATTTTGCCTCAAGTTATCATGCACCCTCGTCTCTCGCCACGCCGGCCGTGATCACCATGAGCCGTCCGTCCCTACGGCGAGGCCAGTGGAGCGGAGCCTACTGCCAATGCCGCACGGCCAGGCGCGCCGGCTGATTCTAGGAGCCGTCCGATGCATGATCCAGCGTACCAGGCGCCAGTTTTACGTACGCTGCCTGAAGATTCAGCGGAGAGTGAGGGGGTTGGTGGACTGTGATGCAATGGCTAATGATGAGCTTTATCAGACACGGCGGAGGAATCTCCAAGGAACAAAAGCCAGCATCCATTGACATATTTCACAGGCTCATCTCGCCGCATTGCCTTCCCCTTTAATCATGGCATTGCATGGAATCGGACGACATGAACAGACCGTTGCCCTTCAATTAAACATGAACGAGACCATATGTGATACTCTGCTCCCCCATTCTCGGTTTGAGTCGGCCTGAGTATGTGACGGTTCTTTTTTTTTTTTTTTTTTTGC
>LR738715.1:181056334-181151282 GCA_902687465.1 Secale cereale | reverse complement strand
TTTTGCGAGTGTGCATGTGCCGAGTTAACAGTTCGTTTTATGTGCATATATTTTTCAACAAAGAGTGAGTTTTATTGATTCAAAATGAAACATCAAATGAATACAAACACAATAAGCACACATACGGCCTCTACATCACTTAGACACACATCCATCTACATAAATAAGATATACACAAACAACGGATCCTCCCCTCAAAACAAAACAAAAAAGCGGATCCTATTCGCTGCGTTGAGCCGGGATAGCGATCAAACGGTACCCTCTGCGTGCCTTGTCCTTTTGTATGGGCTGGCCCATTTCGCATCTTTTCCGCATGGTTTTGAAAATGTTCTAGAACCTTCCTTGAACCATTTTTTCTTCTTCGTTCTTTGTTCTTTGTTCTTTAGTGTTTTCTTTTCCCTTTTTCTTTTTTTTTATGTTTTCTCTATTCCTTAACCTTTTTTTCTTTTTTTTTCTTATTCAAATGCACCACCTTTTTAACATCACGAACAAATTTTGAAATCATCAAATTTTCAGAAAATTGTGAACAATCTTCAAATTTGTGAATAGTTTTTGTAGTTTTTAAAAAAGCGGGAAATTGTAAACATTTTTAAAACGTGTGAACACTTTTTTGAAAATCGTGAACATTTCAATAATATCATGAACATTTTTGGAATGCCTGAACATAGTTTTGTAATTTTCAAAAAAAATTGAAGTCACGGATTTTTTTTTTGCGAATCATTTTATGAAATTCCAAAACATTATTTAATTCACCATTTACATAAATTTCATAAACATTTTATTAATTCACCATCATTTTGTTCCAATATGTGAACATTTTTACCTAAAGAATATTTTTGTTGTTTAAACTCGAGAATACTTTTTGAATTCATGAACAATTGGTCAAAATTTTAAGTTTGAGAACATTTAAGAAATCGGCAACAATTAAAATTTTGAGAACTTACTTTGTACTCATGTTTGTATTTGAATTCGAGGACTTTAAAAAAATGTATTTCAATAAATTCTTTTAAAAAATCAATGTTTGTTTGAAATACTAAAATAAAAAAGAGAACAAAGGAAAAACCACGTGAAAAAAATAATAGGGCCGCCCGCCCCGCACACGGGCCTGCCCAAAGCGATCGTGGGTGGAAATACATGGTGCGCATTTGCTGGACTAGCATCGAACAACGCAGTGAATAGGAGTCTCGTACACACACTGTCGGAGATATTGACCATGGGTACCCTCGGCGCCTATCCTTCGTATTTTAAGACAAATGACAGCCGCTTGGTCCGCTGCGGCCGTCAGCTCCTCGAGCCGCCTCCTAAGGTAGCCTGTCCTAGGAGCCGGATGTCAGTAGGCGGCAGGGACCCAGCAGGCGGCGACACCAACACCACCAGCCAGCAGACGGCCCCGCACTCCTTCCTCAGGGAACACGCTGGGGGACCCCTGCGCGGCGGAGGCGTGGCTACAGGAGAACATGTCCTTAAAAGATCTCTAAGGGTGTGGCTACAGTGGCCGTGTACCTTATAAATATCCCCTAAGCGGCGGGTCACTGTAGCCACGAAGCTCGTGACCAAGCAACGGTCAGAGGAGGCCACGATCCCACTACCCGCAAACGGCGGGGCCAGCAGGCGGCTGGCCCCATCGGTCAGCGGGTAAGCTCACGAACAAGCCGCCCCTGGCAGGCGGCCAGGGGAGAGGGCCGTCTGGTAGCAGACGGCAAACCCCACCCTAGAAGTCCGAGCCTCATCAAGATGACGGGATGGGGGCGAGGGGGCAGCGTACGGCGAGAGGCGACGGCATTGTAGCCACTTTCTTCTTGACAAGGCTGTCGTCAGCAAAAGCACCCCCACAATGAAAGACAATCACGAGGGCCCCGCAGGCGGCGGGCCCCAGCAGACAGGCGGCGAGGCCGGCGCCAGAAGACACTGACGGCTGAGGGCCACGCCGTCGAGTTTACCATTGTACCCCTAGGGGGTAGGCCTATATAAACCCCCCAGGGTTCTCCATGAGGGGGTGGGTTGTTGGAAGATCACAAGATTAAACCCTAGATAGAGAAAGGAGGTGAGCTAGCCTTGTTCATCCTCTTCCTTTAAACCTCACAGCTCAAGGAGCAATCTGGTAGCTACTTTAGTGCCATCAGTCATGACGCGGAGCCCCCGCAGAGCAGGACTAGGGGTGTTATCTCCTCGGAGAGCCCCGAACCTGGGTAAGATCCGTAGGCGTCCTAAGTTTCGCTTTATCCCGCTTCCCGAGCGCGGCGACGTTCTATTGACCCCATGCATAATAAGCCATCCGTTGGCATATGTCGTCCCAAAACCCCGACATTTGGCGTCCACCATGGGGCTAGGTGCACCGTCGCCCGGAGACATGTTCTGGACGGGAACCTTGTTCCTTCCTGGCGAGAATAGCCAGCCCGGCACGCCCACTGGCGTGGAGACCGGATAATTAAGCTACAGTAATCCTCCTCTAATGATGCCATGTCACCACTGTTACTGTTGCTAATCCTCACTTGATCCAAATCTTAGTTCGAACTCAAATTCGAATTAAAGTTCCAAATTCAAATTTCTCAAACATGCAAAACAAATTGTTCAAAGTGTGTAAAATATTCCATAACTAATTGTAGTGGTGAATTGACCTTTTTGTAAAGTGTTCCAATGCCCTAAAGTAATTAAAACAGTGGCTAAATCTTTTTCACCCAAATGCTTTTTAACTAATAAAAATGCTAAACTAATTTGTTTAAACTACGAAACTTATTTTGGAAGTGGCCTAATTTGTTATACTAAATTTAGAAGTAAGTTTTACATTTTATATAACTAAAACAAAAGGAAACTAATTGGAAAACAGAAAAGTTTTATAAAGAAAAGCAAAACTAAGAAAAGGTAAGGAAGAGAAGGAAATGCTTCTGTGATTACGGCCCAGCCGCGCGCAGTAACCAGCCCAGCCCTCTAGGGGGCCTTTCCCCTACCTCCTACTGCTCACCGCACGCGGTGGCCGTCGGGCGTGCGTCCATGGCCGCGGATGGCCACGCGGCAGCCATCCGACCTTTCCCCGACGTCTACAAGGTCATCGTCGACCCCCCGCTAACCCTAGCTCGACCCCATCCTCTCTCTCGTGCCCGTGATTCCCCCTTCCCAGATCCCCTTTCACCCGAGCGCGCAGATGACCTCGCAACCAGAGTAACCGCGGCCACCGCCGCCCCCACGTCCCCGGAGCCTGTCCAGGAGCTCCCTCATCCTCGCCTACGTCGGCTACGACGCCCCGTTCTAGTTCATCGCCACCGCGACGCCCGTTCGAGGTCGTCTTCTACCTCCGGACCCGACGCCGTGCGTCGTCGTTTCTGGCACCGTGGGCCCACCCCGAGCCCTCTGCCATCCCCTACCGCCCCGCTGTGAGCACCGCTTCCATTTCCCTTCTCCCCGTGCTCTCCTAGATAGCCTTAGCTCACCCCCGACGCACTCGTGTCCCGCCGTCGTGGTGAAGCTCGTCGCAGGGGCCACCGTTGCCGCAGGCCGCGTCCGAGCTCGTAGTCCAGCTCCTGATGACCCTATGAGCCCAACGCACACACGCACGCAATTCCCCGCGCCCACCTGCAGAAGCCCGACGCCGCTCATTGCTTTAGTCGCCGTTGGTGCTTCCTCCTACTCCTGCTGCTCCGTCGCCGCCGCCCCGCGCTGTGCTCCGCCCGCTCCTCCCGTCGCCCTGCTAGCGCCGCTTGTGCGCTGCGCTCGCCCCTACCGCGCTGCTGCTTGGCTGCCCCGCCGCTTGTTGCCTACGGCTCCTCTGCAGCTGCGCGCGCCCAGTCGGCGCTCATCGCGGCCGGCCCGCGCCACCGGCCTCTGCCGCGGGCGAGCGCCCGCCTCCCCCGCTGCATCCCGCCCGCCACCGTCGGGGACGCGCTGGGGCCTCTCCTGGCCGCGCCGTTCCCCCGACCTCGTCGGCCGCCCTCCCCACCGCGCCCTTCCTCGCCTCGATGGCTTCGGGTGCGGGCGCCAGCACCCGGGCGCCTGTAGCCCGTCGCCCGCTAAGGTTCCCCCCGGGCCACTGACTACTGGGCCCAGCCCCCCCTAAAATGAAAGAAGTAAATAAAATTAATTTTGTAAAAATATTTAATTAGTTAGTTAAACAAGTAATTAACTTAGTTAATTAATCCTATTTTTGCCTAATGCTTCTATGACAGAAGGGCCCCACTGTTAGTTAAACAAATAGGCTTGTTATAATAAAAAACAGAGTCAATGACAAGTGGGACCCAAACACTATTCACCTTTTGACTAGTCAAAAGTTGACTGGGGTCAACTCTGTTGACTGGACCACTCCTGGCCCCCATCGGTCATACACTCAGGCTAGTGTAGAGCTAGGTGAAAAATGTTTATTCTGTTTTTAATTCGAATTAATAATAATTTTAGAATATTATTAAAACTTTGAAAATTCATATAAAATAAACCATAACTCGGATGGAAAAGTTTTATATATGAAAGTTGCTCAGAATGACGAGACGAATCCGATTACGTGATCCGTTCGTCCACCACACATCCCTATCATAGCGAACATGCAACTTTCCCTCTCCGATTCGTTTGTCCGAAACACGAAACACCGGGGATACTTTCCCGGATGTTATCCGCCTTCACCGGTATCGTGTAGCACCGCATTAGAGCACCCTAGCACTGCGTATTGACTTGTCATGCTTCTTTGTTGCATCTGTATGCTTTGTATTTATTGTTTCTCCCCCCTCTTCTCTCCGGTAGACCACAAGACTGATGTTACCTCGGTGATCGACTACGGTGTTGACGACCCCTCCTTCTTGCCAGAGCAACCAGGCAAGCCCCCCCCCCCTTGATCACCAGATATCGCCTATTCTCCTCCCTCTTACTCTTGCATTAGTTTACTACTGTTGTTGATTCGATAACTCCTATTCTGATGCATAGCCTGTCATTGTTGCTACCACTTTTGATACCTTTACCTGTTATCCTAATGCTTAGTATAGGATGCTAGTTTTCCATCAGTAGCCCCACATCCTTGTCCGTCTGCCATGCTACACTATCGGGCCATGATCACCTCGGGTGGTGATCACGGGTATATACTATATACATACTTTACATGATACATGATGTGACTAAAGTCGGGTCGGCTCTTTGAGTACCCGCAGGTGATTCCGATATGGGGGCTGAAAGGACAGGTGGCTCCATCCAGGTAGTGGTGGGCCTGAGTTCCCGACGGCCCCCGAGTGGATCTTTGTGGCGGAGCGACAGGGGCAGGTTGACACACCCAGTCGAGAGGTGGCCTGGCCCTGGTCGTTCTCCGCGGTGATTTTCATAATAACACGCTTAGCGAGTTTGGATATTTGATCTGAGTCTGGCCATTTGGTCTATACGCACTAACCAGCTACGTGGGCATAGTTATGGGTACTCGACGTCGTGGTATCAGCCGAAGCCTTCTTGACGTCAGCGGCTTAGCGGCGCGCGCCGGGTTGGACCGCGTCACGCAACTTCCTTAGTAATGGAGGTTGCTAGGTCTGCTCACCGGCCGCCCTCGCAACGTGCAGGTGTGCATTGGGCGATGGGCCCAGACCCCTGTGTGCTTAGGACTTAGACCGGCGTGCTGACCTCTCTACTGTGCTTAGGTAGGGCTGCGACGTGTTGATCTTCCGAGGCCGGGCATGACCCTGGAAAGTGTGTCCTGCCAAATGGGATCGAGCGTGCTGGGATATGTGGTGCACCCCTGCAGGGAAGTTAATCTATTCGAATAGCCGTGTCCCTCGGTAAAAGGACGACCCGGAGTTGTACTCCGACCTCATGACAACTAGAACCGGATACTTAATAAAACACACCCTTACAAGTGCCAGAGATAACTCGGTGGTTGCTCTCTCACAGGGTGTTGTGCGGGCGGATAGCCGAGTAGGACTATGCTATACGATGTTACTTGGTGAACTTACCATCTACTCCCTTCTACTGCTGCAAAATGGAGGTTGCGAGAAGCGAGGATGCTTGTTACTTACCCTCTTCTCTCTTCTACTGCTGCAAGATGGAGGTTACTAGAAGCGTAGTCTTCAATCGGATTAGCTATCCCCCTCTTATTCCGGCATTCTGCAGTTTAACCCACATATATTACCCCTTTACACAGATACCATTGCATATGTAGTATAGATCCTTGCTTGCGAGTACTTTGGATGAGTACTCACGGTTGCTTTTCTCCCCCTTTTCCCCTCTTGTTCCTTCTTCTCGGATGATGCAACTAGATTGAAGGAGTCTAGGAGCCAGAAGATCCCCGATGATGTTTCTACATGGAGTTCGGCTTCGAGGAGTAGTTAGGAGGTTCCAGGCAGGAGGCCTTGCCTTTTCGATCATTGTTACTTTTGTGCTAGCCTTCTTAAGGCAAACTTGTTTAACTTATGTCTGTACTCAGATATTATTGCTTCCGCTGACTCTTGTGTTTTCGAGCTTTTGTATTCGAGCCCTCGAGGCCCCTGGCTTGTAATATAAAGCTTGTGTTATTTTAATTTGTGTCTAGTGTTGTGTTGTGATATCTTCCAGTGAGTCCTTGATCTTGGTCGTACACATTTGCGTGCATGATTAGTGTACGGTCAAATCGGGGGCGTCACAAGTTGGTATCAGAGCCGACTGCCTGTAGGAACCCCCTTTCCAACTCCTTGGCCGAAGTTGAGTCTAGTCTTTGAAAAACTGTTTTACTAACTTGGCTGTGTGGCTTATGGGCCCACGTCGCCAATTGGGTGGTATTAGGATCTTTTACTCCTCGTCTATACTCTGGGACTCTGTTCTCTCTTCTATTCTGGTTAAATGAATTTACTATCTACATTAGATTCTCGTAACGACTTTCCCCGGAGAGCCCCTTTAGTCTAGATGGTCGCCTGCTTCATCAGAAGATTCTGGAGATAATATTCGATGTTTTTTCCAAGACCCTTGTGCCCTTCGCCATTGCAATTCCATATCACCGATAAATCCCTAAGGATAGCTGCCTACACTTGTCGTCCCTACCTTCATTTCAATTGATCTTATTATTACAAGATACCCTAAAATACTTCGGATATTCCGAGAATCCTTTGTGCCTGCTGCCTTGTAGCTCCTTTTCCGCATGAATACATGTATGAATAATTCCTCACACTAAGCGAGGATTCGTTCATCCTCAGTTGTTCATGCGTTTCTCAAAGGTCTTCGAAAACATTATTCAATCTTCCAAAATCCTCAGCAACCTATTGCTCTAGAAAGTTTTAACTGCTTGCATTATGGTTACTTCCAGATGTCTAGCAAAGTTCATTGACATCCTTTGTCATTATCATTTTGAGTCTGTTGATTCAACATGTTGCGAATGCTCGCAATCCTCGATCGTAGGATTCATCCTTCCGGCTCAGCCGTCATATTGAATATGAGTTGGTTCTCGACCAACCAAATTGTCATCGATTGCACCCCTAAGTCATTTCAACTTACCCATCCTTAATCAGAGCGTTGCTTCTGATCCCGCATTGGAGTGTTGAAATAGTCAGTGGTTTATATAAACTGATGACCTTGCATTCTTTCTTCTTCTGGTTGAGTACCGATGCTCACATCATATTCCTTGTAGACCACCGGATCCATTGTTGGATTTTATCCGACAGTGTCCTTCATATTCAAAAAACCTTGTGAGTTCTTTACCTGATACATAATGCCTTCGGTAAATTGTATCCTCTGCCTTGACAAACATACTCTGCTTTCGAGCATGGGTTGTTTAGTCCTGAAGTTTGTGGTATTTGTTCCTAAGAGACCCTGATGGGCTGAACCTATGCTTTCTTCTAAATCTGTATGAACCCGGAAACTACTACAGGTCATACTCTACTGTTGTTATGGCAGATAAAATTTCAACACTAATGCCATTTTTAAACAAGAAGTGAATAAAAGGTTTATACATTGAAGAAGTGGGAGTCAACATTGAACTTTCTGTTCATGCCCATGGACACGACGTAGATCTTATCATTAAAGCTTCTCTTAAATTAATTATCCCCTTGATATAAGTGCATCTTATATCTGGGATCTGGCCTTTTGCAATCGTGGTTCCGACCATGCTCTCCTTTAAATACCACTTCTCGGAGCAGTCAAACCACTTGTCCTCTGCAGGTCAATGCACCTGTCCAACCTCTATTATGTTCTACCATCGAGTATTACCCCGTGGTGTCTCGATAATGTCACAGAACCATATTACTTCTTATGAGTTCTTCTTCAAGTATAACTTCTCACCGATTCCAATTTTCCCCGGGGTTTTGAGTTGTTAGACACTCAAGGACACCGATAAATGAATCAATTGCGCACTCCGGTTCAAAGTAATCTCCATTGCTTATGAGTTTATTAATTCTTCAAGTCGTATCTAGCCTGATCGGCTATCTCATTATCGTGCATCTTTTAACTGTGCTACATGGTCCTTCTTCCCGGAGCACAATTTCGGCAATGGGCTAAGCTCACGCCGATCTTCCTCGGCATATCATTTCGCCTTGAACAACTAGCTTGATTTCCAGTTTGTATTGTACTAGTGGTTTCAATAACCTTTCGCTCCATCATTCATTTGACTTGATGTCATCACCGATCGATTACATCCTAATGAAATCTCTCGATAAATGTGTTGTGATCACTGTCAACCCATTGGCTTCTTCGGAGATGTCAATTGAACTCATGGCTAGAAATGCCATCCCTGCCCCTCGATGATGTGTGATATCATCGACAACCTCCTTGTATTCCTGCCAACACAGACTTGGTTTTGTTTTACTCATACCTTGTTTTCTTGCTATTACTGAAGTTATTCCCCGTGTATTCCTGAGGCCTTCAGAGCCAACCTTTCCTTGACACACCATAATATCACTACCTCGAGGCATGATTGTGGCATCCCGAATATCAAAAGGAACATTGGAAGCACCACACTAAATGTTTCTTGATCTATTATCGAAACAATGTTGTATGGGTAATATCAGGATTCTTCCCTCGCCCTTTATCGAAATACTTTGATCTTGCTGGCCTATCCTGTATATCGTGCTCTATTTTTTTTGTACTTGGGAAGTATATACTCCCAATTATCATGTGTAAACACATTTTCCTTTTCATTGGTTTGTTTGACCTTCTCATGATTTATATAACATAAGCAGAAATAATTCCCTGCTTATGTAAACACCTCGGCGTACAACTCGGTCAGCAAGACCCTGTTACTTTTGTTGATAACATTCCGATAACCACCAATGGATGAGAACTTTGCCTATTGGTCCGCCTCGTTCAACGAGCAGGAGAATGGTTCTCGTCGTCCCTCGCCCTTGGTACCGATATTGTTGCCGGCATAACTGACATGCTATCTTCTGACATGCCTTGCTTACATGATCATGCAAGGCGTCATCGCCCTTCCTTCTGTTAACCCACATGGTGGGCCCATAACCCACAGTTCCACAGGATCGAAACCTCACTATCCTGTACACCCATGTTCCCAAGGTTATTCCTCACGCTTGGCTTCGTATGTTGATCACGAGCCACCTCCCTAGAGATGTTCTATTCTGGTTTCAGCCGCAATATTTATTCTGTTGGCCTGAACCCCTTTTTCACACTCTGTTCAAGTATCAATCATTTGTCCATTCGCTTGAAACTTTCAATTGTACCTTCGTACTTGCTCTCGATGTTTTATTAAGTTTCAAATCGAGAGATACTTCTGCCACATTCCCTGATTTGTTCACCAGATAATTAACCCTATAAGGGTCAGTTCTCCCAAAGTTACCATTACTTCCCCACTTAAATCTCGGGACGAGATTTCTTGTAGTGGAGGAGATTTGTAACGCCCGGATAATTAAGCTATAGTAATCCTCCTCTAATGATGCCATGTCACCACTGTTACTGTTGCTAATCCTCACTTGATCCAAATCTTAGTTCGAACTCAAATTCGAATTAAAGTTCCAAATTCAAATTTCTCAAACATGCAAAATAAATTGTTCAAAGTGTGTAAAATATTCCATAACTAATTGTAGTGGTGAATTGACCTTTTTGTAAAGTGTTCCAATGCCCTAAAGTAATTAAAACAGTGGCTAAATCTTTTTCACCCAAATGCTTTTTAACTAATAAAAATGCTAAACTAATTTGTTTAAACTACGAAACTTATTTTGGAAGTGGCCTAATTTGTTATACTAAATTTAGAAGTAAGTTTTACATTTTATATAACTAAAACAAAAGGAAACTAATTGGAAAACAGAAAAGTTATATAAAGAAAAGCAAAACTAAGAAAAGGTAAGGAAGAGAAGGAAATGCTTCTGTGATTACGGCCCAGCCGCGCGCAGTAACCAGCCCAGCCCACTAGGGGGCCTTTCCCCTACCTCCTACTGCTCACCGCACGCGGTGGCCGCCGGGCGTGCGTCCATGGCCGCGGATGGCCACGCGGCAGCCATCCGACCTTTCCCCGACGTCTACAAGGTCGTCGTCGACCCCCCGCTAACCCTAGCTCGACCCCATCCTCTCTCTCGTGCCCGTGATTCCCCCTTCCCAGATCCCCTTTCACCCGAGCGCGCAGATGACCTCGCAACCAGAGTAACCGCGGCCACCGCCGCCCCCACGTCCCCGGAGCCCGTCCAGGAGCTCCCTCATCCTCGCCTACGTCGGCTACGACGCCCCGTTCTAGTTCATCGCCACCGCGACGCCCGTTCGAGGTCGTCTTCTACCTCCGGACCCGACGCCGTGCGTCATCGTTTCCGGCACCGTCGGCCCACCTCGAGCCCTCTGCCATCCCCTACCGCCCCGCTGTGAGCACCGCTTCCATTCCCCTTCTCCCCGTGCTCTCCTAGATAGCCTTAGCTCACCCCCGACGCACTCGTGTCCCGCCGTCGTGGTGAAGCTCGTCGCAGGGGCCACCGTTGCCGCAGGCCGCGTCCGAGCTCGTAGTCCAGCTCCTGATGACCCTAGGAGCCCAACGCACACACGCACGCAATTCCCCGCGCCCACCTGTAGAAGCCCGATGCAGCTCATTACTTTAGTCGCCGTCGGTGCTTCCTCCTACTCCTGCTGCTCCGTCGCCGTCGCCCCACGCTGTGCTCCGCCCGCTCCTCCTGTCGCCCTGCTAGCGACGCTTGTGCGCTGCGCTCGCCCCTACCGCGCTGCTGCTTGGCTGCCCCGCCGCATGTTGCCTACGGCTCCTCTGCAGCTGCGCGCGCCCAGCCGGCGCTCATCGCGGCCGGCCCGCGCCACCGGCCTCTGCCGCGGGCGAGCGCCCGCCTCCCCCGCTGCATCCCGCCCGCCTCCGTCGGGGACGCGCTGGGGCCTCTCCTGGCCGCGCCGTTCCCCCGACCTCGCCGGCCGCCCTTCCCACCGCGCCCTTCCTCGCCTCGATGGCTTCGGGTGCGGGCGCCAGCACCCGGGCGCCTGTAGCCCGTCGCCCGCTAAGGTTCCCCCCGGGCCACTGACTACTGGGCCCAGCCCCCCTAAAATGAAAGAAGTAAATAAAATTAATTTTGTAAAAATATTTAATTAGTTAGTTAAACAAGTAATTAACTTAGTCAATTAATCCTATTTTTGCCTAATGCTTCTATGACAGAAGGGCCTCACTGTTAGTTAAACAAATAGGCTTGTTATAATAAAAAAACAGAGTCAATGACAAGTGGGACCCAAACACTATTCACCTTTTGACTAGTCAAAAGTTGACTGGGGTCAACTCTGTTGACTGGACCACTCCTGGCCCCCATCGGTCATACACTCAGGCTAGTGTAGAGCTAGGTGACAAATGTTTATTTTGTTTTTAATTCGAATTAATAATAATTTTAGAATATTATTAAAATTTTGAAAATTCATATAAAATAAACCGTAACTCGGATGGAAAAGTTTTATATATGAAAGTTGCTCAGAATGACGAGACGAATCCGATTACGTGGTCCGTTCGTGCACCACACATCCCTATCATAGCGAACATGCAACTTTCCCTCTCCGATTCGTTTGTCCGAAACACGAAACACCGGGGATACTTTCCCGGATGTTATCCGCCTTCACCGGTATCGTGTAGCACCGCATTAGAGCACCCTAGCACTGCGTATTGACTTGTCATGCTTCTTTGTTGCATCTGTATGCTTTGTATTTATTGTTTCTCCCCCCTCTTCTCTCCGGTAGACCACAGGACTGATGTTACCTCGGTGATCGACTACGGTGTTGACGACCCCTCCTTCTTGCCAGAGCAACCAGGCAAGCCCCCCCCCCCTTGATCACCAGATATCGCCTATTCTCCTCCCTCTTACTCTTGCATTAGTTTACTACTGTTGTTGATTCGATAACTCCTATTCTGATGCATAGCCTGTCATTGTTGCTACAACTGTTGATACCTTTACCTGTTATCCTAATGCTTAGTATAGGATGCTAGTTTTCCATCAGTGGCCCCACATCCTTGTCCATCTGCCATGCTACACTATCGGGCCATGATCACCTCGGGTGGTGATCACGGGTATATACTATATACATACTTTACATGATACATGATGTGACTAAAGTCGGGTCGGCTCTTTGAGTACCCGCAGGTGATTCCGATATGGGGGCTGAAAGGACAGGTGGCTCCATCCAGGTAGTGGTGGGCCTGAGTTCCCGACGACCCCCGAGTGGATCTTTGTGGCGGAGCGACATGGGCAGGTTGAGACACCCAGTCGAGAGGTGGCCTGGCCCTGGTCGTTGTCCGCGGTGATTTTCATAATAACACGCTTAGCGAATTTGGATATTTGATCTGAGTCTGGCCATTTGGTCTATACGCACTAACCAGCTACGTGGGCATAGTTATGGGTACTCGACGTCGTGGTATCAGCCGAAGCCTTCTTGACGTCAGCGGCTTAGCGGCGCGCGCCGGGTTGGACCGCGTGACGCAACTTCCTTAGTAATGGAGGTTGCTAGGTCTGCTCACCGGCCGCCCTCGCAACGTGCAGGTGTGCATTGGGCGATGGGCCCAGACCCGTGTGTGCTTAGGACTTAGACCGGCATGCTGACCTCTCTGCTGTGCTTAGGTAGGGCTGCGACGTGTTGATCTTCCGAGGCCGGGCATGACCCTGGAAAGTGTGTCCGGCCAAATGGGATCGAGCGTGTTGGGATATGTGGTGCACCCCTGCAGGGAAGTTAATCTATTCGAATAGCCGTGTCCCTTGGTAAAAGGACGACCCGGAGTTGTACTCCGACCTCATGACAACTAGAACCGGATACTTAATAAAACACACCCTTACAAGTGCCAGAGATAACTCGGTGGTTGCTCTCTCACAGGGTGATGTGCGGGAGGATCGCGGAGTAGGATTATGCTGTACGATGTTACTTGGTGAACTTACCATCTACTCCCTTCTACTGCTGCAAGATGGAGGCTGCGAGAAGCGAGGATGCTTGTTACTTACCCTCTTCTCTCTTCTACTGCTGCAAGATGGAGGTTACTAGAAGCGTAGTCTTCAATCGGATTAGCTATCCCCCTCTTATTCCGGCATTCTGCAGTTTAACCCACATATATTACCCCTTTACACAGATACCATTGCATATGTAGTATAGATCCTTGCTTGCGAGTACTTTGGATGAGTACTCACGGTTGCTTTTCTCCCCCTTTTCCCCTCTTCTTCCTTCTTCTCGGATGATGCAACCAGATTGAAGGAGTCGAGGAGCCAGAAGATCCCCGATGATGTTTCTACATGGAGTTCGGCTTCGAGGAGTAGTTAGGAGGTCCCAGGCAGGAGGCCTTGCCTTTTCGATCATTGTTACTTTTGTGCTAGCCTTCTTAAGGCAAACTTGTTTAACTTATGTCTGTACTCACATATTATTGCTTCCGCTGACTCTTGTGTTTTCGAGCTTTTGTATTCGAGCCCTCGAGGCCCCTGTCTTGTAATATAAAGCTTGTGTTATTTTAATTTGTGTCTAGTGTTGTGTTGTGATATCTTCCAGTGAGTCCTTGATCTTGGTCGTACACATTTGCGTGCATGATTAGTGTACGGTCAAATCGGGGGCGTCACATCGACAGCGCCAACAAATTGGCTGCATCCCGACGCCTCATTGAAGCTTACCGCCGCGAAATGGACCGCGCCATTTGTGGCACGCCGGCTGCTGGCGAGACTAGCCGAGCCGGCGCTGTCCGCGATCGCGGCGGGCTGCTAGCAGACATGCTGGGGGGCCCGCGGCCTGTGTACCTCCCTCCGTCGGAGAACCTAAGGGATGCTGCTAGGTGTCTTCTCACCCCTCATTGGTTACCCCAAGTGGAAGGTTTGAGATGCAGTGTAGCAGAAGTTTTCCCTTGGTAATACCAATGATCGATTTCCCAGAGACTCTCAGTTTCAACAAGAAGGTGTCAACTGCTAACGACGCCAGATATTAGCAATCAACGTGGACCTGCACACAGATACAAATAACTTAGCTCCCAACGAGTACAGAGAGGTTGTCAATCCCTCCGGCCTTGTAGTTTACAAAGGATCAAACGCAAGTGATAATAGTGATAAATATTGCAATAGTAAGTAAATAGCGGATGTGATCAATGATGGTAATATGGACCGGAGTCTCATGATGTTCACTAGTGATGTCTCTCTCCCAAAAGACGATAAAACATCTATGTGAGGTAAACGAATTACAGCTGGGCAATTGATAGGACCATGTGCGCAAACCAATGCTGACTACATTGCAAGAAAGGTAGAGGTTCAAAGCATGGGCGGTATGCCAAAGTAAGTAGACCGAAATCCATCAATATCTACTGCTAATCATCCACCTTGAGATATCTATCCAAAACATCTCGCTGGTATTAAGTTGCGAGCCCCACCCATAGTGTAAACTCAAAGCAACAGACAACTGCATTAAAAGAACTTTGCGTAAAGTAAACAATCCTTGCACCCGCGGGCACAAGCACCGTTGTTTTCCCCCTTGTGGCAACAGCACATCCCCTAGACTCATGTTTCTGTCACTCAAGCTAGTCATCGAGGGGCATGAACCCACAATCAAGCATAACGTTCCCTCTTGGAGTCACTACCTACTACTTGGCCAAAGCAATAAATAACAACGGAGAACATGCAAGAATTACTTACGAACATAAATATAAAAGAGGTGAATCAAATATATTACTCAAACACAATCTGAACATCATCTCATAATCCATCGGATCCCAGCAAACTCATCATAGCAACAGCATAAGGATTACATATGTGCCTCGATCATGTAGGGCAGCTCACGAGGACTAATTAGTGAAGCACAAGAATGGGAGGAGAACATCACATAGCTACTGGTCATGGACCCATGGTCCAAGGGAGACTACTCACAACTCATCCGGGAGGCGTCCATGGTGGTGGAGAGTCTCACGGTGGTGATCCTCCCCTCCGGCAGGGTGCCGGGAAGAGTTCTCCTGGTGCTCCCGATCTTGGAAGCGGCGGCGGCGGCGGAACAGAGATGAGATCGCGAAAAAGAGTTCCTGTTTCGAGGGTTTCGGGAGACGCTTTAAATATATGCCAAAGGGGGGCATCGGAGGAGCCTCGGGGGGGCCCAGGCGCCCCCCCCCGGCGCGGCCCAGGGGGGGCGCGCCGCCAGGGCGCCTGGAGCCTTGGTGGACCCCCCCGGCTGTCCTTCGGGCGCACATGAGTTTTTGGAAAGCTGATTTTTTATATAATTTTTCTGGATTTTTCCTGGCAGTTCTCGTAACGTGAAAACCTGAAATACAAAAACAGCCGAAAACAGAAACTGGCACTGGGGTGCACTGAGTTAATAGGTTAGTCCAAATATGATCAAAAGTGTATGGAAGTGTATAAATATCATAGCAATATCACCCAAAAGAGGCATGGAGCAAGCAGAAATTATAGATACGTTTTGGACGTATCAGATGCCCAGGCGGCAGTCGATGAGATGGGCCACTTAGAGGGAGACGACCTCCGTTGCATGACCCAGTGTGCCCGCCAGCTCCTCGACGCTGCTGCTACGCAGCAGGAGGCCCGTTGCCGGGTATCAGAGGTGGGCGCGCACGCCGACAACCTCCATTTTCGGCGGGAGCAAGGAGCCACATCCCGCTCTCCAACAGTCGACGCCACCAACCGGCGAGACTCCGAGCCCGCTGCCAGCCGCAGCCGGCGGACGCGCGTCACCATCGAGCACGACGAAGACGGCCGCCCAAGGGCCGTAGAACGACGAGGGGAGCATCCGCCTCCTCCCAGGCAGGAGAGGCGCGTGTCTCCTCCGCCTGTTGACCACCCCTCTCTGGCAGGCCGCCTGGGCCGCCGCGAGGGGGTTGTGGAGAACGACGCCCGCCACCGCCTGAACCATCTGGCTCGCTCCCAGGCGGTTGAAGAAGAACATGACCTTGGTCCGGCCAGTTTCGGCCCTCACATCCGCAACGAGCCTTTTCCCAAGGGCTTCTCGCTCCCCAAAGACACCCCCAAGTACAACAGATCAGTGAAACCAGAGGACTGGCTGGTGGACTACTCCACAGCTGTCAGCATCGCCACAGGCAACAGGCATGTCGCGGTGAAGTACGTGCCCCTCATGCTCCAGGGCATGGCTCGGACGTGGCTGAACAGCCTCAAGCCCAACAGCATCAACGGCTGGCTAGACTTCACCGACGCCTTCACTCGCAACTTCACCAACACCTACAAGCGTCCTCCCAAGCCGCGTCAGCTCTCCCTGTGTTTCCAAGGCCCGGATGAGTCGGCCCGTGACTACCTGACGCGCTGGGCGGAGCTGCGAAACTCTTGTGAGGGAGTGCATGAGGTACAAGCCATCGAGTATTTCACGGCTGGGTGCAGAGAAGGCACCTTGCTCAAACACCGACTCCTGTGCGATGAGCCGGCCACGCTAGATGAACTGCTGAGCATAGCAGACAAGTACGCCACCGCTGACTCCTCCATGAAGACCGAGCTGCAAGTGGATGCTTCTGGCAAGATGACCCCTCCAACTTCCAAGACGCCGGCAGGAGAATCCAGCCGGCGCCAGCAGACCAGCGACCAGAAGCGCAAGGCCCATGCGCCGGCTGCCAACAGCCGGCTGGTGGCAGCGGTCAACGGACAGCAGCCAGAAGCTCATGCAGGACCCAAGCGCTAGAAGGGCGGCAAACCGGTGTGGCAACCGGCCTTTTCCTTTGATCAAGTGATGGCTTCTCGCCCCCCGTTGGTTACCCCAAGTGGAAGGTTTGAGATGCAGTGTAGAGGAAGTTTTCCCTTGGCAAAGATACCAAGGATCGATTTCCCCTCAGACTCCAAGGTTCAACAAGAAGGTGTCAACTGCTAACGGCACCAGATACTTAGCAATCAACTTGGACCTGCACACAGATACAAATAACTTTGCTCCCAACGAGTACATAGAGGTTGTCAATCCCTCCGGCCTTGTCGTTTACAAAGGATCAAACGCAAGAGATAATAGTGATATGTATTGCTGCAACTAGTAAGTAAAAGCGGAAAGTAAATAGCGGATGTGATCAGTGATGGTAATATGGACCGGGTCCCATGATGTTCACTAGTGATGTCTCTCTCCCAAAAGACGATAAAACAGCTATGTGAGGTGAACGAATTACAGCTGGGCAATTGACAGGATTATGTGCGCAAACCAATGCTAACTATGTTACAAGAAAGGTAGAGGTTCAAAGCATGGGCGGTACGCCAAGGTAAGTAGACCGAAATCCATCTGCATCTACTACTAATCATCCACCTTGAGATATCTATCCAGAACATCTCGCTGGTATTAAGTTGCGAGTCCCACCCATAGTGTAAACTCAAAGCAACAGACAACTGCATTAAAAGAACTTTGCGTAAAGTAAACAATCCTTGCACCCGCGAGTACAAGCACCGTTGTTTTCCCCCTTGTGGCAACATCACATCCCCTAGACTCATGTTTCTGTCACTCAAGCTAGTCATCGAGGGGCATGAACCCACAATCGAGCATAACGTTCCCTCTTGGAGTCACTACCTACTACTTGGCCAAAGCAATAAATAGCAACGGATAACATGCAAGAATTACTCAAGAACATAAATATAAAAGAGGTAAATCAAATATATTACTCAAACACAATCTGAACATAATCTCACAATCCATCGGATCCCAGCAAACTCAACATAGCAACAGCATAAGGATTACATATGTGCCTCGATCATGTAGGGCAGCTCACGAGGTCTAATTAGTGAAGCACAAGAAGGGAAGGAGAACATCACATAGCTACTGGTCATGGACCCATGGTCCAAGGGAGACTACTCACAACTCATCCGGGAGGCGTCCATGGTGGTGGAGAGGCTCCCGGTGGTGATCCTCCCCTCCGGCAGGGTGCCGGGAAGAGTTCTCCTGGTGCTCCCGATCTTGGAAGCGCGGCGGCGGCAGAACAGAGATGAGATCGTGAAAAAGGGTTCCGTCCTCGAGGGTTTCGAGACGCGTGTTAAATATATGCCAGAGGGGGGCATCAGCGGAGGCCTGGGGGGCCCAGGCGCCCCCCCCGGCGCGGCCAGGAGGGGGGCCGCGCCACCAGGGCGCCTGGAGCCCTGGTGGCCCCCCTCCGGCCCTACTTCGGCCGTGTGGAAGCTTCCGGAACGCTGATTTTTTTATATAATTTTTCCGGGATTTTTCTGGCAGTTTACGTGACGGGAAAACCTGAAATACAAAAACAGCAGAAAACAGAAACTGGCACTGGGGTGCACTGAGTTAATAGGTTAGTCCAAATATGATCAAAAGTGTATGGAAGTGTACAAATATCATAGGAATATCACCCAAAAGAGGCATGGAGCAAGCAGAAATTATAGATACGTTTTGGACGTATCAACATCCCCAAGCTTAATTCCTGCTCGTCCTCGAGTAGGTAAATGATAACAAGAATAATTTCTGTGGTGACATGCTATTAACCATATAGGAACTTTTCATAGTCATATGACAAAAGCTTACTGAGACAATGAATCTGTAGTAATTAAGTTGCCTTATGAGAAAATCACAAAGAACTGAAAGTTTTACAATATGATACTGAAACATCAAATAGATTTGTAATGAGCATGGTGTGCAAATATGATAAAGTGGTATCTCGCTTGCCCCCTTTAGTGAAGCAAAACATAAATGCAGGGGCACCTCCAAGGTTTAAGTGACGACTAGATACAATGGCTTCAGAATGAACGATATCATAATCATGCAAAAGACAATGCTACTTTGGGACAATGCAGATTACACTCAGAATGACAATCATGCTCTCAGTAGTTGGTGCTTTAAAAGAAGGTGGAGACTCTCGAACCGTGGCTTTTGTTGGCAAGGTTGAAAACCCGTGGTCGGAAACAAAGACAAAACATGTACCAGAGCTCTTGGTTTTAAAAACAGAGGTAATAATTTTTTTTTAGATTATGCATGTTCCGTCAACGAATGCTAGCAGACAACTCAATCACTTCTTGAGATGGACAAGTTTTGAGGAACGGCTCCCGAATGAGGACGATCACATCCTCTTAATCTCCTTTGTTTATCACTGCCAAAGTTTTCTGATTTCTCATGAACAAAGCGTGAAGGAGGGTTTGTTTGTTATATTAATTTTGAGCCGGACGCACTCTTTGCCAGTTCCTTCTCGTATTATGGGTTTGCACATTAGACATGCAATCCTGGGGTGAAGCTTGTCCAACTTAAAAAGATCATGAATTAACTACTACTTCCTCTTGGACTAAAACAGAGGCACAAAAGAGAAATGCTTTTTTGAATAATTTCGAGATGGCACATGAAAGTCTTCGTTAGGAATGGCAGGTAAATACCATGTATAGGAAGGTATGGTGGACTCATATTGTGACGCCCGAAGACCGACGTCCCCGAAGATTCCAGAAGATTCCAGATGTTCCGGGTTGCCCGTGTGTTCTTTGTGCTTGTGTTATTTATTTTTTGCATTGCATCATGTCATCATGCCATCATGTCATATTTTATTTTTGCATCTCAACCTAAATAAATCGTGTGGGCCTTCGGTCCATTTAAATCGAGGGAAGGTGACTTCTCTTTATAACATATAAAAGCCTCTCAATATTATTAGGGAGCTATATCATAATTATTCCATTTGTTGGAGATCACCATAACACACTTGCAATATTCCCCATGCCTCTTAAATTCAAGTTTCTACTTCTAAACCTTGCCTATAATTCTTTCCGTTGTTTCGAGGTTCCTCCAAAATCCCCCCCCCCCAACTCTTTTATTTTAATTCCTGATTTTGTGAGCCCAGGGAAGTTGACCTCATTCCATCCCTAACCTCTTTTTACTTTCTTTCTCCTCTTTGTTGTTTTTTTAATAAGGAGAGAGAGCCGCAGCGCCAGCTTTTCCTTCCTTCCCAGGCCCAGGCCCAAGCCAGCCTCAGCCTCCCTCTCCATCTGGCCTCCCTGGCCCATTACTTCCCTTCAGGCCCACCAGCCCATTCCAACTCCCCTAAACCCTAGCCCGAGAGCCTCTCCCCTCGCTCTCCTTTCCCCGCCGCCACCCTCTCGTTCGCCCGCAACCCTCTTCCCCGATCCCCTCTGGCCCTCGATCCCTTTCTCTCTCCCTCGCTCACCTCTCCATCTCCCGAGCGCTAGGCCGCGGCGCCTCCAGGCAGCAGCGCCCGATCCCCCCCGAGCCTCCTCGCTCTCGTCAAGGCCGAAGCCCGGTGCTCTCCTTTCCTCCCTCCGTTCCCTGCTGCGACTGCCGCTAAGACGCCTCGTTTGGCGCCCGCTCCCTCCGGCCTCCTGTCGACCGAGGCTGCAGCCTCCCCCGCGCAGGCCTCGTCGGCCAGGAGCGCCTTGGCGCCCGCGTCGCCCCGTCGGCCTCCAACAGGCCGCGTCCTAGAGCTCCTTCGCCCGGCCAGGCCCGCCTCCTCATCTCCTGCGCGCCTCCTCGCCGGAGCCGCCTCCCTGGCCTCCTCCCGAGCGCCTCTGCGCCAATGCCTCGCCTTGGAGTTTTGCTGCCTCGTCTCCAGCTTCTCCAGCGCCATGGCGCCCTCGTCGTCCCCGTGGCCGCAGCTCCTCGGTTCCCTCCTCTGCAGCGCCAAAACCCGCTGCTGCTGCTGTGTTTTTTTTTCGCCATGTCGCTGCTGCCCTTGCTGCCGTTTTGTTGTTTTGTGGCTGTGGTTGATATCCCAGGACCTCGGAGACGCGTCAAGTACATCTACGAAAAACCCGAACGTCTACGAACCGTGACGAGTACCTCTACACGACGACCTCATGTACCCCTACGGCGAGTACCACGACGACCTTGTGACAAGTACCTCGACGACATGTACAACTACGACCGAGTCCGAGACCGGCAAGACCATGTACGACTACGCCCGGTGTTGCGGCAAGTACCTCTTCGTGACCCGAACGAGTACCACGACGACCCGAACAACTACGAACGGAACCACTACTGTCGCTACCGATGTGAACAACTACTTCCCGCTACGTGAACAACTACTTCCTCTCCGAATGTGAACGCCTTCTTCCTCTACGATCTCGAACCGTCCCGAAATGAGTGTTTCGAAGGTATAACGAGACGACCCCGTGGATAACCCGTGAATGCATGCTTGTGTTGTATGAAATGTTTCCTTGTGTGCATCGTGCCCGTTTCATCTTTTGTCATGTTCCTCGGTTGCTTTGTCGCCGACCCGTGGGAACCCGGCAACGGGATCGCCCCACCTTTCATCTCGCTTGTCTCGACCACGCCATCTTTCCTTTTGCACCGGACTCTCAACGAGTTACCGGAACCGATATGTTGCGTGGCATCATTTCGGATCGTTGCCGTGGCACCCTTTTCATTCCACCACGGTGACAAATGCTTCATATCTCTTTTAAGTCAACCTTTTAATAATTGCATAAACTTGTTCATGTCATCCGCATCATGTTAACAACATTATATATGTGTGATTTGTTGTTGCTTTAATAATTATTAAACATGCTTATGGGGATTTTTCCGGAACTTGTTGTTGTTATTTTCCGGCCTCATTTAAAATGTCTTAATAGGTAGTTTATTTATGCTTCACCTCTTGCTATGTTAAAAACAATTAATCTTGTCTTGTAATTAAATGAGAGTCAACTAAATAATTAAATGTGGTGTTTCGTCAATATGCAACTCGTTGCATATTGAGCTCCACTTAACTTGTAGTGTTGTTTGTGCACCTTTGCCATGCTTTGCATATTTAAACCGGACATGCATCATACTTGGATGTGCATCGTATGCCATGTTTATGCTTGTATGTTTACCGTGTTGTTTCTTCTTTCCGGTTGCTTCTCTTGTTAGCTTCGGTTTCGTTCCGGAGTTGTGAGGATTCTCTCGTCTATGTTGCTCCGTCTACTTCGTGGACCCGTTCTTCTCCCTTGTGGAATCCCAGGCAAGATGACCGAACCCGGATACCATTACTATCTTTGCCTATTGCTAGTAGTCTCGATCTATAGTTTTGCCTCGATGCCCATGTTTTTCCTGTCAGCCTCCTATTGTAACCATGAACCTGTTTAACCACCCTACCTATGCAAACATTTGATTGGCTAAGTAGGCTTCGCTCAGCCCCTCTTATAGCATTGTTAGTTGCAGGTGAAGATTGAAGATGCTTGCTTCATGTTGAAGTGGTTGGGTTATATCACACTATATAAATGCTTAAATGAAATCATCTATATATTGGCAAGGGTGGAAGGCTAAGCCTTTTGCTTGGTGTTTTGTTCCACTCATGCCGTTAGCAACCGTATAAACCGGTGTTATGTTCCTTGATTATGCGTTCCTAACACGGTTGGGGTGTATGGGACCCCCTTGATAAACCGCTAAGTGCTAAGTCTTTTCCAGCAAGTCCCAACATGTGGTACTATTTGCCTAATAACTAATAAAACTTGCATGTGGACTAGCTATCCCTTTTATTTTAATTCAACCCCCCGGGCCAGTGCTCCACATGAGTGTTGGTCCGAAACGAGCGGACTGCGGGGCCGCCTTGGGGCAACCTGAGGTATCTGGCATACACCTGTAGGACGTCTCATCCGGTCGTGTCCTGAGACTTAGATACGCGCGGCTACTATCAGGGTGTCGACACGCCGGGAGGATTTGCTGGATTAGCCTTACCTTAGTTCGGTTTAACTTGAGCATGGGATTCCGAGAATACTCGGGTCTTCCCACCTATGGAGTTGCGACTCCGCGGATCGTGGGCTTGTAATGGGTCAAGTTGGAACACCCCTGCAGGGTTTAAACTTTCGAAAGCCGTGCCCGCGGTTATGTGGCAGATGGGAGCTTGTTAATATCCGGTTGTAGATAACTTGACACAATGTTCCAATACACTACCAGCGTGTGTACCGTGACTGTCAATTTCCGAATAGGGATTCGGGAGTTGAACACGGTGGGGTTATGTTTGTTGAGCTTTTAGTTAGGATCACTTCGTGATCATCTTTCGACCGAGGCACTTCTCTTCTCGCTCTCTATTACGTAAGCTAGTGCTAGTTGCTGCTGCAGACTCTTGTAGTTCCTTCACCTCTCGTTCTTTCTTCAGCCTTGTCCTCACCCAAGGCTTAAATAGTCATGTTACCCGGGAACGGGATTGCTGAGTCCTCTATGGCTCACAGTTACTTCACCGCACCAGATGCAGGTCCAGCCGAGTTAGATGCAGGAGATGGATCAGTACTTCACCAGAAGTTCGATGAAGAGTTTGGCCGTTTGCTCGTGACGTTTCGACGATCAGTAGTGGTTTCTACTAGGATTCGATCCTGACCTGTGGCTTTATGTTGTTTTGGTATCTTTCTTTTGGATCTTGCCCTTAGATGGGTTGTGATGTTTTGGATGATGATTGCTTATGTAATGTATTGTGTGAAGTGGCGAGTGTAAGCCAACTATTTCATGTTGCAGTTTCATCCCTCTTTTACATGAGTCGCGCAAAGATACCAAACTTGAGATCATTCTAGGATGGGCTTATATCTTTAAGTCGTGCCTCGACACGTAGGAGATATAGTCCCATCCTGGGCATTACACATATGGCATAACTGGTTTTAAAAGAATTTGGATGCACAAGCAGTCAGTCCGCTTAGTACAGGTGGAGGTTAGCAAAAGACTGGGAGCGACCAACTAAAAGAGCAATGACGGTCATAATCATGCAGAGCGACAAAACAACATTGAATCAGGCATTGAAGTTATATCTCTACTCAGAAATAAAAGATCATCAAGGCTTGACAGACTTTCTTTACAGTCTTAAATATGCGTGAGCATACGCCAAGTCAATCAAAATAAATTCTTGAAGGAAGATATCACTAAACCATACCACACCATAGGCAAACAAATCATGTTGGTACTCCAATAACACATTGGGAACCCCCCAGCTATTTGAGACTAACCATAAGAAAACATGAACTACTAAGCACCATTATGCACGTAGCATTTTTATCATAGACGTATCGACCAATGCAACAGAAGCCAGCTCTCTTAATAAGATAAGCATGATAAATAAAGAGAGTTCCAACGACCAACTAAACAAAAGCTCTTTAAAAAGATAAGCATGGAAACTAAGGGCTGAACATGATAGTAGCTACTGAAATACCAAGAACATACACAACAAGGATAAACATGAAAATTCTATGTTGTGTTCTAGGTTGAAGTGGAGATTGTTTCTCTCCCACACAAAGAAAGCTGAGTTCCAACTCGTTATGGAAAGCTAAAGAAAACTAAAAGGGAAACTAAAAGCAAGACGCTCCAAGCATAGCACATAACACATGAAGTGATAAAAATATAGTGGAACGAAAGACGAACTGATAATGTTGATGGAGAAGGGGATGCACGGGGGCATCCCCAAGCTTAGACGCTTGAGTCTTCTTGAATATTTCTTGGGGGTGCATGGGGGCATCCCCAAGCTTGAGCGTTTGACACTCCTGAATCTTTTTATCATCTTCCCTCGCACACTTGAAAACTCCCTTCATACATAACTCATCATAATCTGATTAGCGAGGTTAGTACCCATAATAATATAATTGTTCCTTGCTGGAAATAAGGATATTCTTGAAGGTCTACTGTTTCTCAAGATTGCCAAAAGGTTTTTGCAAAGAAAAAGCAAGCTCAAGGTTTGCAAAATGAAGGAAAGGCAAAACAGGACAGAATCTGTGAAAAACAGACCAGCAGGTAGTAAATGATTTTTTCGGGGCACTTCTGCAACTCTAATCAAAAAACTCAGAACAGACGCCCGAAAGACAGTTGTATAGAGCACGCTGTCGAAAAAATTCAGACCAAAAAGATGATCTGGTGATTTTATACGAATTTTTCTGTCCAAGGACAGAATCTGTTTCCTGGACAGCACGTCACAACTTTTGAACTTTCTTGCAATCAGAGGCTACACTTGGCACAAAACTGAAAAGTAAAGATACAATGATGATGCTACTGTAGTAACAAACATCAAGACACAACAAAAGCAAAATAAAATTTTATTCATGTGGGCTGCTTCCCAAAAGCGCTTTCTTTTATGCCATTAAGCTAGGCATAATGCAAAGAGATCAAGTTTTATCAAGAGTAAAAGAATAGCTAGCCCGTATAACGGACTCAAAAGGTAACTTAATCTTCTTTCTAGGGAAGTGTTCCATCCCTTTCTTGAGAGGAAATTGGAATTTTATATTCCCCTCTTTCATGTCAATGATAGCACCAACGGTGCGAAGAAAAGGACGTCCCAAAATAATTGGACAAGAAGGTTCACATTCAATATCCATAATAGTAAAATCAACGGGAACGTAGTTGTCATTGACAATGATAAGCACATCGTCGATCCTCCCCAAAGGTTTCTTTATGGAAGAATCAACAAGACGAACACCAAAAGAACAAGAATCAAAAGGTTTCAGTTTAAGCATATCATATATTCTTTCGGGCATAACGGAGGTACTAGCTCCAACATCACATAAAGCATAGCAAGAGAAGTTATTCAACTTAATTTTAATCATAGGATCCCAACCATCTTCTAGATTTCTAGGTATGGAGGCTTCTACTCTAAGTTTCTCCTCCCTAGCTTTGATGAGAGCATTAGTGATATGCTCTGTGAAGGCAAGGTTAAGCGTGCTAGTGTGGGGATCTTTAGACATCTTGTGAAGGAAATCAATAACTTCGGTAAGAGTGCAATTGTCAAAATCAAGGTCACTACTATCAAGTAAGGTGGTAGTGGTGTCCTTTAGGTTCACTTGTTTGGTAGTTTCTATGGTCATAGCATCACCATTAATAGGTCCAACGGGACCAGGAGTGCATTGGGTGCTAAGAGTTAGAATATCCTCAACAACTTGGATAGTAGCAACATTGTGGTGGGTAGGAAGGTTCTTAATTCTATCTTCTTCCTCCCTTTCTCTAGCCCATCACTCTTTAAGTTTAGCCAACATCCTAATGTTTTCATTAATTTGCACTTGAATAGCATTCATAGGAGTGACCTTCCTCTCCTCAAGAGGAGAAGTTCTAATTTTAAGCAATTCTACCTCATGGGCTAAATTGTCTACCTTCGAAGAGAGATTATCTAGTTTGTTTAGTTTCTCTTCTACACTCTTATTAAAGGCTTTTTGGGTAGTGATAGGCGTGCAGGTAAAGTCATCGTTGTTATGACTAGTGAAGTCACACAACTTGGTGTTCTCGGTGGAACCCATAGTAGCAAGCAAGCAAGATAACTATTTTTGTGATTTTCGATAAAAGATACTAAAGCAAAACAGAAAGGTAAACTAACAAGACTAAAAAGCAAAGGTAAAAGATAGCGTGCAACTCCCCTATCTTGAAGAGTGGAGTTCCCGGCAACGGCGCCAGAAAACTTTGCTTGATGGCTTCTCGCCCCTCGTTGGTTACCCCAAGTGGAAGGTTTGAGATGCAGTGTAGCGGAAGTTTTCCCTTGGCAAATATACCAAGGATTGATTTGCCCTGAGACTCCAAGGTTCAACAAGAAGGTGTCAACTGCTAACGGCGCCAGATACTTAGCAATCAACTTGGACCTGCACACAGATACAAATAGCTTTGCTCCCAACGAGTACAGAGAGGTTGTCAATCCCTCTGGCCTTGTCGTTTACAAAGGATCAAACGCAAGAGATAATAGTGACAGGTATTGCTGCAACTAGTAAGTAAAAGCGGAAAGTAAATAGCGGATGTGATCAGTGATGGTAATATGGACCGGGGTCCCATGATGTTCACTAGTGATGTCTCTCTACCAAAAGACGATAAAACAGCTATGTGAGGTAAATGAATTACAGCTGGGCAATTGACAGAATTATGTGCGCAAACCAATGCTAACTATGTTGCAAGAAAGGTAGAGGTTCAAAGCATGGGCGGTACGCCAAGGTAAGTAGACCGAAATCCATCTGCATCTACTACTAATCATCCACCTTGAGATATCTATCCAGAACATCTCGCCGGTATTAAGTTGCGAGTCCCACCCATAGTGTAAACTCAAAGCAACAGACAACTGCATTAAAAGAACTTTGCGTAAAGTAAACAATCCTTGCACCCGCGAGTACAAGCACCGTTGTTATCCCGCTTGTGGCAGCAACACATCCCCTAGACTCATGTTTCTATCACTCAAGCTAGTCATCGAGGGGCATGAACCCACAATCGAGCATAACGTTCCCTCTTGGAGTCACTACCTACTACTTGGCCAAAGTAATAAATAGCAACGGAGAAGATGCAAGAATTACTTAAGAACATAAATATAAAAGAGGTAAATCAAATATATTACTCAAACACAATCTGAACATAATCTCACAATCCATCGGATCCCAGCAAACTCAACATAGCAACAGCATAAGGATTACATATCTGCCTCGATCATGTAGGGCAGCTCACGAGGTCTAATTAGTGAAGCACAAGAAGGGGAGGAGAACATCACATAGCTACTGGTCATGGACCCATGGTCCAAGGGAGACTACTCACAACTCATCCGGGAGGCGTCCATGGTGGTGGAGAGGCTCCCGGTGGTGATCCTCCCCTCCGGCAGGGTGCGGGGAAGAGTTCTCCTGGTGCTCCCGATCTTGGAAGCGCGGCGGCGGCAGAACAGAGATGAGATCGCGAAAAAGGGTTCCATCCTCGAGGGTTTCGGGATGCGTGTTAAATATATGCCAAAGGGGGGCATCAGCGGAGGCCTGGGGGGCCCAGGCGCCCCCCCGGCGCGGCCAGGAGGGGGGCCGCGCCACCAGGGCGCTTGGAGCCCTGGTGGCCCCCTCCGGCCCTACTTCGGCCGTGTGGAAGCTTCCGGAACGCTGATTTTTTATATAATTTTTCCGGGATTTTTCTGGCAGTTTACGTGACGGGAAAACCTGAAATACAAAAACAGCTGAAAACAGAAACTGGCACTGGGGTGCACTGAGTTAATAGGTTAGTCCAAATATGATCAAAAGTGTATGGAAGTGTATAAATATCATAGCAATATCACCCAAAAGAGGCATGGAGCAAGCATAAATTATAGATACGTTTTGGACGTATCATCAAGCCTTGGACGCCCCCTGCAAGTTCCACAACGGTGCGAAGCCTTCCAACCACACCACACGAAAGTGTCACTGGCTCACAAGAATTACGAGGGGAGAATCTCTGCCTCCGCCACCTGCTGGACAGCCGGCTCCGCCTCCTAATCCGCCGGCTGCTCGTCCTGGCGGCCAGATCCAGGACGAATTCCTAGAAGAAAATGGAGCCTATGTTGTCTTCACCAGTCAGACGGACGATAGGCACAGCCGGCGCCAGCAGCGCAGAGAAGTCAACACTGTTGCCGTCAAGAACCCAGAATTCATGCACTGGTCTGAAAGGCCTGTCAGCTGGAGCCGAGAGGATCACCCGGCTGTCATGCCATCTCCAAGGGCCTATGCCTTGGTCCTGGACGCCACTCTCTCCACTGATAGGCGGGCCTGCCGTTTCTCCCGAGCGCTGGTAGACGGCGGCAGCAGCATCAACATCATGTACCGAGACACCATGGAGAAGTTGGGCATCAAAGAGAAGCAACTTCAACCTACCAGGACCGTGTTCCATGGCATTGTGCCAGGCCTCTCTTGCTCACCAATAGGCAAGGCCAGGGTCGATGTCCTGTTTGGTGACAAGACGCACTTCCGGAGAGAGCCAGTCTGGTTTGAAGTGGTGAATCTGGAAAGTCCCTATCACGTGATCTTGGGCCGGCCCGCTCTTACAAAGTTCATGGCAGTCCCCCATTATGCCTACCTCAAGATGAAGATGCCTGGTCCCAAGGGAATAATCACCATAGCTATGGACTACGAGAAGTCCATTGCATGCGCAACGGCCAACAGTCGCCTGGCAGAAACCCTTGTTGTGGCTGAGGAAAAGCGCCGTCTGGAGCGGCTAGTGGCAATGGCTAGCGAGCAGTCGGCCATACCAGCCGATCCCAAGGAGGCGGAGCCGCAAGGCTCGTTCCAGCCCTCCAAGGACACAAAGAAGATTGCCTTGGACCCGTCTCACCCGGAGCGATTTTCTATCATAGGGTCAAGCCTAGATAGCAAATAGGAAAGCGAGCTCGTCGATTTCCTCCGTGAGAATCGGGACATCTTTGCATGGTCCCCCAAGGACATGCCTGGTGTCCCGACGGATTTCGCCGAGCACAAGCTACACGTGAGAGAAGACGCAAATCCTGTGAGGCAGCCGCTGCGCCGCCTATCGGAAGAGAAGAGAAGAGTCGTTGGGGAGGAAGTCGCCCGCCTGCTAGCAGCCGGCTTCATCATGGAAGTCTTTTATCCCGAGTGGCTAGTGAATCCATTCCTGGTGCTGAAGAAGAACAATAAATGGCGCATGTGCATTGATTACACCAGCCTGAACAAAAGCTTGCCCTAAAGACCCGTTTGCTCTGCCACGAATAGATCAAGTGATTGACTCCACAGTCGGATGCGAGCTGCTGTCTTTCCTTGATGCTTATTCAGGGTACCGCCAAATCAAGCTTGATCCAGCTGACCGTCTGAAGACCGCCTTCCTCACGCCGTTTGGGGCCTTCTGCTACCTGACCATGATGTTCGGCTTGAGAAATGCCGGCGCCACCTTTCAGCGTTGCATGCAGAAGTGTCTCCTCAAGCAGCTTGGCAGGAGCGCCCACGTTTACGTGGACGATATTATGGTGAAGATGGAGAAGAGAGGAACCCTTTTGGAGGATCTCCAAGAAACATTTGAGAACCTGCGCCGCTTTCGGATTAAGCTAAACCCGGAGAAATGCATATTCGGGGTACCAGCAGGCCAGCTCTTTGGCTTCCTGGTATCCGAACGCGGCATTGAGTGCAACCCCGCAAAGATCAAAGCCATTGAAAGGATGGAACGACCGATCCATGTGCGGGATGTTTAGAGATTCACGGGATGCCTGGCATCTCTCAGCCGCTTCATCAGCCGGCTGGGACAAAAGGCACTCCCCCTGTACCAACTGATGAAGAAGACCACTTGCTTCGAGTGGAACGACCAGGCAGACGAAGCTTTCCAGCAGCTCAAGCGACTGCTGTCCACCCCGCCTGTCCTGGCGGCGCCAGCAGACAAGGAACCCATGTTCCTTTACATAGCCGCCACCAGCCAGGTGGTCAGCACTGTCATTGTGGTCGAGCGCCCAGAAGACGGCAGAGCCTTGCCCGTCCAGAGACCCGCTTACTACTTGAGCGAAGTGCTGTCAGCGTCCAAGCAGAACTACCCCCATTACCAGAAGATGTGCTACGACGTGTACTTCACCGCCAAGAAACTCAAGCAGTACTTCCAAGAGCATTCTGTCACGGTCTTCTACACGGCCCCGCTTGCTGAAATCATGGGGAACAGAGATGCCTCAAGAAGAGCGGCCAAGTGGGCCATTGAGCTGGCCCCCTTCACCATCTTCTACCAGCCGCGCACCACCATCAAGTCGCAAGCATTGGCCGACTTCCTCGTCGATTGGGCTGAAACCCAGTACCTGCCGCCTGTGCCAGACTCAACCCATTGGCGGATGCACTTTGACGGGTCAAAGATGCGCACCGGCCTGGGAGCCAGCGTCGTCCTCACCTCCCCCAAAGGCGATAAGCTCAAGTATACCCTGCAGATCCACTCTGCCGCCTCCAACAACGTGGCCGAATATGAGGCACTTATCCACGGGCTCCGGATGGCCAAGGAGATTGGCATCCGCCGAGTGCTGTGCTACGGTGACTCAGATTTGGTTGTCCAGCAGTCATCTGGGGACTAGGACGTCAAGGACGCGAACATGGCAAGCTATCGCTTCCTTGTCCAGCAGATTAGTGGACACTTTGATGGCTGCGAGTTCCTCCATGTGCCACGAGCTGACAACATGCAAGCGGACACCTTGGCACGAATCGGCTCCTCCCGCCAAGCAATACAAGCCGGCGTATCTCTCCAATGCCTGCGCAAACCGTCTATCAAGCCTTCACAAGAGTCGGAGTCAATCTTCATACGAGCCGACCCCGGGGCAGGCGACCTTGCGGTTTCGGCCGCTGGCCCAGAGACTGCCCCAGCAGGCGGCCACGACACTCCAACTCCAACAGACGGACCACCTACAGCCGCGCCAGCTCCTGGCCCGGGGACTGCTCCAGCAGACGGCTAGGAGGCGCCGGCTCTAGCAGACGGCTCGGGGACTTCGGATACACAGCAGGCGGCTCAGCCTAGCCCTCCACCTCCCAGCCCAACCACCCTGGTCTCTCTGGCCGAAGCAACTGGAGTCTCAGCGCCGTCTTGGGCACAACCAATCCTCACATTCCTGCTCAAAGGAGAGCTGCCAGCAGAAGAAACTTCGGCACGACAAGTTCAACGCCGAGCCTCAGCTTACACCATTGTCAACAAAGAGCTCGTCAGAAGGAGTGCGACGGGCGTCTTCCAGCGCTGTGTAGAAGCGACAAAAGGGCTAGCCATCCTGAAGGACATTCACCAAGGAGAGTGCGGCCACCACGCAGCCTCAAGATCTCTCGTAGCCAAAGCTTTCCGTCATGGTTTCTTCTGGCCGACTGCTTTGGACGACGCCAAAGATTTGGTGAGAAAGTGCAACGGCTGCCAAAGCTTCAGCTCCAAGCAACACTTGCCGCCTTCTGCACTCAAGACTATTCCGATCACTTGGCCATTTGTCGTCTGGGGTCTGGATATGGTAGGACCATTCAAGATTGCCAGATGAGGCCTAACACACTTGCTCGTGGCAATAGATAAATTCACCAAGTGGATCGAAGCCAAGCCAATCAAGAAACTCAATGGCCCAACTGCTGTAACATTCATTGCAGATATCACAGTCCGGTATGGTATACTGCACAACATCATCACCGACAATGGCACAAATTTTGCCAAAGGCGCACTTGCCCGTTTCTGTGCAACTCAAGGCATCCGGCTGGACCTAGCGTCCGTTGCCCACCCACAGTCTAACGGCCAAGTCGAGCGCGCCAATGGCCTCATCCTATCAGGCATCAAGCCCTAGCTGGTTGAACCTTTGGAGCGGTCGGCCGACTGCTGGATCGAAGAACTATCGTCTGTCCTGTGGAGCCTCAGAACCACTCTGAACAAATCCACCGGCTTCACTCCTTTCTTCCTCTTCTATGGGGCCGAGGCCGTCATCCCAACGGACGTTGAGTTTGACTCGCCTCGCGTCACCATGTATATGGAGGCTGAAGCCAAAGAAGCACGCGAAGACGGCGTGGACTTGCTGGAGGAGGCCCGGCTGGTAGCACTCAGCCGCTCCGCCATCTACCAGCAGGGTCTCCACCGCTATCACAGCCGGCGAGTGAAGCCACGCTCCTTCCGCGTGGGAGACCTTGTGCTTCGGCTGATCCAGCGAACAACTGGTCAGCACAAGCTCTCGGCTCCTTGGGAAGGACCGTTCATCGTCAGCAAGGTACTGGGCAACGATGCCTACTACCTCATCGACGCCCAGAAGCCAAGAGCGCGCAAGAGAGACGACTCAGGCAAGGAGTCGGAGCGCCCATGGAACGCAAACCTTCTTCGTCGCTTTTATAGCTAAAAGCCAGTATGTGTCGTGCTATCTAAAGTTATTTTGAGAATCAATGGGAACCCCGAGGAGTTCTCAGGGACTGCCCAACCCTTTATCTATATGATAAGAATTATGCCTGTGAATGATTGTTGTTCACTCCTTTGTCCGGCACCGGAGCCTAGCAAACAGCCCGAGGACTGGCCGCCTAGCCCTATGTCTAGAGAATTCTCCTTAAAAAGTCAGACAAGTAATGTGATGGCATCCAAGCCCTCTCCTGCATCAAGTCACAGACTCGCAGAACGCGGCTGTCCGGCTGCCAGGAGCCAAAGTCAAGAAATGGTGCCCACATGAAAAATGGCTAAGGAAAAAAGACATAGGGCCAGCCGGCCCTTCACACTAGCAGCCGGCCAGCCGGTTCTAGGCTTGGCCAGACCGCCTTCCATAAGGCGAGATACTTGCCCACCCCGAAAACAGCCAAGTCCCTGACCCAGCCATAGAACCACAGAGTGGTTGTCTGGCTGGTAGGGCGGCAGTTCAAGGAGACGGCAAGAAGAGAATCGCCACAAGGAAGCTAGGGCAAGGCTAATCCTAGGACTCGGCACAATTGCATAAATAAGATGCAGCATTAAAAAGAATATTTACATCCAAAAGGCCTTAAGAGCCGCCTTGCAGTAATAACTTACTAAATACACCCAGCGGGTGGAATTGTTCGGATTAACCCTACAAGTCTTACAGAGAAGCAGAAGATGCAAACAAAAAACTTTAGGAGCAGCAGGCTGGGCAGGTGGCACGACGGAGCCAGCTTCTGGGGAGGCCGCCTAGTGGGTCTCGGTCTGGCCATCTCCTGCAGCAGGCGGGGCCGTCACTCCTGGTCCGCTTGTTGAGGACTGGTCAGGCTGGCGGCTAGCGGCTCGGTCCACCTCCTAGGAGCTGGTCTCCTCGTTGCTGCCTTCCTCCTCTTCATCACCTTCGCTGGAGGCGATATCCTCGTCCGGCTCCTCGACGCCGCCAAGTCCAGCCCGAAGTTACCAGGCGGCACCACATGGCCCCTGTCATCCAACTCCGGGATGAAGAGGGAGGTGTCGGCCTATTTAGCGAGGGCGGCAACACGTTAGACGAGCTCCTTCTGCTCAGCAGCCAGCTCCGGCTGGGCCTCCGTGCGGAAGGTCTCTAGCTGTTCAAGGCTCAGGCCAGGATACCAGCTCTTGGTGAACTCCAGGGCGGTCCGCGCACCAGCCCTTGCTGTGGAGCCCTTCCAGGCCTCGAAGCGCTGGCCGGCCGCCTCCAGCCAGGCGGCCGTCCGGCTGGGGGTGCGGAGCATTGGCACACCTGGCCAGAGGGCGGCCAGGACGTGGGCACCGGCGCGCTGCAGCCGGCAAAGAAGATGGCGGACCGGCAGAAGACGCACTCGAATGGCAAGAAGCTCCTCGGCAGGGGTCCTGGGCGCGTTGGGTGCGATCGCCCGGCCCGCCTGGCGCCTCGCAGCACGCTCAACCTCGATGGCTTGGGTGGCGGCCACAGAATAGCCCGGGAAGAACTCTGCCAAGACTAGAAGAAGGATCAGAAGAAAAGAAAGACGGCTGCTACAAGGGGCAAAAACAAAATAAAAGGGGAGACGTCTCACCGTCGACCATGTCTCCAATGGCTACATAGCCGTCTTGGAGAGCCGCCTCCTTCTCGGCCCAATTCGAGCGCTCATTCTCGAATTCGGCCCGCAGAAGGGACTCAGCGTCTGACATTTTGCCAAGCTCGACTTTGTGAGCCGACGCCTGGTCTGCCAGCTCCTTGGCCAAGCGGTCGCGGTCCTGAGCAGCAAGGCCACGCTCCCGCTCCTTAGCGGCCAGCTCCGTCTGGGCCTCGCCCAGCTGGTTGCGGAGGCCGGCTACGACCGCTGGAAAGGGAGAAAGAAAAAGAACGAAGGTCAGCAGCAAAAAATATAACCTTGGAGTTCCAAACCGCCTGCTCAGCAGCCGGCTCGGTACTCGGGGACTACACCCAGCGGGTGCGCTGACACGCCCCCACAAGGAGAAGAGCAGGCACTTGATGGCTTCTCGCCCCTCGTTGGTTACCCCAAGTGGAAGGTTGAGATGTAGCGTAGCAGCAAGTTTCCCTTAGCAAAGATACCAAGGATCGAATCCCGTGAGACTCCGAGGGTCGACAAGTAGGTGTCAACGGCGCCTTAGCAGTTGACAGGACCTGCACACAGATACAGATAACTTTGCTCCCAACGAGTACAGAGATGTTGTCAATCCCTCCGGCCTTGTCGTTTACAAAGGATCAAACACAAGGGATAATAATGATAGCTATGACTGCGACTAGGAAATAAAGACAGGAAGTAAATAGAAGGTGTGATCAATGGTGGTAATATGGACCGGGGTCCCGTGATGTTCACTAGTGATGTCTCTCTCCCAAAAGACGATAAAACAGCAAAGCGAGGTAAACAAATTACAGCTGGGGAATTGACAGGATTATGTGCGCAAACCAATGCTAACTATGCTGCAAAGAAAGGTAGAGGCTCAAAAGCATGGGCGGTACGCCAAGGCAAGTAGACCGAAATCCATCTGCATCTACTACTAATCATCCACCTTGAGATATCTATTCAGAACATCTCGCTGGTATTAAGTTGTGAATCCCACCCAAAGTGTAAACTTAAAGCAACAGACAACTGCATTAAAAGAACTTTGCGTAAAGTAAACAATCCTCGCACCCGCAAGTACAAGCACCGTTGTTTTCTCCCTTTTGGCAACAACACATCCCCTAGACTCATGTTTCTGTCACTCAAGCTAGTCATCAGGGGGCATGAACCCACAATCAAGCATAACGTTCCCTCTTGGAGTTACTACCTACTACTTGGCCAAAGCAATAAACAGCAACGGAGAACATGCTAGAATTACTCAAGAACATAAATATAAAAGAGGTGAATCAAATATATTACTCAAACACAATCTGAACATAATCTCATAATCCATCGGATCCCAGCAAACTCAGCATAGCAACAGCATAAAGATTACATATGTGCCTCGATCATGTAGGGCAGCTCACGAGGTCTAAACCATGAAGAACAAAGAGGGGAGGAGAACATCACATAGCTACTGGTCATGGACCCATGGTCCAAGGGGGACTACTCACGACTCATCCGGGAAGCGTCCATGGTGGTGGAGAAGCTCCCGGTGGTGGTTCTCCCCTCCGGCAGGGTGCCGGGAAGAGTTCTCCTAATGCTCCCGATCTTGGAAGCGCTGCGGCGGCGGAACAGAGGCGAGATCACGAAAAAGGGTTCCGTCCTCGAGGGTTTCGGGACGCGAGGAATATATATGCCAAGGGGGGTCACCAGAGGCGGAGCCGGGGCCCCAGGCGCCCCCCTGGCGCGGCCAGGGGTGGGGCCGCGCCAGGTGGCCGCCTGGGCCACCCCTGGCCCCCCTCTGGCCCTGCTTTAGTTATTCGCGAAGCTTCCTGCACGCTGATTTTTCCTGTATTTTTCCCGAAATTTTTTGGGCACTTTTAATATTGGGGAAACCTGAAATAGAAAAACAGCAGAAAACAGGAACTGGCACTGTGGTGCACTGAGTTAATAGGTTAGTCCAAATATGATCAAAAGTGTATGGAAGTGCATAAATATCATAGCAATATCACACAAAAGAGGCATGGAGCAAGCAGAAATTATAGATACGTTTTGGACGTATCAACATCCCCGAGCTTAATTCCTGCTCGTCCTCGAGTAGGTAAATGATAACAAGCATAATTTCTGTGGTGACATGCTACCAACCATATAAGAACTTTTAAGTAAAGCAATCAAGGCATGTAATTCAATTCAAGTCATAACAAGCAATAGTCTATATTATCATTGTAACAAGCAACATAAGCACATAAAGGTGCAAGAGCTCTCGCTGTCCGTGACTCGAATGTCTCCAAGTGGTGTTTGCGTGCAAGAAAGGGGATAGGGATATACGAGAGAGTAAAACATAGTTTTTGTATTGTTGAGAACTTAATCTACTAAAGTTTCACACTTGGTCTTCTTTGGATTCTTATCTTGACTCATCCCCAGACCAACAGCCAGGTACAAGTCAAAATGATCCACTCCCTTTCGATATTTTCAGCACTCATGCAATGGATGAGCGTGAGCAAGAAAGTTAACACTTAGGATGGCAAAAAGAGAAAAATGATGAAGGGGGAAGACAAAAAAGGTGTGAAAGGCTCACATCAATGAGGACAATCATAGGCGAGAGAAAGCCAAATGATAGATATGATGTGAGGAGTAGGGATCGCCATGCAACGGATGCACATATGAGCTAAGGTAAGCTCTCCAACGGAACTAGTGGGGGTGCATCCAACTTGCTTGCTCAAGAAGACCTAGAGCTCTTTGAGGAGGCTCATCATTGGAATATACAAGCCAAGTTCTATAGTGTCAAGGTCCCCACATAGCTATATGCATGAATGATAATCTCTATGGAGTACAAGGTATAAGATGGAGTACGAGTGTGGATCTCTCAAAAAGAATAGTAGTGTGCCCCCTTCTCTCTTTTTATTTCTTTTTCTCTTTTTTCTCTTTTTTTATTTTTTTGTGGCCTCAATGGCTCTTTCTATTTAACTCTCATTTGTCCTCTTTGGGATCTTTTGATTTTGTCCTCTTTGGGATCTTTTCCTCACTTTAGGGGCAACACTCTATGTATTACAAGAAGTATAGAAGATCTTTCACACTTTACAAAAGTACTCAACATAAAGAAAATGAAACTATCATGATGTATGCAAATGTATGCCTCTGCCAGTGTAGCAGGATATGCAATGATACTAGCGCGTCATGTAGCAATGATTAGGGCAAGGCCCAACTAGCATGCGCCTCATCGATCAAGAAAAAAGCATGTATGCCATGAAGATCAAGTCATGAGAGGATGGATGTTGCATGGCAATGTATCTCGGAAAGGCTATGGAAATGCCTTGATAGGTAGGTATGGTGGCTGTTTTGAGGAAGGATATAATGAGGCTTATGATGACAGAGCGTATCGTGCCAAGGATTTGGATGCACCGGCGAAGTATGCGCCAACTCTCGAGGTGAGAAAGGGCAATGCACGGTACCGAAGAGGCTACAAAAATATGGCTAGGTGGAAGTGTCAACTTTCGAATACTCACATTAGTCCGAAGAACTCATGCACTTATTATCGATAACTCTCAATTTAATTAGGAGGTTCACAAAGAGACAAGTACCCCGAGGAGGAGTGTATGGGGGTTTGGTTATCCTTGCGCATCCTCGGCTCATGGTACGTGAGTGTACTCTAATATTCGATCCCTCCAAAGATTAGTGATCCATTTAGTAGCTAAAGTTCTCAACTATTTGTAGGTTTTCGAAAATAATCACGGATTGCCCAAAATACGATATCTATCACTAATAGGCTAAAGCTCTTGACACCAAAAGTTCAGACATTACTCATGGCAATACCTCAAAACTATTGCAAGTTACTACTAAAATTAAATAGCAACCTCAATTACCTACTTTAAGTTAAGACACACAACTCAGTGCAACAGGTAAACTCTCTTAACAAGATAAACATGGAAACTCAAGAGAGTTCAGCAACCAACTAAACAAAACCTCTTTAAAAAGAAAAGCATGAAAACTAAGAGCTAAACATGACAGTAGCTATGGAAAGACAAAGAACACACACATCAAAGATAAGCATAAAAATCTTATGTTGTGTTCTAGGTTGAAGTGGAGTGTGTTTCTCTCCCACACAAAGAAAATGGGGTTCTAACTCATTATGAACAGCAAGCAAAGCTAAAGAAAACTAAAAAAAGGAAAGTAAGAGCGAGACGCTCCAAGCATAACACATAACGCATGAAGTGATTATATAGTGGAACGAAAGACAAACTGATAATTGTTGATGGAGAAGGGGATGCATGGGGGCATCCCCAAGCTTAGACGCTTGAGTCTTCTTGAATATTTCTTGGGGGTGCACGGGGCATCCCCAAGCTTGAGCGTTTGACCCTCCTGAATCTTCTTTTATCATCTTCCCTCGCACACTTGAAAACTCCCTTCATACATAACTCATCATAATCTAATTAGCGAGGTTAGTACCCACAATAAAATAATTTTTCCCTACTAGAAATAAAGATAATCTTGAATAGCTACTGTTTCTCAAGATTGCCAAAAGGTTTTTGCAAAGAAAAAGTAAGCTCAAGGTTTGCAAAACGAAGAAAAGGCAAAACAGGACAGAATCTGTGAAAAACAGACCAGCAGGTAGTAAATAATTTTTTCGGGGCACTTCTGCAACTCAAATCAAAAAACTCAGAACAGACGCCCGAAAGAAAATTGTATAAAGCACGCTGTCAAAAAAATTCATATAAAAAATACGACCTGGTGATTTTATTCGAATTTTTCTGTCCAAGGACATAATCTGATTTCTGGACAGCACGTCACAACTTTTGAACTTTATTGCAATCGGAGGCTAAACTTGGCACAAAGCTGAAAAGAAAAGATACAATGATGATGCTACTGTAGTAACAAACATCAAGACACAACAAAAGCAAAATAAAACCTAATTCGTTGTGGGCTGCCTCCCAAAAGCGCTTTCTTTTATGCCTTTAAGCTAGGCATGATGCAAAAAGAGAAGATCAAGTTTTATCAAGAGTAAGAGAATAGCTAGCCCGTGTAACGGACTCAAAAGGCAACTTAATCTTCTTTCTAGGGAAGTGTTCCATTCCTTTCTTGAGAGGGAATTGGAATTTTATATTCCCCTCTTTCATGTCAATGATAGCACCAACGGTGCGAAGAAAAGGACGTCCCAAAATAATTGGACATGAAGGTTCACATTCAATATCCATAATAGTAAAATCAACGGGAACATAATTATCATTGACAATGATAAGAACATCGTCGATCTTCCCCAAAGGTTTATTTACGGAAGAATCAACAAGACGAACACCAAAAGAACAAGGATCAAAAGGTTTCAATTCAAGCATATTATACATTCTTTTGGGCATAACGGAGGTACTAGCTCCAACATCACATAAAGCATAGCAAGAGAAGTTATTCAACTTAATTTTGATCATAGGATTCCAACTATCTTCTAGCTTCCTAGGTATGGAGGCTTCTACCCTAAGCTTCTCCTCCCTAGCTTTGATAAGAGCATTAGTGATGTGCTCCGTGAAGGCAAGATTAAGCATGCTAGTGTGGGGATCTCTAGCCATTCTTTGTAAAAAGGTGACAACTTCTGAGAGACTACAATTATCAAAATCAATTTTATCATTATTGAGCAGAATTTTAGTGTCATCTTCTTTGTTTGAATTGCTCTTTATTATAAGAGTTTGAACGTCTTCCCAAGTTTGGGGAAGTGTCGGAGCAACTTTAAACAGAGGCTCATACTTTTTTCCTAGAAGACCATGCCATGGGCATAACTCTCCATTAAAGCTAACATAATCACAAGGTTTATTACTTTTGTAGATCCCGACAGTGGTGATTGGCGTGATGGAAGAAGGGGTGTACTCCTCCCACTTAGTTTTTTGGTGGAACCCATAGTAGCAAGCAAGCAAGATAACTATTTTTGTGATTTTTTTGGTAAGGGACACTAAAGCAAAAACTGAAAGGTAAACTAACAAGACTAAAAAGCAAAGATAAAAGATAGCGTGAAACTCCCCTATCTTGAAGAGTGGAGTCCCCGGCAACGGCGCCAGAAACTTTGCTTGATGGCTTCTCGCCCCTCGTTGGTTACCCCAAGTGGAAGGTTGAGATGTAGCATAGCAGCAAGTTTCCCTTAGCAAAGATACCAAGGATCGAATCCCGTGAGACTCCGAGGGTCGACAAGTAGGTGTCAACGGCGCCTTAGCAGTTGACAGGACCTGCACACAGATACAGATAACTTTGCTCCCAACGAGTACAGAGAGGTTGTCAATCCCTCCGGCCTTGTCGTTTACAAAGGATCAAACACAAGGGATAATAATGATAGCTATGACTGCAACTAGGAAATAAAGACAGGAAGGTGTGATCAGTGGTGGTAATATGGACCGGGGTCTGATACGTCTCAAACGTATCTACTTTTCCAAACACTTTTGCTATTGTTTTGACCTCATTCTTGCATGATTTGAACTAAACTAACCCAGACTGACGCTGTTTTCATCAGAGCTGCCTGTATGGTTTTATTGTGTGCAGGAAAACGGATTTTTAGGTGTCTCAGAAAATTCCAAGAAAAATCACAGAAAATCCACGCACCCGAAGGGTCCTTGTGCCAGAAGAGGGGCCAGAGGGGAGCCAGGGGGGCCAAGCGCCCTGGTGGCGCGGCCCCACCCCTGGCCGCGCCGGGAGGCCGCCTGGGCGGGCCCTTCCCCCTCTGGTGCCCTACTTTGACCCGTATTTATCCCCGTGACGAGAAAACCCCAGAACAGAAGTCGTTTTCCTAGTTTCTGTCGCGGAGCCGCCGCCACCCTCTGTTCTTCTTCGGGAGGGCTAATCTGGAGGCTGATTTGGCCTTCGGAGAAGGGAGATCGTCGCCATCGTCATCATCATCACCACTCCATCCTCCCTCCATGGCTTCTCCTTCCTTGTGTGAGTAATTCCCTATTGTAGGCAAAGAGGATGGTAGGGATTGGATGAGTTAGATCATGTAATAGTTTATCAGATTGTCGGGGGCATGTTGCCTATCATCTACTATGGTGTTTATCATCTTTGCTTCAACTTGTTACTCTTAATGCTTGTCACTTAGGGCCCGAGTGCAATGATTTCAGGTCTGAACCATATGTGTTTGCATGAATATATTTGTGTTCTTGATCCTATCTATGAGTTGTTTGCACCTATTACGGTTCGGAACCGGCGATTCCAAAAGTGACAGCTTGGGACACCAAAGGGGATGGTCCATAATTTGAGGATTCCATGTATCCATTGAGTTTATTGCTTTGTTCCGGTGCTCTTTGACAGGAGCACCTTAATCTCCATAAGTTCCTTTTGGCCCCGTTCGTAGCGGGATGGTAGGACAAAAGATGTTGTGCAAGTTCTTATTGCAAGCACGTACAACTACCTGTGGGATACATGCCTAATGTTTGATATTTGCCTAGATGATCATTACTTTTCTGTGTGCCTTGCCCCAAGTTAGATTCATGATGTATCTCATCCATGCAGCGCCCAACCATCCATCTCCCTAGCCTACAGTGTTTAAATCCTGCTGGTTATTAGTTGTTATTTTGCTGTTTACTTTTGCTGTTTACTTTTACTATTACAACCATCACTATCATATCACCGTTACCACTTATCTTTTGTTGCAAGTAAGTATATTTCAGGTGCGGTTGAATTGACAACTCAACTGTTAAAGCTTATAAATACTCTTTGGCTCCCCGTGTGTCGAATCTATAAATTGGGTTATTCTTACCCGCGAAGACTATCTCGATCCCTTACGATTGAGGGTTATCAAGTACCGTTTTCTGGCGCCGTTGCCGGGGAGCATAGAAATATTTACAAGTCTACTTGAAGTATCCTACCTGCTGCACTTCATCCGCTATGCGTAAGAAAGGAGACCCCAAGGTTCCGATCTTACTATCCACTACAAGAAGCGGTACTGTTCTGAACACTAGTGCTACACTTGATTCACCTTCTGTTATGAGTAAGTTTGCCTCACCACCACCACATGATGCTTCTACTGAATCTGTTACTATGTCTGATACTTTTGATGATGCCTCTACTACTCTTGATGATATTGGTTCACTTGGTTATGCTCTTGAGAAACAGATCGCTGCTGCTGCAAAAAAATCTGGAATTGAAATTCCTGTTACTCGCTACCCTATTGGTGGAACTTATGATTATCCTGATTTGAGTAAACTCAAGGAGAGACTCCTTGATGATGATTACATTATGCTTGATGATGATTTATGCAGGGAACTGACAGAGTTTGCCGGCTCTGACCCTGAAGCTATTAAGAAGCTGCTTGAAAAACACTCCTTGAAGAACAAGACTGTTCCTGATCCTGAATTTGCTACATCTCCTATATGCATGAATGATCCTGATTATGATTTCTCTGTTGATCTTTCACTTATATCTATGGTTGAAGCTGACCCCTTTTATGGCAGAGAAAATGATGATGCTATTGCACACCTGACCAAACTCACTGAGTTGGGTGGCTTGTTTACCACGGATGAAAAGATACAAAACTTTTATGTGACTAAGCTTCTTCCTTTCTCTTTGAAGGAAGGTGCTAAAACATGGTATGACGCACTACCATGTGGTTCCATTAATAGTCCTCAAGACTTAGCTCACTCTTTTGTTGATAAGTACTTTCCTGCTCATATGCAACATGCTGCTTTACAAAGAATTTATAACTTTAAACAGTTGCAGGATGAGCACCTCCCTAAAGCTTGGGGGAGGTACTGTAGTCTGATCCGGGCTAGACCAGGACATGGAGTCCCTAAGAATGAATTAATCGATATATTTTATGCTGGTCTAACTGATGAATCCAGGTCCTATTTGGATAGTTGTGCTGGTTGTGTTTTCAGGAAAAGAACACCGGACGATGCAGAAGAATTAATGGGCAGGATTGCCAAAAACCATGAAGATTGGTCCGTCCCTGAACCACCTCCACCACCAAAGAAGAGGGGCATGTTTGTTCTAAGCCCCGAAGATATGCGAGAAGCAAAGAAGTCTATTAAAGAGAAGGGTATCACAGCTAAAGACGTGAAGAATCTACCCCCTATTGAGAAGTTGTGTGAGCCTACCACTCACCCTCCTATGGTAGAGGTACACTCTCTTTTAGATTTCAACGCAAGTGACATCCCTCATGGTAAGCCTCCTGATCAATGTTTAGATGAGCTTGATAATTTTATTATGAAGCAAAGTCATTTTAATGAGAGGATACAAAGTCAATTGCATGATAATTCCCTTGCTATCAAAAGTTTGCTTGATGTTCTAGGTAGAACAGTTAATGATGTTAAATGTCTTGTGAAACATTTTCATATGGTTCAAACTCAGCTTGAACAAATTTCTAATGTGCAAAAAGATTTGCTTGCTAACAATGCCAAACAGGATGATTTACAGGCCTTCGGGATTAAGACCCGAGGAGGAACTAGCACTCAAGATCCTCTCTATCCAGAGGGGCATCCAAGGAGAATCGAGCAAGATTCTCAAATGCAGGAAGAAGAAATTGTTGGCTCTCCAAAGAAGAAGAAGAAGAAACACAAGGAGGCTGACAATTCCAATGATCCTATTACAAGTGAAGAGCCAACTGTTGATCCAAATAGTATATCTACCTCCGATGCTGAGACTGAAAACGGTGCCGAACGTGAAGGTAAGGATAAGGAGAATGATCTGCCTGAAGTTCGAGAAGAAGAAGCACCTGACAAACGCAAGAAGTACACTAGAGAAGACTTCGTCGCAAGAAGACATGGGAAGGAAAGAGAACCATGGATACAGAAACCCATGCCCTTTCCAGGTAAGTCTCTCAAATCTAAAGAAGAAGAGCATTACAATAAGTTTTGTGAGTGGATGAAACCTCTTTTTCTTCAAACCCTTTGACTGATGCTATTAAGTTACCTCCCTACTCAAAATATATGAAAGATATTGTTACTAATAAAAGAAAAGTTCCTAATGAAGCAATATCTACTATGCTTGCTAACTACTCTTTCAGTGGCAAGATTCCTGAGAAGCTTGGTGATCCAGGTATACCCACCATTCCTTGCTCCATAAAGAATAATTATGTCAAAACTGCTTTATGTGATCTTGGAGCAGGAGTGAGTGTTATGCCTCTCTCTCTTTACAAGAGGCTTTGTTTAGAGAAACTAATTCCTACAGATATCTCCCTTCAGATGGCTGACAAGTCAACCGCCGTTCCAATAGGTATTTGTGAGGACGTTCCCGTAGAAGTTGCTAATTGTTTGATCCTTACTGATTTTGTTGTGCTTGACATGCCCGAGGATGGGAGCATGTCCATTATTCTTGGTAGACCTTTTCTTAACACCGCAGGTGCTATTATTGATTGCAATAAAGGAAAGGTTACCTTCAATGTGAATGATAAAGAACACACGGTGTATTTTCCAAAGAAGACCGACAAGAGGCATGGCCTCAACTCTATAGAAAATATCGAGACCGTGAAGATTGGAGAATGGGACTGTCCACTACATGTGCACCACAAATACAAAACTATTATGGTGGGGACAATGTCCATTAAAGTAAAGGTGCAATGATCACTTCGTAAGAGGTGGGACTTTTTGCTCTATATATATCGCCGGTTTGTTGGTAAGACTTGATCAACCTTACTAGTGAGCATGTTTTATATAGGTAAAAAGTTGAGCTTGTTATGTTTTCATTTGTTTTAGCTTTTTTTCTCCTTGCTGTACCAAGTGTTTATGTTTTTGAAGCTTCACAATACAAATCACTGCTTTAAGTTTTCAGAAAGTTTTGCAGCTTTTTGAACTTCGAAAAATTTTCAACAGTGAAGTTTTCAGAAAAATTCTAGAAAAAGAAAAATAAAAATTTCCATGCCGGGAGTGACCCAGAGGTACATGGGGCTGACCAGGGGGAGCCACCAGTGGCCCAGGCGGCCAGCTGGCGCGGCCTGCCCCCTGGCTGCGCCCATAGGGCGCCTGGGGCTCATAGGACCCCCCCTCCAGGTGAGTCTTCTTCCTCTCTCTCTCTTTCTCTCCGAAAACACGAGTTCTGCACTTGTTCTTGCGTTCTTGCTATTCTTGGAGGCGATTTTCGATCTCTCTCTATAGCCTATTATTCGAGCTGAGATTTTGAACAAATACTCCCTGGTATGTAACTCCTCCACCCCTCCAATTATATTTTTGGTTGGTGGCTTCATTTGTGAGTATTTAGTAGTTCTTGGTGCTATTTAGATGAGCTTGCATGCATGTGTAGAAATTTATTTTCCAAGTTTTGATGCAAGTTTATGCCTTAGGTAAGTAAGTTGAGTAGTTTGCCTTAACCACTTTGTTTAAATCCTTGTTTTTGTAATTTGTCAAAAATTTCAGAAATGAGTTTGTTAGGAAGGGCAAAGGGGTGGCTTGAGAAGAAGAGGCCCGCGCACTCCGATCGAGTTACTAGAGCCGCAGCCTCATCCTCGACTGCTAGGGTGAGCTACAATGAAGATCATGTGCCCCTAGAGTTGTTGGAAGACACAAGTCCAGCACATGCTATGATGTTCCCATGTGATGAATTCCTTGAAGCTGTGGGAATTAAGGATGAGTTTTATAATCTTTGTGCTAATGCAGGTCTGACACGGCTCGTCACGTGCCATGTTACTCAGTATCAAAAACTCACCTCCGGTTTCATTAACAATTTTAGATATAACCTTGACACTGGTGATATTGAGTTTAAAATTTACAATAATCTTTTGACCATGCCCTTGGGAAAGTTTTGTGAAATAATAGGTGTGCCAAATGTTGGGCGGACGGCAAAGATGACCTCTCAGCCCTCCGAGCTGAAAACCATCTTCAACTCTCTCTGCAGCATGGGTACGAGGGATATTCATCGGTCAAAAATCTCCAGCATCTTATTCCCTCACCTCAGGTATTTTGCGTATTATGTTGCTAGAGGGGTATTAGCTCGTGACAACACGAGCAACACTTCTGCGCCGGATATTGCTATACTGGCGACCGCCCTTTCAGGGAGGTTTGATTATAATTTGGGTGCCTTAATTGCTCGACGCCTTGCTATGAACGGTAACAGGGGAGATTTATTTGGTGGTGTTTATGCCACACTTATCTTAGAACATCTTAAAGGCACCCCACACCCTGATGATAAGCCTTTTACTTATTTAAGTTTTGATCTTGCTGCTATGAAAAGGCATAAGTTTGTTACCATGACTTCTGAGTTTGGTAACCTTGATTATATCTTGCGTTTCGGAACTACCGCGGAACGCAAGATCCGTCTACCTGCACCTCTTTTGTTTGATTTTTCTCGCAGGAACGGATGGTCCTTTGATGTTATCCAGTTCGATGAGTTCATGGTCCAGCATCAGTTTCATAACCCCATGGAGGGGGTTGTGCCCGACGAGGAGGAGCACGGTGAGTTACCACCTTTTCAGGGGGAGACCGTCACCCAGTTTGGTGAAGGGTCTTCCTCTGCTTGGAGTACAGACCCTTCTTCGTGGGAGGATCCGAGGAGTTCGGTGTACGCGCCGGAATCCTTTTACGACCCTTGGACTCACCAGGACCCCCCCGGAGTAGGAGGCTCCTGGGGGCAGTAGCTACTACCAACTTAGGCCAAAAGCCTAAGCTTGGGGGAGTACGTGCCCTTCTCACTTTTCCATTGTATTATCCGTTTTATTCTTGTTCGCTTTAATCTTTTCGAAGTTTTTGCCCGTTCTTCTTTATTTCTTTTCTTTGCAAAAACAACAAAAAGATTTTCTCTTTCTTTTGCTTTCGTTCAACCTTTGAAATAACCCAAAAAGATTTCCTTTCTCTCTTTAGTCTGCTTTGTTTTCAGAGTTCAGCTCGAGTCCGTCATGGCATTTAATTATATTTCCTACGTTCGATCGTGCAAGTGACAAGGTAGTAATGACGAAGATCGACGGAAGGGAAGCAACAAGGAAAACCAGTATGAACTCTTCTTGTTTCTACTTTTGTACATATGCCTGTACTTATGATCTAGAGACCAGCTTGTAGCGACATAGTGCTATGTTTACAATGCTTTCCCAGTGGTTCATGCTTTCCTTGTGGCTAGTCTCAAATAGCTAGAGTATATAATGTGTTATTGAAATGATTTACATGCATTGCACTGTTCATAGTTTGGTATACTGAGGTGGTATTTCCTTTTGGAGAATTCTTGGATTGACTTGGCACATGTTTACACATGTTTAAGACTAAAAAGTCTGCTTTTCCTTGATGATCTTTGAGTTTCAGAATAGTTATATCACTTTCATGCCCGATTCAATGTTGCTTTGTCGCTCTGCATGATTATGACCGTTCTTGCTCTCTAGTTGGTCGCTTCCCAGTCTCTTGCTAGCCTTCGCTCGCACTAAGCGGAATTCTGCTTGTGCATCCAAATCCTTTCAAACCAGTTATTCCATATGAGTCCACCATACCTTCCTATGTGGTATTTACTTGCCATCCTAACGGAGACTTTCTTGTACCATCTCGAAATTATTGAAATTTACTCTTATTTTGTGCCCCTGTTTTAGCTCATGAGGAAGTAGTAGTTAATTCATGATCTTTTTAAGTTGGACAAGTTTTATCCCGGGATTGCATGTCTAATCTGCAAACCCCTAATACGAGAAGGAACTCGCATGAGTGCGCCCGGCTCATAAAAGATAATACAACAAACAAACCCTCCTTCACGCTTTGTTCATGAGAAATCAGAAAACTTTTGGCAGTGATAAACAAAGGAGATTAAGGGGATGTGATCGTCCCCGTGCGGGAGCCGTTCCTCGAAACTTGTCCAGCTCGAGAAGTAATTGGGTTGTCTACTAACATTCGTTGACGAAATATGCACCTCCCAAAATCATTTTTACCTCTGTTTTCAAAACCAAGAGCTCTGGTACATGTTCAGTCTTTGCTTCCAACCATGGGTTTTCAACCTCGCCATCAAATTCCACGGTTCGAGAATCTCCACCTTCTTTCTTCAAAGCACCAACTAGGAGAGCATAATTGTCATTCTGAGTGTAATGTGCATTGTCCCAAAGTATTACATTGTCTTCTGCATGCTTGTGATATTATTTATTCTGAAATTCTTAGTTCTAGTCTCCTTTAAAACTCTGGAGGAGTTTCTGCATTTATGTTTTGCTTCATTCATGGAGGCTAGCGAGATACCACTCTAGTATGTTCAAGCTATGTGCAATGTAATCTTGTCTTGATTTTCAGTAGTATATTATTTACTTTTAGGTATTTGTGATTGGTTACTTGAAAGAAGGATTGCTTCGTGCATTGTCCTCATAGCATTGTTTCAATACTTGCTAGACTCTTTTCGTAGTACATGCTTATATACATCTAATGAAGAAAAAGAGTTTGTCAAAGTTTTCTTTGTCGCGTCCAGTTCGTTGAACTGAATTGCTTGAGGACAAGAAATATGCTAAGCTTGGGGGAGTTGATACGTCTCAAACGTATCTACTTTTCCAAACACTTTTGCTATTGTTTTGACCTCATTCTTGCATGATTTGAACTAAACTAACCCGGACTGACGCTGTTTTCAGCAGAGCTGCCTGTATGGTTTTATTGTGTGCAGGAAAACGGATTATTAGGTGTCTCAAAAAATTCCAAGAAAAATCACAGAAAATCCACGCACCCGAAGGGTCCTTGTGCCAGAAGAGGGGCCAGAGGGGAGCCAGGGGGCCCCAGGCACCCTGGTGGCGAGGCCCCACCCCTGGCTGCGCCGGGAGGCCGCCTGGGCGGGCCCTTCCCCCTCTGGTGCCCTTCTTTGACCCGTATTTATCCCCGTGACGAGAAAACCCCAGAACAGAAGTCGTTTTCCCAGTTTCCGTCGCGGAGCCGCCGCCAACCTCGGTTCTTCTCCGAGAGGGCTAATCTGGAGGCTGATTTGGCCTTCGGAGAGGGGAGATCGTCGCCATCGTCATCATCATCACCACTCCATCCTCCCTCCATGGCTTCTCCTTCCATGTGTGAGTAATTCCCTGTTGTAGGCAAAGGGGATGGTAGGGATTGGATGAGTTAGATCTTGTAATAGTTTATCAGATTGTCGGGGGCATGTTGCCTATCATCTACTATGGTGTTTATCATCTTTGCTTCAACTTGTTACTCTTAATGCTTGTCACTTAGGGCCCGAGTGCCATGATTTAAGATCTGAACCATATGTGTTTGCATGAATATATTTGTGTTCTTGATCCTATCTATGAGTTGTTTGCACCTATTACGGTCCGGAACCGGCGATCCCAAAAGTGACAGCTTGGGACACCAAAGGGAATGGTCCATAATTTGAGGATTCCATGTATCCATTGAGTTTATTGCTTTGTTCCGGTGCTCTTTGATAGGAGCACCTTAATCTCCATAAGTTCCTTTTGGCCCCGTTCGTAGCGGGATGGTAGGACAAAAGATGTTGTGCAAGTTCTTATTGCAAGCACGTACAACTACCTGTGGGATACATGCCTAATGTTTGATATTTGCCTAGATGATCATTACTTTTCTGTGTGCCTTGCCCCAAGTTAGATTCATGATGTATCTCATCCATGCAGCGCCCAACCATCCATCTCCCTAGCCTACAGTGTTTAAATCCTGCTGGTTATTAGTTGTTATTTTGCTGTTTACTTTTGCTGTTTACTTTTACTATTACAACCATCACTATCATATCACCGTTACCACTTATCTTTTGTTGCAAGTAAGTATATTTCAGGTGCGGTTGAATTGACAACTCAACTGTTAAAGCTTATAAATACTCTTTGGCTCCCCGTGTGTCGAATCTATAAATTGGGTTATTCTTACCCGCGAAGACTATCTCGATCCCTTACGGTTGAGGGTTATCAGGGTCCCATGATGTTCACTAGTGATGTCTCTCTCCCAAAAGACGATAAAACAGCAAAGCGAGGTAAACAAATTACAGCTGGGCAATTGACAGGATTATGTGGGCAAACCAATGCTAACTATGCTGCAAAGAAAGGTAGAGGCTCAAAAGCATGGGCGGTACGCCAAGGCAAGTAGACCGAAATCCATCTGCATCTACTACTAATCATCCACCTTGTGATATCTATCTAGAACATCTCGCTGGTATTAAGTTGCAATCCCACCCAAAGTGTAAACTCAAAGCAACAGACAACTGCATTAAAAGAACTTTGCGTAAAGTAAACAATCCTCGCACCCGCAAGTACAAGCACCGTTGTTTTCTCCCTTGTGGCAACATCACATCCCCTAGACTCATGTTTCTGTCACTCAAGCTAGTCATCAGGGGGCATGAACCCACAATCAAGCATAACGTTCCCTCTTGGAGTTACTACCTACTACTTGGCCAAAGCAATAAACAGCAACGGAGAACATGCTAGAATTACTCAAGAACATAAATATAAAAGAGGTGAATCAAATATATTACTCAAACACAATCTGAACATAATCTCATAATCCATCGGATCCCAGCAAACTCAGCATAGCAACAGCATAAAGATTACATATGTGCCTCGATCATGTAGGGCAGCTCACGAGGTCTAAACCATGAAGAACAAAGAGGGGAGGAGAACATCACATAGCTACTGGTCATGGACCCATGATCCAAGGGGGACTACTCACGACTCATCCGGGAAGCGTCCATGGTGGTGGAGAAGCTCCCGGTGGTGGTTCTCCCCTCCGGCAGGGTGCCAGGAAGAGTTCTCGTGATGCTCCCGATCTTGGAAGCGCTGCGGCGGCGGAACAGAGGCGAGATCGTGAAAAAGGGTTCCGTCCTCAAGGGTTTCGGGACGCGAGGAATATATATGCAAAGGGGGGTCACCAGAGGCGGAGCCGGGGCCCCAGGCGCCCCCCTGGCGCGGCCAGGGGTGGGGCCGCGCCAGGTGGCCGCCTGGGCCACCCCTGGCCCCCCTTTGGCCCTACTTTGGTTATTCGCGAAGCTTCCTGTACGCTGATTTTTCCTGTATTTTTCCCGGAATTTTTTGGGCACTTTTAATATCGGGGAAACCTGAAATAGAAAAACAGCATAAAACACGAACTGGCACTGTGGTGCACTGAGTTAATAGGTTAGTCCAAATATGATCAAAAGTGTATGGAAGTGCATAAATATCATAGCAATATCACACAAAAGAGGCATGGAACAAGCAGAAATTATAGATACGTTTTGGACGTATCAGCACTCACCTCGGTTGTCTGCCAAGGCAGCCTGCAGCTGCGCCAGCTCCTGGCGATGAGCGTTGTAGGAGGCCACGTGGAGGTTGTGGTACTCCTGCAACAAGAAGCAAGATCAGATCAGGATGTACACTTTGGAGTTCCAAGCCGCCTGCTCAGCAGCCGACTCAGAACTCGGGGACTACACCCAGTGGGTGCGCTGACGCGCCTCCACAGAACAAATTGAAGGAATAAAAACAGAAGAAAACGAAGCACACTTACCCGAATGGAGGACCGCGTGGCGATGAACTCCTGCATTGTCGTCTGCACGACGTTGCCCAAGGAGTTCATGCGGTCCAAGACATCCCGCGACGTAATGATCCATGAGCCACCTCCTCCGGACCTCCAGCTCGATGGCGCCGCGCTGGTCGCCCCGTTCTTCGGCGCGGACGAGCTGGCCCCGCCGACCTCAATCTGCTGGGGAATAGAAGCCGCCCTCGCAAGGCGCCGGCGGGCTGGGCCTCGGGGGCCGGTTGCAGGCCAATCACCAGCACGCCCCCAACCGGAGGCACCTCCGTCCCCGCTGGCTGGCTGCCCTACTCCCCAGCAGGCGGCGCCGGGGCTGGTGGCGGCGTCTCCAAGATGACGCATTCGTCTCCCCCATCGCCTGGAGCCGGCTGCTCGTCAGCAGCCAGCACCTGGGCCGACGGCTCCTGAGCCCCTGACTCCGGGCAGACGACGTGGCCCGCTGGCTGCTGGGGGCACTTTCCCCGCTCTCGGACATGGGCGGCGTCTGCCTCGGCCTTCTTGGCGGCTTCGGCCTCCGCCTGGGCGGCGGCATCGGCCACCGCTCGCTCACGCTCCGCGGCCTCGCGCTCCGCACGCGCCTCGCGGGCGTTCCTCTCTGTTGCCTCCCGGAGTGTGACGGCAGGATCCACGCGAGGGGGCCCAAGAGGGGCTTCTGGGCCTCCCACTACAGAGCCCGCTGGCACCCGTGAGAGGGAAAGCGGTGCGCTGCGCGGATGTCCCCAGGAAGCGAAGAATCAAGCAAGAGGGGATCAGCTGTGAAAAAAGAATAACACGCGAAGAAATAATGAAGGATACTTACCCGTACACAACCGGCCTGGCCTTGGGCTTCTTCGGCACATTCGCCCTGGCGGCCGCCTTCTGACGCCTCATGGCGGCGGTTGATAGCCGGAACTTTTTGGGTGGGGCACCAGTCGGCCCTGACGAGGACCACCGCTTCCCACCACCGGCTGTGCCAGACGGCCCCGCCTGTTGGCTGGCACGGACGGGTGCCTCCTCCATCCCCTCGTCATCATCCGGCCAGCTCTCGAGGCCGCCTTCTGGCAGGGCGCCCGATGGCTGGTCCCGCCTCCCGTCACCTCCTCTTCCTCCATGGCGGCGGCGGCCCCAAGATCGGGGTCGCTCGTATCGCTCTAGGAGTGATCCGGCTCGAGGAGGCGGCCCAGTTGGTTGGAGCCCGGTGCCGGCTGGCCTGGGAAAATCTGAACAAGTATTAGCACCAGACGGCCACAGCAGCCAGACGAAGAAGAAAGAAAACAGAAGGGTGAAAACTTACTGCGGGCGGCTGGTTGGCGCGGCTGTACGGCGCCTTGTCGAAGGCCCAGCCTGAGTCGGAGACCTGATAGCTGGAGATATGGTTCACCAACCGGGCCACATCCCCGTAGGGCAGGGGCTTGGTGCAGGTCCGGCTGGGGTCCCGACGCCCGCTCATGTCGCAGATGAGGTGGGGACGGCGCTGCAGCGGCAGCACCCGGCGCTCAGCAAACGTCAGCAACAGATCTGTGAAGTCCAGGCCCTCATCGTCTCTCAGCTCCCGGAGACGGCGCAGGGCGACGGAGGCGCCTTCAGTAAGGGCGACGGGTCGGGTCCTCCAGGAGTCCCGAGGCTCAGCAGGCGGCCCCGGCACCCACTCCGGCAGGCAGATGAAATTTTGCTCGGGGTCGACGTTGGAGACGTAGAAGTACGTCTTCTGCCATTGCTTCACCGATCCCACGAGCTTCGATGCCGGGAAGAAGTTCTTCGCCCCAGTGCGCTTCACCGTGATGCACCCCCCACACTGAGCGGCCATGCTCTGGACGGCGGTGCCGAGCTTCACGTAGAAGAGCTCCGTCCAGAGCTCAATGGTGGGGAGGATGCCGAGGTAAGCCTCGCAGAGAACGACGAAGGAAGAAATGGTCGTCACCGTGTTTGGAGTGAGGTGGTGAGGTTGGATGTGGAAGAAGTCGAGAAAGGAGCGGAAGAAGCCGCTCGCCGGCAGGCCGAACCCGCACGGAAAGTGCAAGCGGAAGATGACCCGCTCGCCTTGCTGCGGGGCCGGCCTGATCTCTGTCACCGGCGCCAGGCGCACGGCGACCCTGTCGGCCGGCGACAGCTTCCGCAACCGTCGAAGGACGTCCACGTGCTCTTGCAAGACATCGCTGCCGTCCCATTGGCCATGGCGTCAGGGAGGCGCTGGACCGGACATGGCTCGGGCGGTGGTTCGCTGTGATGGCGACGAGGAAGAGCGAGGAAGAAGATGAAGGATGAGGGAGGGTGAGCGCGAGAGCGGCGCCAGCCCTCTCCCCGGCCTATATATAGGCTCGGGCGACGAAGGCGAGGGGGCGGGCGTGGGCTTCACCGCTCCACGTGTTGGTGAACGTAGTATTTTAAAATTTTCCTACGATCACGCAAGATCTATCTACCAGATGCATAGCAACGAGAGGGAAGAGTGTGTCTACATACCCTCATAGACCGGAAGCGGAAGCGTCAAGTGACGCGGTTGATGTAGTCGAACTTCTTCGCGATCCAACCGATCAAGCACCGAACGTACGGCACCTCCGCGTTGAGCACACGTTCATCTTGATGACGTTCCACGAGCTCTTGATCCAGTTGAGCTTCACGGGAGAGTTTCGTCAGCACGACGGCGTGGTGACAGATATGATGTATTCACCGGCGCAGGGCTTCGCCTAAGCACTGCAACGGTATGACCGAGGTGTGTTTCTGTGGAGGGGGGCACCGCACACGGCTAGAACAATTCAACTTGTGTGTCTTTGGGTGCCCCCCTGCCCCCGTATATAAAGGAGCAAGGGGGGAGGCCGGCCGGCCCTCTATGGTGCGGCTAGGGCTGCAATCCTACTAGGAATAGGATTGCAATCCTATTCCTAGTAGGAACTACCAAAGAAGGAAGAAGGGGAAAGGAAAGAAAGGGAGAGGGAGAGGGAAAGAGGGGCCGCGCCCCCCTCCCCTTGTCCTATTCGGACTCCTCCTAGGGAGGGGGCGCGCCACCTCCTAGCTGCTGCCCTCTCTCTCCCCTATGGCCCACCAGGGCCCACCATTCCCCCGAGGGGGTTCCGGTAACCCCTCCGGCACTCCGGTAAATTCCGAAACTTTTCAGAACACTTCCGGTGTCCGAATATAGTCGTCCAATATGTCAATCTTTATGTCTCGGACATTCCGAGACTCCTCGTCATGTCCGTGATCTCATCCGGGACTCCGAACTACCTTCGGTACATCAAAACTCATAAACTCATAATACCGATCGTCATCAAACGTTAAGCGTGCGGACCCTACGGGTTCGAGAACTATGTAGATATGACCGAGACTCATCTCCGGTCAATAACCAATAGCGGAACCTGGTTGCTCATATTGGCTCCTACATATTCTACGAAGATCTTTATCGGTCAAACCGCATAACAACATACGTTGTTCCTTTTGTCATCGGTATGTTACTTGCCCGAGATTCTATCGTCGGTATCTCTATACCTAGTTCAATCTCGTTACCGGCAAGTCTCTTTACTCGTTCCGTAACACATCATCTCGTGACTAACTCATTAGTCTTTTGCTTGCAAGGCTTATTATGATGTGTGTTACCGAGAGGGCCCAGAGATACCTCTCCGACACTCGGAGTGACATATCCGAATCTTGATCTATGCCAACACCACGAATACTTTCGGATACACCTGTAGAGCATCTTTATGATCACCCAGTTACGTTGTGACGTTTGATAGCACACAAGGTGTTCCTACGGAATTCGGGAGTTGCATAATCTCATAGTCATAGGAACATGTATAAGTCATGAAGAAAGCAATAGCAGTAAAACTAATCGATCATAGTGCTATGCTAACGGATGGGTCTAGTCCATCACATCATTCTCCTAATGATGTGATCCCGTTGATCAAATGACAACTCATGTCTATGGTTAGGAAACATAACCATCTTTGATCAATGAGCTAGTCTAGTAGAGGCATACTAGGGACACTCTGTTTTGTCTATGTATTCACACATGTACTAAGTTTCCGGTTAATACAATTCTAGCATGAATAATAAACATTTATCATGATATAAGGAAATATAAATAACAACTTTATTATTGCCTCTAGGGCATATTTCCTTCAGTCTCCCACTTGCACTAGAGTCAATAATCTAGCTCACATCGCCATGTGATTTAATACCGATAGTTCACATCGTTATGTGAATAACACCCATAGTTCACATCGCCATGTGACCAACACCCAAAGGGTTTACTAGAGTCAATAATCTAGTTCACATCGCTATGTGATTAATACCCAAGAGTAATAAGGTGTGATCATGTTTTGCTTGTGAGAGAAGTTTAGTCAACGGGTCTGTCACATTCAGATCCGTATGTATTTCGCAAATTTCTATGTCTACAATGCTCTGCATAGAGCTACTCTAGCTAATTGCTCCCACTTTCAATACGCATCCAGATTGATACTTAGAGTCATCTGGATTTAGTGTCAAAGCTTGCATCGGCGTAACCCTTTACGACGAACTCTTTATCACCTCCATAATCGAGAAACATTTCCTTAGTCATCCAGTTACTAAGGATAATTTTGACCGCTGTATAGTGATCTACTCCTGGATCACTATTGTACCCCCTTGACAAACTCATGACAAGGTACACAACATGTTTGGTACATAGCATGGCATACTTTATAGAACCTATGGCTGAGGCATAGGAAATGACTTTCATTCTCTCTATATTTTTCTGTCGTGGTATGGCTTTGAGTCTTACTCAACTTCACACCTTACAAGTCAGCCAAGAACTCCTTCTTTGACTGATCCATTTTGAAATACTTCAAAATCTTATCAAGGTATGTACTCATCGAAAGTCTTATCAAGCGTCTCGATCTATCTCTATAGATCTTGATGCCCAATATGTAAGCAGCTTCACCAAGGTCTTTCTTTGAAAAACTCCTTTCAAACACTCCTTTATGCTTTCCAGAAAATTCTACATCATTTCCGATCGACAATATGTCATTCACATATACTTATCAGAAAGGTTGTAGTGCTCCCACTCACTTCTTGTAAATACTGTTGGGGAACATAGTATTTTCAAAATTTTCCTACGATCACGCAAGATCTATCTACTAGATGCATAGCAACGAGAGGGGAGAGTGTGTCTATGTACCCTCGTAGACCGAAAGCGGAAGCGTTTATCAACGTGGTTGATGTAGTCGTGCACCTTCATGATCCGTCCCGATCTAGTACCGAATGTACGGCACCTCCGCGTTCAGCACACGTTCAGCTCAATGACATCCTCGCCTTCTTGATCCAGCAAGACGGGCGAAGTAGTAGATGAGTTCCGACAGCACGACGGCGTGGTGACGGTTGTTGATGAAGAACAATCTCTGCAGGGCTTCGCCAAGCACTACAGAAACTAGACGGAGGATAAACTAGAGGGTCGGGGTTGCCGGCACACGGCTTGTGTATCTTGATGTCTCTTGGGTGCTAGCCCTACCCCTCTATTTATATGTTGAGCCTTGGGGTCGAAACTTGGAGTAAAAGCCTTCACAAAGTCGGTTTCACCCGAAAGGCAAGATTCCTTCTCGGACTCCAGGGCCAGACGCCAGGGTTCCCGGCGTCTGGACCCAGACGCCAGGGACCCTGGCGTCTGGACCCTGGACTCCGCAAAACTTCCTTTTGCGCCTTCCAAAAACCTCGTGTGCTTTCCCTTTTGGCCCAAATAAAGTGTTCTCGTACCCAAACACTTCGGGAAACATCCAGAACCCCTTCCGGTGAATTCCGGAACCCTTCCGGAGGTCAAACACTATTATCCCATATATTAATCTTTATCTCCGGACCATTCCAGAGTTCCTCGTCATGTCCGTGATCACATCCGGGACTCCGAATAACATTCGGTCACCAACATACATAACTCATTAAATACTATATCGTCAATGAACGTTTAAGCGTGCGGACCCTATGGGTTCGAGAACTATGTAGACATGACCGAGACATCTCTCTGGTCTATAACCAATAGCGGAACATGGATTCCCATATTGGCTCCTACATATTCTACGAAGATCTTTATCGGTCGAACCGCATAACAACATACGTTGTTCCCTTTGTCATCGGTATGTTACTTGCCCGAGATTCGATCGTCGGTATCTCAATACCTAGTTCAATCTCGTTACCGGCAAGTCTCTTTACTCGTTCCGTAACACATCATCTCGTGACTAACTCATTAGTCTTTTGCTTGCAAGGCTTATTATGATGTGTGTTACCGAGAGGGCCCAGAGATACCTCTCCGACACTCGGAGTGACAAATCCTAATCTTGATCTATGCCAACACCACGAATACTTTCGGATACACCTGTAGAGCATCTTTATGATCACCCAGTTATGTTGTGATGTTTGATAGCACACAAGGTGTTCCTACGGAATTCGGGAGTTGCATAATCTCATAGTCATAGGAACATGTATAAGTCATGAAGAAAGCAATAGCAGTAAAACTAAACGATCATAGTGCTATGCTAACGGATGGGTCTAGTCCATCACATCATTCTCCTAATGATGTGATCCCGTTGATCAAATGACAACTCATGTCTATGGCTAGGAAACATAACCATCTTTGATCAATGAGCTAGTCTAGTAGAGGCATACTAGGGACATACTGTTTTGTCTATGTATCCACACATGTACTAGGTTTCCGGTTAATACAATTCTAGCATGAATAAAAGACATTTATCATGATATAAGGAAATACAAATAACATCTTTATTATTGCCTCTAGGGCATATTTCCTTCAGTCTCCCATTTGAACTAGAGTCAATAATCTAGATTACAAAGTGATGATCCTCACACCCATGGAGTCCTGGTGCTGATCATGTTTTGCCTGTGGAAGAGGCTTAGTCAACGGGTCTACAACATTCAGATCCGTATGTATTTTTCAAATCTCTATGTCTCCTTCCTTGACTAGATCGCGGATGGAATTGAAGCGTCTTTTGATGTGCTTTGTTCTCTTGTGAAACCTGGATTCCTTCGCCAAGGCTATTGCTCCAGTGTTGTCACAAAAGATTTTCATTGGACCCGATGCACTAGGTATTACACCTAGATCGGATATGAACTCCTTCATCCAGACTCCTTCATTTGCTGCTTCCGAAGCAGCTATGTATTCCGCTTCACACGTAGATCCCGCCACGACGCTCTGCTTGGAACCGCACCAACTGACAGCTCCACCGTTCAATAAAAATACATATCCGGTTTGTGACTTAGAGTCATCCGGATCAGTGTCAAAGCTAGAATCGACGTAACCGTTTACGACAAGCTCTTTGTCACCTCCATATACGAGAAACATATCCTTAGTCCTTTTCAGGTATTTCAGGATGTTCTTGACCGCTGTCCAGTGATCCACTCCTGGATTACTTTGGTACCTCCCTGCTAGACTTATAGCAAGGCACACATCAGGTCTGGTACACAGCATTGCATACATGATAGATCCTATGGCTGAGGCATAGGGAATGACTTTCATTTTCTCTCTATCTTCTGTAGTGGTCGGGCATTGAGTCTTACTCAACTTCATACCTTGTAATACAGGCAAGAACCCTTTCTTTGACTGATCCATTTTGAACTTCTTCAAAATCTTATCAAGGTATGTGCTTTGTGAAAGTCCAATTAAGCGTCTTGATCTATCTCTATAGATCTTGATGCCTAATATATAAGCAGCTTCACCGAGGTCTTTCATTGAAAAACTCTTATTCAAGTATCCTTTTATGCTATCTAGAAATTATATATCATTTCCAATCAACAATATTTCATCCACATATAATATTAGAAATGCTACAGAGCTCCCACTCACTTTCTTGTAAATACAGGCTTCTCCAAAAGTCTGTATAAAACCATATGCTTTGATCACCTCATCAAAGCGTGTATTCCAACTCCGAGATGCTTGCACCAGTCCATAGATGGATCGCTGGAGCTTACATACTTCGTTAGCACCTTTTGGATCGACAAAACCTTCTGGTTGCATCATATACAACTCTTCTTTGAGATATCCATTCAGGAATGCGGTTTTGACATCCATTTGCCAGATTTCATAATCATAAAATGCGGCAATTGCTAACATGATTCGGACAGACTTAAGCATTGCTACAGGTGAGAAAGTCTCATCGTAGTCAACTCCTTGAACTTGTCGAAACCCTTTCGCAACAAGTCGAGCTTTGTAAACAGTAATATTACCGTATGCGTCGGTCTTCCTCTTAAAGATCCATTTATTTTCGATTGCATGCCGATCATCGGGCAAGTCAACCAAAGTCCATACTTTGTTCTCATACATGGATCCCATCTCAGATTTCATGGCCTCAAGCCATTTTGCGGAATCTGGGCTCATCATCGCTTCCTAATAGTTTGTAGGTTCATCATGGTCTAGTAACATGTTTTCCAGAACTGGGTTGCCGTACCACTCTGGTGTGGAACGTACTCTGGTTGATCTACGACGTTCAGCAGAAACTTGATCCGAAGTTTCATGATTATCATCATTAACTTCCTCACTGATTGGTGTAGTAATCACTGGAACAATTTTCTGTGATGTCCTACTTTCCAATTCGGGAGAAGGTACAATTACCTCATCAAGTTCTACTTTCCTCCCACTCACTTCTTTCGAGAGAAACTCCTTCTCTAGAAAGGATCCATTCTTAGCAACGAGTATCTTGCCTTCGGATCTGTGATAGAAGGTGTACCCAACAGTTTCTTTTGGGTATCCTATGAAGACACATTTCTCCGACTTGGGTTCGAGCTTATCAGGTTGAAGCTTTTTCACATAAGCATCGCAGCCCCAAACTTTAAGAAACGACAACTTTGGTTTCTTGCCAAACCATAGTTCATAAGGTGTCGTATCAACGGATTTAGATGGTGCCCTATTTAATGTGAATGCAGCTGTCTCTAAAGCATAACCCCAAAACGATATTGGTAAATCGGTAAGAGACATCATAGATCGCACCATATCCAATAAAGTACGGTTACGACGTTCGGACACACCATTACGCTGTGGTGTTCCGGGTGGCGTGAGTTGTGAAACTATTCCACATTGTTTCAAATGAAGGCCAAACTCGTAACTCAAATATTCTCCTCCATGATCAGATCGTAGAAACTTTATTTTCTTGTTACGATGATTTTCTACTTCACTCTGAAATTCTTTGAACTTTTCAAATGTTTCAGACTTGTGCTTCATTAAGTAGATATACCCATATCTGCTCAAATCATCAGTGAAGGTCAGAAAATAACGATACCCGCCGCGAGCTTCAACACTCATTGGCCCACATACATCAGTATGTATGATTTCCAACAAATCTGTTGCTCGCTCCATAGTTCCGGAGAACGGAGTTTTAGTTATCTTGCCCATGAGGCATGGTTCGCAAGCACCAAGTGATTCATAATCAAGTGATTCCAAAAGTCCATCACTATGGAGTTTCTTCATGCGCTTTACACCAATATGACCTAAACGGCAGTGCCACAAATAAGTTGCACTATCATTATTAACCTTGCATCTTTTGGTTTCAATATTATGAATATGTGTATAATTACAATCGAGATCCAATAAGAATAGACCACTCTTTAAGGGTGCATGACCATAAAAGATATTATTCATAAAAATAGAACAACCATTATTCTGTGATTTAAATGAATAACCGTCTCGCAACAAACAAGATCCAGATATAATGTTCATGCTTAACGCTGGCACCAAATAACAATTATTTAGGTCTAAAACTAATCCCAAAGGTAGATGTAGAGGTAGCGTGCCGACGGCGATCACATCGACTTTGGAACCATTTCCCACGCGCATTGTCACCTCGTCCTTAGCTAATCTTCGTTTAATCCGTAGTCCCTGTTTCGATTTACAAATATTAGCAACCGAACCGGTATCAAATACCCAGGTACTACTACGAGCATTAGTAAGGTACACATCAATAACATGTATATCACATATACCTTTGTTCATCTTGCCATCCTTCTTATCCGCCAAATACTTGGGTCAGTTCCGCTTCCAGTGTCCAGTCCCCTTGCAGTAGAAGCACTCAGTTTCAGGCTTGGCTCCAGACTTGGGTTTCTTCGTGGGAGTAGCAACTGTCTTGCTATTCTTCTTGAAGTTCCCCTTCTTTCCCTTGCCCTTTTTCTTGAAACTAGTGGTCTTGTTAACCATCAACACTTGATGCTCCTTTTTGATTTCTACCTCCGCAGCCTTAAGCATAGCGAAGAGCTCGGGAATTGTCTTTTGCATCCCTTGCATATTATAGTTCAGCACGAAGCCTTTATAGCTTGGTGGCAGTGATTGAAGAACTCTATCAATAACACTATCCTCGTCAAGTTTGCAACCAAGTTGAGTCATATGATTGTAGTACCCAGACATTCTGAGCAAGTGTTCACTGATAGAACTATTCTCCTCCATCTTGCAGCTGTAGAACTTATTGGAAATCTCATATTTCTCAATCCGGGCATTTGCTCGAAATATTAACTTCAACTCCTGGAACATCTCATATGGTCCATGACGTTCAAAACGTCGTTGAAGTCCCGGTTCTAAGCAGTAAAGCATGGCACACTGAACTATCGTGTAGTCATCAGACCGCGACTGCCAGACGTTCAAAGCGTCTACATTAGCAGGAGGGGGCTTGTCACCTAGCGGTGCTTCAAGGACATAATTCTTCTATGCAGCAATGAGGATAATCCTCAAGTTACGGACCCAGTCCGTGTAATTGCTACCATCATCTTTCAACTTAGCTTTCTCTAGGAATGCATTAAAATTCAAAGGAACGGTAGCACGGGCCATTGATCTACAACAACATAGATATGCAAAAACTATCAGGACTAAGTTCATGATAAATTAAAGTTCAATTTAATCATATTAGTTAAAGAACTCCCACTTATATAGACATCCCTCTGGTCATCTAAATGATCACGTGATCCAAATCAACTAAACCATGTCCGATCATCACGTGAGATGGAGTAGTATCAATGGTGAACATCTTATGTTGATCATATCTACTATATGATTCACGCTTGACCTTTCGGTCTCCAGTGTTCCGAGGCCATATCTGCATATGCTAGGCTCGTCAAGTTTAACCCGAGTATTCTGCGTGTGCAAAACTGGCTTACACCCGTTGTATTTGAACATAGAGCTTATCACACCCGATCATCACGTGGTGTCTCGGCACGACGAACTTTCGCAACGGTGCATACTCAGGGAGAACACTTATACCTTGAAATTTAGTAAGGGATCATCTTATAATGCTACCGTCGTTCTAAGCAAAATAAGAAGCATAATAAGATAAACATCGCATGCAATCAAAATATATGTGACATGATATGGCCATCATCATCTTGTGCTTTTGACCTCCATCTCCAAAGCACCGTCATGATCACCTTCGTCACCGGCGTGACACCTTGATCTCCATCGTAGCATCGTTGTCGTCTCGCCAACTATTGCTTCTACGACTATCGCTACCGCTTAGTGATAAAGTAAAGCAATTACATGGCGATTGCATTTCATACAATAAAGCGACAACCATATGGCTCCTGCCAGTTGCCGATAACATTACAAAACATGATCATCTCATACAAAATCGTATAACTCATCATGTCTTGACCATATCACATCACAACATGCCCTGCAAAAACAAGTTAGACATCCTCTACTTTGTTGTTGCAAGTTTTACGTGGCTGCTACGGGCTTAGCAAGAACCGTTCTTACCTACGCATACAAAAACCACAACGATGTTTCGTCAAGTATGTGATGTTTTAACCTTCACAAGGACCGGTCGTAGCTACACTTGATTCAGCTAAAGTGAGAGAGACAGACACCCGCTAGTCACCTTTAAGCAACGAGTGCTCGTAACGGTGAAACCAGTCTCGCGTAAGCGTACGCGTAATGTCGGTCCGGGCCGCTTCATCTCACAATTCCGCCGAAGCAAAGTATGACATGCTGGTAAGCAGTATGACTAGTATCGCCCACAACTCATTGTGTTCTACTCGTGCATATCATCTACGCATAAACCTGGCTCTGATACCACTGTTGGGGAACGTAGTATTTTCAAAATTTTCCTACGATCACGCAAGATCTATCTACTAGATGCATAGCAACGAGAGGGGAGAGTGTGTCTACGTACCCTCGTAGACCGAAAGCGGAAGCGTTTATCAACGCGGTTGATGTAGTCGTGCACCTTCACGATCCGTCCCGATCTAGTACCGAACGTACGGCACCTCTGCGTTCAGCACACGTTCAGCTCGATGACGTCCTCGCTTTCTTGATCCAGCAAGACGGGCGAAGTAGTAGATGAGTTCCGACAGCACGACGGCGTGGTGACGGTTGTTGATGAAGAACAATCTCTGCAGGGCTTCGCCAAGCACTACAGAAAATAGACGGAGGATAAACTAGAGGGTCGGGGTTGCCGGCACACGGCTTGGTGTATCTTGATGTCTCTTGGGTGCTAGCCCTACCCCTCTATTTATATGTTGAGCCTTGGGGTCGAAACTTGGAGTAAAAGCCTTCACAAAGTCGGTTTCACCCGAAAGGCAAGAGTCCTTCTCGGACTCCTGGGCCAGACGCCAGGGTTCCCGGCATCTGGACCCAGACGCCAGGGACCCTGGCGTCTGGCCCCTGGACTCTGCAAAACTTCCTTTTGCGCCTTCCAAAAACCTCGTGTGCTTTCCCTTTTGGCCCAAATAAAGTGTTCTCGTACCCAAACACTTCGGGAAACATCCGGAACCCCTTCCGGTGAATTCCGGAACCCTTCCGGAGGTCAAACACTATTATCCCATATATTAATCTTTATCTCTGGACCATTCCAGAGTTCCTCGTCATGTCCGTGATCACATCCGGGACTCCGAATAACATTCGGTCACCAACATACATAACTCATTAAATACTATATCGTCAACGGACGTTTAAGCGTGCGGACCCTACGGGTTCGAGAACTATGTAGACATGACCGAGACATCTCTCCGGTCAATAACCAATAGCGGAACCTGGATGCCCATATTGGCTCCTACATATTCTACGAAGATCTTTATCGGTCGAACCGCATAACAACATACGTTGTTCCCTTTGTCATCGGTATGTTACTTGCCCGAGATTCGATTGTCGGTATCTCAATACCTAGTTCAATCTCGTTACCGGCAAGTCTCTTTACTCGTTCCGTAACACATCATCTCGTTACTAACTCATTAGTCTTTTGCTTGCAAGGCTTATTATGATGTGTGTTACCGAGAGGGCCCAGAGATACCTCTCCGACACTCGGAGTGACAAATCCTAATCTTGATCTATGCCAACACCACGAATACTTTCGGATACACCTGTAGAGCGTCTTTATGATCACCCAGTTACGTTGTGACGTTTGATAGCACACAAGGTGTTCCTACGGAATTCGGGAGTTGCATAATCTCATAGTCATAGGAACATGTATAAGTCATGAAGAAAGCAATAGCAGTAAAACTAAACGATCATAGTGCTATGCTAACGGATGGGTCTAGTCCATCACATCATTCTCCTAATGATGTGATCCCGTTGATCAAATGACAACTCATGTCTATGGCTAGGAAACATAACCATCTTTGATCAATGAGCTAGTCTAGTAGAGGCATACTAGGGACATACTGTTTTGTCTATGTATCCACACATGTACTAGGTTTCCGGTTAATACAATTCTAGCAGGAATAAAAGGCATTTATCATGATATAAGGAAATACAAATAACATCTTTATTATTGCCTCTAGGGCATATTTCCTTCAAATACAGGCTTCACCGCAAGTCTGTATAAATCTATATGCTTTGATCAACTTATCAAAGCGTATATTCCAACTCTGAGATGCTTGCACCAGTCCATAGATGGATCGCTGGAGCTTACACGTTTTGTTAGCACCTTTAGGATTGACAAAACCTTCTGGTTGCATCATATACAAGTATTCTTTAATAAATCCATTAAAGAATGCAGTTTTGTTATCCATTTGCCAGATTTCATAAAATGCGGCAATTGCTAACATGATTCGGACAGACTTAAGCATCGCTACGGGTGAGAAAGTCTCATCGTAGTCAACTCCTTGAACTTGTTGAAAAACTTTCGCAACAAGTCGAGCTTTGTAAACAGTAACATTACCGTCAGCGTCAGTCTTCCTCTTGAAGATCCATTTATTTTCGATGGCTTGCCGATCATCGGGCAAGTCAACCAAAGTCCACACTTTGTTCTCATACATGGATCCCATCTCAGATTTCATGGCCTCAAGCCATTTTGCGGAATCTGGGCTCATCATCGCTTCCTCATAGTTCGTAGGTTCATCATGGTCCAGTAACATGACTTCCAGAACTGGGTTGCCGTACCACTCTGATGCGGAACAAACTCTGGTTGATCTACGAAGTTCAGCAGAAACTTGATCTGAAGTTTCATGATCATCATCATTAGCTTCCTCACTAATTGGTGTAGGAATCACTGGAACTAGTTTCTGTGATGTTCCACTTTCCAATTCGGGAGAAGGTACAATTACCTCATCAAGTTCTACTTTCCTCCCACTCACTTCTTTCGAGAGAAACTCCTTCTCTAGAAAGGATCCACTCTTAGCAACAAAGACCTTGCCTTCGGATCTGTGATAGAAGGTGTACCCAACAGTTTCTTTTGGGTATCCTATGAAGATCTACTTCTCCGATTTGGGTTCGAGCTTATCATGTTGAAACTTTTTCACATAAGCATCACAGTCCCAAACTTAAAGTAATGACAGCTTAGGTTTCTCGTCAAACCACAGTTCATATGGTGTCATCTCCACGGATTTAGATGGTGCCCTATTTAATGTGAATGTAGTTGTCTCTAATGCATAACCCCAAAAGCGATAGTGGTAGATCGGTAAGAGACATCATCGATCGCACCATATCTAATAAAGTACGGTTATGACATTCGGACACACCATTACACTGTGGTGTTCCAGGTGGTGTGAGTAGTGAAACTATTTCACATTGTTTTTATTGAAGGCCAAACTCGCTAACTCAAATATTTTACCTCTACGATCATATCGTAGAAACTCTTATTTTCTTGTTACGATGATTCTCCACTTCACTCTGAAATTCTTTGAACTTTTCAAATCTTCCAGACTTGTGCTTCATTAAGTAGATATACCCATATCTGCTCAAATCATCAGTGAAGGTCAGAAAATAACGATACCCACCGCGAGCTTCAACACTCATTGGTCCAGATACATCTGTATGTATGATCGCCAACAAATCTGTTGCTCGCTCCATTGTTCCGGAGAACGGAGTTTTAGTCATCTTGCCCATGAGGCATGGTTCGCAAGCACCAAGTGATTCATAATCAAGTGATTTCAAAATTCCATCACTATGGAGTTTCTTCATGCGCTTTACACCATTATGACCTAAACGGCAGTGCCACAAATAAGTTGCACTATCATTATCAACCTTGCATCTTTTGGCTTCAATATTATGAATATGTGTATCACCACGATCGAGATCCAACAAACTATTTTCATTGGGTGTATGACCATCGAAGGTTTTATTCATGTATACAGAATAACAATTATTCTATGACTTTAAATGAATAACCGTATTGCAACAAATATGATCAAATCATATTCATGCTCAACGCAAATGCCAAATAACATTTATTTAGGTTTTACACTAATCCCGAAAGTATAGGGAGTGTGCGATGATGATCATATCAATCTTGGAACCACTTCCAACACACATCGTCACTTCACCTTTAACTAGTCTCTGTTCATTTTGCAATTCTCGTTTCGAGTTACTAATTTTAGCAACTGAACCGGTATCAAATACCCAGGGGTTGCTATGAACACTAGTAAAGTACACATCAATAATATGTATATCAAAATATACCTTTGTTCACTTTGCCATCCTTCTTATCCGCCAAGTATCTAGGGCAGTTCCACTTCCAGTGACCATTTCCTTTGCAGTAGAAGCACTTAGTTTCAGGCTTGAGTTTTAGCTTGGGGTTTCTTCACGGGAGTGACAACTTGCTTGTCATTCTTCTTGAAGTTCCCCTTCTATCCCTTTGCCCTTTACTTGAAACAAGTGGTCTTGTTAACCATCAACACTTGATGCTTTTTAATGATTTCTACCTTCGCCGACTTCAGCATCGCGAAGAGGTCGGGAATTCCTTTCGTCATCCCTTGCATATTATAGTTCACCACGAAGTTCTACTAACTTGGTGATAGTGACTAGAGAACTTTGTCAATTACTATCTTATCTGGAAGATTAACTCCCACTTGATTCAAGTAATTGTAGTACCGAGACAATCTGAGCACATGCTCACTGGTTGAGCTATTCTCCTCCATCTTGTAGGCAAAGTACTGTCAGAATTCTTATACCTCTCGACATGGGCATGAGTATGAAATACTAATTTCAACTCTTGGAACATCTTATATGCTCCGTGGCGTTCAAAACGTTTTTGAAGTCCCGGTTCTAAGCCGTAAAGCATGGTGCACTTAAACTATCAAGTAGTCATCATACCGAGCTTTTGTCAAAACGTTCATAACGTCTACATCTGCTCCTGCAATAGGTCTGTCACCTAGCGGTGCATCAAGGACATAATTCTCTGTGCAGCAATGAAGATAATCCTCAGATCACGGAACAATTCCGCATCATTGCTACTAACATCTTTCAACTTAGTTTTCTCTAGGAACATATAAAAAAATGGGGAGCAACATCGTGAGCTATTGATCTACAACATAGATATGCTAATACTACGAGGACTAAGTTCATGATATATTAAAGTTCAATTTAATCATATTACTTAAAGAACTCCCACTTAGATAGACATCCCTCCGGTCATCTAAATGATCACGTGATCCAAATCAACTAAACCATGTCCGGTCATCACTCACGTTCGACCTTTCGGTCTCTAGTGTTCCGAGGCCATATCTGCATATGCTAGGCTCGTCAAGTTTAACCCGAGTATTCTGCGTGTGCAAAACTGGCTTACACCCGTTGTATTTGAACGTAGAGCTTATCACACCCGATCATCACATGGTGTCTCGGCACGACGAACTTTCGCAACGGTGCATACTTAGGGAGAACACTTATACCTTGTAATTTAGTAAGGGATCATCTTATAATGCTACCGTCGTTCTAAGCAAAATAAGAAGCATAATAAGATAAACATCACATGCAATCAAAATATGTGACATGATATGGCCATCATCATCTTGTGCTTTTGATCTCCATCTCCAAAGCACGGTCATGATCACCTTCGTCACCGGCGCGACACCTTGATCTCCATCGTAGCATCGTTGTCGTCTCGCCAACTATTGCTTCTACGACTATCTCTACCGCTTAGTGATAAAGTAAAGCAATTAAATGGCGATTGCATTTCATACAATAAAGCGACAACCATATGGCTCCTTCCAGTTGCCGATAACATTACAAAACATGATCATCTCATACAAAACCGTATAACACATCATGTCTTGACCATATCACATCACAACATGCCCTGCAAAAACAAGTTAGACGTCCTCTACTTTGTTGTTGCAAGTTTTACGTGGCTGCTACGGGCTTAGCAAGAACCGTTCTTACCTACGCATACAAAACCACAACGATGTTTCGTTAAGTATGTGCTGTTTTAACCTTCACAAGGACCGGGCGTAGCCACACTTGATTCAGCTAAAGTGAGAGAGACAGACACCTGCCAGCCACCTTTAAACAACGAGTGCTCGTAACGGTGAAACCAGTCTCGCGTAAGCATACGCGTAATGTCGGTCCGGGCCGCTTCATCCCACAATACCACCGAAGCAAAGTATGACATGCTGGTAAGCAGTATGACTAGTATCGCCCACAACTCATTGTGTTCTACTCGTGCATATCATCTACGCATAGACCTGGCTCATGATGCCACTGTTGGTGAACGTAGTATTTTAAAATTTTCCTATGATAGATCGATCACGCAAGATCTATCTACCAGATGCATAGCAACGAGAGGGAAGAGTGTGTCTACATACCCACGTAGACCGGAAGCGGAAGCGTCAAGTGACGCGGTTGATGTAGTCGAACTTCTTTGCGATCCAACCGATCAAGCACCGAACGTACGGCACCTCTGCGTTCAGCACACGTTCAGCTTGATGACGTCCCACGAGCTCTTGATCCAGTTGAGCTTCACGGGAGAGTTTCGTCAGCACGACGGCGTGGTGACGGATATGATGTATTCACCGGCGCAGGGCTTCGCCTAAGCACTGCAACGGTATGACCGAGGTGTCTTTCTGTGGAGGGGGGCACCACACACGGCTAGAACAATTCAACTTGTGTGTCTTTGGGTGCCCCCCTGCCCCCGTATATAAAGGAGCAAGGGGGGAGGCCGGCCGGCCCTCTATGGTGCGGCTAGGGCTGCAATCCTACTAGGAATAGGATTGCAATCCTATTCCTAGTAGGAACTACCAAAGAAGGAAGAAGGGGAAAGGAAAGAAAGGGAGAGGGAGAGGGAAAGAGGGGCCGCGCCCCCCTCCCCTTGTCCTATTCGGACTCCTCCTAGGGAGGGGGCGCGCCACCTCCTGGCTGCTGCCCTCTCTCTCCCCTATGGCCCACCAGGGCCCACCATTCCCCCGGGGGGGTTCCGGTAACCCCTCCGGCACTCCGGTAAATTCCGAAACTTTCCAGAACACTTCCGGTGTCCGAATATAGTCGTCCAATATATCAATCTTTATGTCTCGGACATTCCGAGACTCCTCGTCATGTCCGTGATCTCATCCGGGACTCCGAACTACCTTCGGTACATCAAAAATCATAAACTCATAATACCGATCGTCATCAAACGTTAAGCGTGCGGACCCTACAGGTTCGAGAACTATGTAGACATGACCGAGACTCATCTCCGGTCAATAACCAATAGCGAACCTGGATGCTCATATTGGCTCCTACATATTCTACGAAGATCTTTATCGGTCAAACCGCATAACAACATACGTTGTTCCTTTTGTCATCGGTATGTTACTTGCCCGAGATTCTATCGTCGGTATCTCTATACCTAGTTCAATCTCGTTACCGGCAAGTCTCTTTACTCGTTCCGTAACACATCATCTCGTGACTAACTCATTAGTCTTTTGCTTGCAAGGCTTATTATGATGTGTGTTACTGAGAGGGCCCAGAGATACCTCTCCGACACTCGGAGTGACAAATCCTAATCTTGATCTATGCCAACACCATGAATACTTTCGGATACACCTGTAGAGCATCTTTATGATCACCCAGTTACGTTGTGACGTTTGATAGCACATAAGGTGTTCCTACGGAATTCGGGAGTTGCATAATCTCATAGTCATAGGAACATGTATAAGTCATGAAGAAAGCAATAACAGTAAAACTAAACGATCATAGTGCTATGCTAATGGATGGGTATAGTCCATCACATCATTCTCCTAATGATGTGATCCCGTTGATCAAATGACAACTCATGTCTATGGTTAGGAAACATAACCATCTTTGATCAATGAGCTAGTCTAGTAGAGGCATACTAGGGACACTCTGTTTTGTCTATGTATTCACACATGTACTAAGTTTCCGGTTAATACAATTCTAGCATGAATAATAAACATTTATCATGATATAAGGAAATATAAATAACAACTTTATTATTACCTCTAGGGCATATTTCCTTCACCACGTCCCGCACGACCCCCGATTTTCTCGTGCCTAATCCGCGCGCATTAAATGCGCGTGGGAGGGTAATCGATTACCCCTGCCACTGTGGATCCGCGCGGGGCCCGAGGCCCTTAGTGGCGGTCCCCGACCTACTGTTACGTCCTGTCACGCGCGTGGGCTGGCAGGCCGATGCGACATGACGGTGACGCGTGGGCGCTGCCAACGGTCCGCGGGCCTGTTCGATTGTCCGCTGACCAGGTGGCGCCTTCCCGCCGAAGATTCTGAGACGATGGTTCGGCTGGCAGGAGCCGGCTCCAGCGGCGCAGAGCCGGCTGTCGACAGCCGGACTCCTTTAGCAGACAAGCGAAAGACGATGGGCCTGCCTGAGGGGGGAAGCTGCTGGAAGCCCTCGGCATCTCCTACACCCGCCTCGGAGTTCCACCAGCTTCGGGGACTATTGTCAGAGATATTGACCATGGGTACCCTCGGCGCCTACCCTTGGTATTTTAAGACAAATGACAGCCGCTTGGTCCGCTGCGGCCGTCTGCTCCTCGAGCCGCCTCCTAGGGTAGCCTGCCCTAGGAGCCGGCTGCCAGCAGGCGGCAGGGACCCAACAGGCGCCGACACCAACACCACCAGCCAGCAGACGGCCCCGCACTCCTTCCTCAGGGAACACGCTGGGGGGAGCCCTGCGCGGCGGAGGCGTGGCTATAGGAGAACATGTCCTTAGAAGATCTGTAAGGGTGTGGCTACAGTGGTCGTGTACCTTATAAATATCCCCTAAGCGGCGGGTCACTGTGGCAACGAAGCTCGTGACCAAGCAACGGTCAGAGGAGGCCACGATCCCACTACCCGCAAACGGCGGGGCCAGCAGGCGGCTGGCCCCATCGGTCAGCGGGTAAGCTCACGAACAAGCCGCCCCTGGCAGGCGGCCAGGGGAGACGGCCGTCTGGTAGCAGACGGCAAACCCCACCCTAGAAGTCCAAGCCTCATCAAGATGACGGGACGGGGCGAGGCGGCAGCGTACGGCGAGAGGCGATGGCACTATAGCCATTTCCTTCTTGACAAGGCTGTCGTCAGCAAAAGCACCCCCACAGTGAAAGACAATCACGAGGGGCCTGCGGGCGGCGGGCCCCAGCAGACAGGCGGTGAGGCCAGCGCCAGAAGACACTGACGGCTGGGGGCCACGCCGTCGAGTTTACCATTGTACCCCTAGGGGGTAGGCCTATATAAACCCCCCAGGGTCCTCCATGAGGGGGGGTGGATTGTTGGAAGATCACAAGATTAAACCCTAGATAGAGAGAGAAGGTGAGCTAGCCTTGTTCATCCTCTTCCTTTGAACCTCACAGCTCAAGGAGCAATCTGGTAGCTACTTTAGTGCCATCAGTCATGACGCGGAGCCCCCGCAGAGCAGGACTAGGGGTGTTATCTCCTCGGAGAGCCCCGAACCTGGGTAAGATCCGTAGGCGTCCTAAGTTTCGCTTTATCCCGCTTCCCGAGCTCGGCGACGTTCTATTGACCCCATGCATGATAATCCATCCGTTGGCATATGTCGTCCCAAAACCCCGACACACACACAAGCGTGGGCGCGCGCGCACACACACACACACACTATACACCACAGGACCGCCCCCGAGTAAGGAGCATGGTGAGCTCATGCCACCTTCACACAAGGCGCACCTCGACTAGGCTGGCCCATTGCGGTCGAAGTGTAGAGAGCAGTCGAGCGCAAAAATCCTGAAAACGGAAATTTCTTATTTACTTTATGCCGAAAACTTGAAAATGGGAACATTTTCCAAATTCTTGACAATTTCCCGAAAACATGATTTTTCTTCTTCTTAAATGTGAGAATATTTCAGAAAAACTTGACTTTTTTTAATTTATGAACAAAATTTGAAAACGGAAACATCTTTTGAAATTATGAACATTTTCTAACATTCCTGTGTGATTTCCAAATTTGTGGACAAAATTTGAAATGGGAACATCATTTGAAATTGAGAATGTTTTTTGAAATACTTGAGCTTTTAAAAAATGGAGAACATATTTTGAAAGGATGAACTTTTTTGAATTTTTGAACAAAATTTAAAAACAGTTATGTTCTTTGTAATTTACGGTTATTTTTAAAATTGCGAACATTTTTTTAAATAGGAACATTTTCTGAACATTCAAAAAACTTAATATTCGAACATATTTTGTAAAAAAATGTAAGGAAATACTTGAAAAGGTAAAATAGAAAAAGGAAATAGAAAAATAAAATGAAAAAACTAAAGAATCAAGCTGAGTATGGGCTGAGTTTTTTTTTGTGTGTGGGAGTATATGTGGTGTTAACTACTTTGTTTTCTGTGCATATTTTTCGATGAGGAATAAATTTTGTTTACTCAAAATGAAGGATCAAGTAGATACAAACATAATATGAAGATACCAAACCTTCTGTTTAAAAAGGATGTACAAAGACAGCCCTAATGCGCACATAAAAAACACCGACAAATATCAAAATCATACAAAATCAAAACTATACCCAGGCAAAGAACACTCCCACCTTCTAAGACTGTGACAAATGGCGCGCTGCATGGGCGCCACTTATCGCAACTCGGGAGTTTTCCCTTTTTCGTAGATTCGTTTATTCAAAACGTTTTATCTCTTAAACCGTACGTCTCGAACCATTTACACCATCGGATTCCTCGAGTCGAGATTTTCGAAACTAGTTCCCATGTTGATAGGTTTTGATGAACTTTTTTTCACGGAAAAAACAAACCGAGAGCACGGGTTTTTTTCCTTCGCCCGTGCCTCTCACGAAAGCACAACCGTGCTTCCCACGAAAGCAAAACCGTGCCTCTCGTGGTTAAAAAATATATATTAGAAAACATGTTTTTTTCATTATCGAGAGGCATGGTCGTGATTCTCACGAAAGCACAGCCGTGCCTCTCACGAAAGCAAAACCGTGCCTCTCGCGGAAGAAAAAAAAATAGAAAACGCGTTTGTTGCTCATTTCCGAGAGGCATGGCTGTGACTCTCGCGAAGGCAAAACCGTGCCTCTCGCGGAAGGAAAAAAACTCATTTTTCACACAAAAAGAAAATTTTTTTTTTTCCAAAAGCTAAGGAAGACCGGTGGAAAACCGGAAAGTCAAAAAACCCAAAAGACCGTTTAAAAATCCAAAAACACGTGGAAAAAAAATCCAGAGGAAGCGCCCAGAGCGCGACATGCGACGGACGGCTGAGAGCGCGCCAAGTGGCGCTGATCATTGTGAGGCTCCCGAAGAAGCGCTTGTCATCAGGTCACACACCTCCCTAAATAGGTCGGCGCAATGCGTGGGAAGCCACAGGGCATGTGCCACATCATCATTTTTTTTCTCTGTTTTTTATTTTTCTTTTTCTTTTAAATTTGTTTATACTTTCAAATATCATAAATATATATATATATATATATATATATATATATATATATATATATATATATATATATATATATGTATGTATTACAATTAATTATGCATAAAAAGTTAAAAAATGTTAACCAAGCATTTGAAAAATCTTAAATGTGTCTAGAAAAAATGTTTCTCATGTATATGAAAAATGTATAGAAATAAAATACAATATTTATGAAAAACATCGATCACATATCTAAAATTATGTTAATTAAACATTCGAAAATTGTTAATCAAGTAACTGAAAATTTGTAATGTATGCAACAAATATACAATGTTAAACATGTATGCAAAAATATATTAAAACATACAATGTGTATGAAAAAATGTTGATCATGTAAATAAAAAATGTTAAACATGTATAAAAGAATGTTCTTGGTATAAGCAGAAATGTATGACATAGAATTAATAAAAGTAGGCAACGAACAACTTATTTTCGAAAAAAATTAATACTGTATTAGAAAATGTTCAATACGTATATAAATTTGTTCTTGATAGATACATAAAGTGTACATTGTGTGTGAAAAAATATGCATTGCCAATAAAAAAACACCTTGTATTGAAAAATATTTCTCATGTATTCAAAAAACTTTAATATTATGTTTAAAAAATGGTAAGCATGCATTGTAAATATATTAGATATATATACCTAAAATGAACGTTGGAAAAGAGGACATTAATAAATATGATTTTAAAAAATGTTAATCATGTATTTAGAAAAACATATGCATATCAAATGTGTTATTAATATAAACAAAAAATGTTAAATGTGTACTGAAAAAAAAGAAAAGTGTTGAATAAAAAAGAAACCAATGAAAATTGACAAAGAAAAATGAAAAAATAAAACTAATAAAAAGAGACCAAAAAATGAAAACCGAAGAAAACCAATACAAAATCAAAAAGAAAACAGAGAAAGAAACAAAGAAAAGTGGTGAAACCAAGAAAGACAAAAAAGGAAACGAAAGCACCCAGAAAAACTAAGAAAAAAAAGTAGTGAAAGCATGAAAGAATGAAGAAAACAGTAACAAATAAAGAATAACAGAAAATTAAAAACAATTAAGAAGTAGAAAAGACGAAAAAAATAAAAAAAGGAAGAAGGGTGCGAGTAATCGAATCTATAAAAAATAGCGGGGAAAAAAAGAACTAATCAGGCAAGAGTACCATATATCTCGCTAAAAGCGAGATATAGTCGCTGCAATGTTACCTCGGTCGGGGCAGCGATTGGGCTTTTGTTTCACTTAAGTGTTGGGCCAGTCAAAATGAATCGTTTTTTTTCGGTTCTTCCTGCTTGTTTGGTATTCCGGCCACACATTTCATTGACTGCTGCTTGTGTTTTCTCTGAATAAAGGACCACATTTGACTACTTTGAGCCGCCCGGGACGGCCGCCCATACCAGCCCCTATAGTGACGTTGTCGCAACATCCGCTGTTCGGTGAGCCCACAGAGGACGTCACGCTCAACCGCACATTACTAGCAAAAATCTTATACACAAAAGTTTAGCAGTAGCGCATGTCAAAAACAAACGTTACTACTATTTACCACTAGCGTGCGGCGAACAAACGCGCTGCAGCTAAGTTTACAGCAATAGCGTGTCCCAGGGAAGAAGCGCTACAAATAAAACTCCCCTGCTGTTCTCGCCAGGCTACCAATAGTAGTAGCGACCTTAGGCAAAGCACGCTGCTGCTAAGATTGTTGTAGCAGCGTGTTTTACGCTGAAAGCGCTGTTGCTAATGAAAAAAATAAAAAAAATGAAAATCATATAGAAAAGTAAATGAAAATGAAAGAAATGGAAAAAGGAAAAGGAAAAAAGAAAATGTGAAGGAAAATAAATGAAAAATAAAAATAAAGGAGAAAGGCATAGCAGCAACGTGCTTCCAGGAAATGCGCTATAGCTAACTTAGCAGCAGCGCGTTTTGCCAGCCAGCGCTATAGCAAAGTTAGCTATAGCTAATGTAGCAGTAGCGCTTTTTCTGGCCCGCGCTAGTGCTATTTTTGACTTAACCGCACGGTTCTTCTTCCCCACGGCCACTTCCCCAAATTCAACTCGTCCGTTGTCGCCGCCCTACATTCCTGTCGACCGCTGCGCGCACTCCCGTCGCCCTCCACAAGCCCTCGACGCTGCCCCCGTCCCCGACCTCGACGCCGCCCTCGACCTCGACCTCGACGCTGCCCTACATCGCCGTCCTCTGTCGCGCGTCCGAGAGTTCCAACCCCGACCTCGACGCCGCGTGCCCCTCCCTCGACCGCTCCCTAACTCCACCGGCGCCTGAGGTGAGCACACCTACACCTCCTCCCCCACCTCCCCTACCTCTGCCTAGCTAGGGTTCCTAGGGTTCATCAAATTTTAGAGTTCATCTAATTAGTTAGGGTTCATCAAATTAGATGGTAATTAGGGTAGTAGTTGTAGATGCTTAATTGTAAATTAGATGTTAATTAGGGTAGTAGTTGTAGATGCTTAATTAGTTTTTAGGGCAAATCCATATGGTTCATCAATGGGTGCTTAAGTAGTTGTAGATGCTTAAGTACCGAGGTAGGGTTCATCTAGTTAGTTAGTATTTGTAGATGCTTAAGAACTAGAGCAGTAGTGTTAGGGCAGTAGGGTTTAACTAGATGTTAATTAGGGCCGTAGTGATTAGTTTAGAGAAAAAAATCAATATAGTTTTTTTACTATTTTTTAGTAAGTGTTTAATAGAATTAGCAAGAAAATTAATATAACTAGTTGAACTAGTTTATTTTTAGTAAGAACTAGTTGAATTAATAGAACTAGTTTATTTTTAGTAAGAAAATTAATAGAACTAGTTGAACTAGTTTATTTTTTAGTAAGAACTAGTTGAACTAGTTTATTTTTAGTAAGAACTAGTTTATTTTTAGTAAGAACTAGTTTTGAAGTGGATATGTCATATTTTGAACATGTCACATTTGTTGCTATTTTTTTAGTTAAAGCAATTATTCCTGCATCGACATCGACGATGCCTATCCGCATCCTCGTCGTCGACTCGGCGGAGGACACCTGCTTGATCAGAGGGGCCATGTCCGGAACTGGGCTCCGCCGGACAGGTACTGGGAGGTGCTACCTACTAGGGGGCGCAACTTGGTGGGTGTAAGGGCATATTTCTCCCTAAGTAGTTTTGGTGATTGATGACAATGCATTTGCGGCCCAATCGTGTGCTCTAAGCTCTTTTAGATATATCTCACCTAGGCACAAGACGATTATGTGCCCCTCGAAACCTATGGAAGACGGTGTTTCCTTTTGCTTCTTTTTCGGTGGATTTGAGTAATAGGAAAGCCGTACTATTAAGAGGTGGTCCGCTTCGAAAAGGTTTGGGTGGAATCAACACGTACACGTCTACTCACTCGCACCACCTTTCCTTTGCTTCTCTGGGGCTCCGGCCATTTTCCTCGTCAGTACAAAACCATGGCTTCCTACTACTACAACTGCCTGGCACGCGGTAGTACCGCTCAGAGTGAGCGGTGGTACCACACAGCCACACGGTAGTACCGCCTCAGGACAGCGGTAGTACCGCACAGAGCGGTAATAGTGTATCACGAGCACGGTAGTACCGTGTAGCTGGCCCGGCATCGTAACTAGTACGGTAGTAGGTGCGGAAGCAATTTTTTACTTCCGCATCCTATGCGGTAATACCGCTTGGGTCAAGCGGTAGTACCGTGTCGTGTTTTTGCTACTACTGTATTTCTGCTGATGTAGCTACTGATGTATTTTATTTCGTCCGCACTTGTCCTCGGCCTACCTAGCACTGCCTTGCGGTAGTACCACGGGGACGTGCGGTAGTACCGCTCAGGCAGTACTACCGATTGTTGCTTCAACGCAACAAAGTTAATCTTGGCTAGTACTGCACCAGCGGTAGTACCGCAACCAAAGCGATAGTACCGCTGGACCAGCGGTAGTACCGCACCTTACGTGCGGTAGTACCGCGCTCTGCGGGCAGAAATGTGGGATAACGGTTGGATTTGTTCTCCCACTATATATAGGGAGTCTTCTTCTCCAAGAAGACTTACCTCTTCCTCCCCAAAGCTCCATTGTTGCTCAAAGCTCCATTTCCGCCCGATCTCTCTTCCTAGCCAATCAAACTTGTTGATTTCCTCGAGATTGCTTGAGAAGGCATCGATCTACACTTCCACCAAGAGATATTTGATTCCCCCCACTAATCCCTTGCGGATCTTGTTACTCTTGGGTGTTTGAGCACCCTAGACGGTTGAGGTAACCTCGGAGCCATATTCCATTGTGGTGAAGCTTCGTGATGTCGTTGGGAGCCTTCAATTCGGTTGTGGAGATAGCCCCAACCTTGTTTGTAAAGGTTCGGTTGCTGCCTTCAAGGGTACCACTAGTGGAATCACGGCACCTTGCATTGTGTGAGGGCGTGAGGAGAATACGGTGGCCCTAGTGGCATCTTGGGGAGCATTGTGCCTCCACACCGCTCCAATGGAGACGTACTTCCCCTCAAAGGGAAGGAACTTCGGTAACACATCCTCGTCTTCACCGGCTCCACTTGTGGTTATTTCTTCCCTTTACTTGTGCAAGCTTTCCTTGTTTATCTTATATAGCTTGCTTGTGAGGTTGTTATCTTTGCTTCCTATAAGTTGTCATCATAGTAGCATATCTAGACAACTTACTTTGTTTCTTAATTTAAATTGGTTAAGAAAAGCTAAAAATTGTTAGTTGCCTATTAACCCCCCCTCTAGTCAACCATATTGATCCTTTCAATTGGTATCAGAGCCTCGTCTCTTTTTAAGGACTTTACCGTCCAAAGAGTATGGGTGACAACCTAGTCGAGATGGAGGAATATTCCGGTGGAACTCCGTCCTTGCCTACGTCCGATGGGGGAGCCTCAGTCTCTCGTGAGGAGTTCAATGTGGCTATGGACACATTGAAAGAATCACTAACGACCGAGGTCAAAGGCATGTTTAAAGAATTGCTAGAGGGACTCAAATTATCCACCACACCGTTGGAAGTGGGTCGTCCCACTACCAACGTGTCGGAGGCTATTCCCGACAAGGGAGAAGCTAGTAGTGAGCAAGTCCCGATTACTAAGAATGGGAGTGGGATTTTTGCCCACTCCGCTCCTCCTATCCATTATGGAGGACCCGTTCCTACTCCGCATTTAAATTTCATTGGTCCTCCTCCTAAGTTTATAAAAAAAAAATCTGATTTTGCTACTTGGATGTTTCGCTTTAAACGCCATTTAAAACATTGCTCTACTAATCTTTGGAGAATCATTGAGAAAGGTTTTTATCCACGTGATCCCGACAACTTAACTCCAAGAGAAGCTGCGGATCATCATTCCAATGAGTCCGTTCTTTGCATACTTCAAGATGCTAGCCCTCCCGAAGACATTGCACATCTTCGACCATTCATCGTGGCCAAGGAAGCTTGGGAGCATGTTTGCACCATGTACAAGGGGAGCGCAAGCATTCAACGCTCTAACTATGAAGTTGTGCAAGATGAAGCCGACGAGTTTGCTATGATCGAATATGAAGATCCTCGTGAACTTTATCGGAGATTAACCACTCTGGCGGTTTCTCTTTGAGATCATGGGAGCAAGGACACGGATGACAATTGGATCAAGCGCAAGTTTCTCAAGGCCATGATGCCTTACCACAAGGCCATGTCCTCCGTCATTCGCCAAAGACCGGACTTCCACACTTTGTCATCAAATGAAGTGTTGGATGAGTTCGTTGCAATGAGGATCTTGGACAAGACCGCCGACAATGCGGTTTTAAGAGCTCAGCGATCAAAGAAGCCTAACCTTGCCTTGAAGTCCAAGGCTTGTGTGGAAGAAGAGGAGGAGGAGGATGACGATGAGTGTTGCCCCGAGGACACCAAATATGCCTATCATGAGCACATGGCTCTTGCTTCGCGGCAATTTTGGGGCAACAAGAAGAACTCAAGGCCCAACTTCAACAAGAACAACTCAAGTGGCAACAAGAGCAAGCAACGAGTGAGGACATGCTTCAACTGTGGAAATGTAAGCCACTTTGTTGTATATTGCCCATATGAGAAAAGAGAAGACTTTGGAGGCAGGCTTATCCGGAAGGACAAGGCCAAGTCTTATCCCAACAAGAACAACTTCGACAAGAAGACCCCTCCTAAAGGGTTGGTGGCCCAAGAAGAATATGTTGAGGATGATGATAATTATGAAGATGATGAGATGGTCACCATGGCCACAATTGCTATTGCTACTAATCCATGCTCATCTCTCTTCGAATCACCAAATGAGGACATCACCGCCAAGTGTCTCATGGCCAAGGCCACCAACCAGGTAACTCCAAACATCAACACTACCATCATCTCTAATCCTTCATTGACGGATTGTATTGATGAGAGTGAGGGAACAAAGGAGGAAGAGAATGAGTTTGAGTTGTTTATGAGCAAACTCAAGGGCAAACCCAAGAAGCATTTTGTTGCTCTCTTGGAACAACTCGGTGAGGCCAATGACATGATCGAGGCTCACGAGGAGACCATTGATCAAATGGAAGGTCATAGTCGAGACTATGCCGATGAAATATCGGATCTCTCTAATTCTCTAGAGGAAGAGCGTGGTCTTCGTTGGGCTCTTGAGGAGTCACACAACGATGATCATGCTAAATTAAAGAAAGATCTCGATCATGCTTTAGTTGTCTCTCGTATGATTGATTCCGAGAAGGAAAAACTTGGGGTTGACCATGCTAGACTCAAGGAGGAGTTTGTTACACTTGACAAGGCTCACAAGGCCTTGAAAGGTATGATGCCTCTCTCAAGGAGTCTCATGATCAACTCCAAGTTTTGCTAACCAAAGAAAAGGCTATCTTTCCTTGCATGGTGTTGATTGATAATGCAAATGCTACTAACCCATGTTGTGAGCATGTGCATCTTGTTGAAGAAAATGCCAAGTTAAAGAAGCAACTTGAGAAAGGCCTTGTAACATGTATACAAGGTGAGAAGAACCTCAACAACCTTTTGAGTCATCAAAAGGAGGTTGTGGCAAAGGAAGGAATTGGGTTTGCTCCCAAGTCCAAGAAGAAGAAGAATGACAAGACCAAGCTACCTCCCCCTCTCCAACAAACCTTTGTGAAAGAGGGAGAGGGTGCGTCTAAGAAGAAGAACAATGTGAAGGGTGGTGGAGTCAGGAAATACCCCACCATACCATCAAACATGGCTGGCGACTTTAATCCTTCTTATGTTTTATGTCATGCTAGTGATGGTCATATCTTTGCTAAATTTGTTGGTTCTTCTTATGAGTACATTAAATGGTCTATTTGGGTTCCTAAGACCCTTGTTACTAACCTCAAAGGACCCATTACCAAATGGCTACCTAAATCCAAGCATTGATATCTTGTAGGAGTTTGCTTCCGGTGGGGGATCATGGTTTCTCGATAGCGGAGCCACAAATCATATGACCGGAAGCAAAGACTTGGTGGTGGACGTGCATCTAGGTTCATCCATGGCCACCAATGTCGAATGGGGTGATGCTTCATCTTCTAAGGTATTGGGGCTTGGCAAGGTTGTTGTTTCTCATGATCTCATGATCGAGAAAGCCATGCTTGTTGAGTCCCTTGCATATTACTTTCTGTTCGCCAACTTGCACTCATGGGCTTTGCTACATTCTTTGATATTGATACCGTGGCCCTCTTGTGGAGCAAGACTCTTAAAGTAGCCTATGTTGGGCATGTCGAGAACGGTCTCTATGTGGTTAACTTCTAGGAGCAACCCACTAAGACCGCGACATGCCTAATGGCTAAAGTTGATGTGGGATGGCTTTGACATCGCCGGTTAGCCCATGTCAATATGAGATCTTTGCAAAGTATTCTCAAGGGGGACCATGTCCGTGGACTAACAAATGTTAGCTTTGCCAAAGATCATGCTTGCAGTGCTTGTATTGAAGGAAAGCTACATGAAACGGCTCACCCTCCAATGACTATCATCTACTCAAAAAGACCATTAGAGCTCCTTCACATGGATCTCTTTGGGCCTCCATCCTTCGATAGTCTTGGAGGCAGAAAGTATTGTTTGGTGATTGTGGATGATTATTCAAGATACACCTGGGTATACTTCTTCAAGAAGAAGAGTGAGACCCAACAAACCGTCATCAACTTTGCAAATGAAGCTCAACGACAACATGAAGCAAATATTTTGATGATCCGAAGTGACAACGACACCGAGTTCAAGAACTACACCTTGGATGAGTTTCTTAGTGATGAGGGGATCAAACATCAATATGCCGCACCTTATACCCCTCAACAAAATGGTGTAGCGGAGAGAAAGAACCGGACATTGATGGACGCGGCAAGGACCATGATGGCGGAATTCAAATCTCCATACAACTTTTGGGCCGAAGCCATCAACACCGCATGTCATGCATCCAATCGGCTCTATCTCCGCAAAGGTTTGAACAAGACTCCTTATGAGATTCTCACCAGTAACAAGCCCAATCTCAAGTACTTCCGGGTGTTCGGGTGTAAGTGTTTCATCCTCAAGAAAGGTGGTCGCTTGTCTAAATTTGAGTCTAGAGCTCATGAGGGCATATTTGTTGGTTATGCTACAAACTCTCATGCTTACCGTGTCCTCAACAAGTCCAATGGACTCATTGAGGAGATGTGTAACGTAGAGTTTGATGAGAATAACGGCTCCCAAGTGGAGCAAAGTGGTACTTGTGATGTAGGTGATGAAATTCCTCCTCAAGCCATAAGAATAATGTGTGTTGGGTATATCCTACCCATTGAAGAACCCCTTGTGGCCGAAGGAGAAGGACAATGTTCCACACAAGTGGAACCATCATCAACCCAAGACCCACACGCTTCCGAAGAACAAAGTGAAGGCCCTCAACCGGACGAACAAGGCCAAGCGCAAGATCAATCACAAGATGGTGGGGAGCCACCAAATGATGCACAAGGCCAAGTTCTCTCCTCTGAGCAAGATCAAGATCAAGAGGAATCTCAAGATCAAGATCAAGCTCCTAACGTCGCTCAAGATGATCAACTCAGTGCTCCTCAATTATCTCTTGAAGAGCAATTGGAGCGTCGTGCTGCAAAAATTGCCTCCAGGCTTGCTTCCAGAGAACATCACATGGAGAATATTCTTGGAAGCATCAAAAGGGGGGTAAGCACTCGTAGACAATTAGCAAACTATTATGCTCATCAAGCTTTTGTCTCCCGTGTTGAACCTCAAAAGGTCTATGAGGCGCTCGAAGACCCTGATTGGCTTAATGCCATGCATGAAGAACTCCACAACTTCGAGCGCAACAAAGTGTGGCGTCTGGTGCCAAGGCCAAAGGAGAATCATAATGTCATTGGAACCAAGTGAATCTTTAAGAACAAGCAGGATGCTCATGGCATTGTCATCCGCAATAAGGCGCGTCTAGTGGCTCAAGGCTACTCCCAAGTCGAGGGTATCGACTATGGTGAAACCTTTGCCCCTATTGCTCGCCTTGAATCTATTTGTTTGTTGCTTGCCTATGCTTCTCATCATAATTTTAAGTTGCAACAAATAGATGTGAAAAGTGCATTTCTTAATGGTCCTATTAATGAGTTGGTGTATGTCAAACAACCCCCGGGGTTTGAGGATCCTAAGTTCCCAAATCACATGTATCAACTCGGTAAGGCACTCTATGGCCTTAAACAAGCCCCACGTGCGTGGTATGAGCATCTTACCGAGTTGTTACAAGATCGTGGGTTTGAAATTGAGAAAATCGACTCCACTCTTTTTACTAAGAAGGTCAAAGGGGAGTTGTTTGTCTGCCAAATATATGTTGATGATATTATCTTTGGTTCACCTAACAAAGCTTTCAATGATGAGTTCTCCGCACTCATGACCACCCATTTTGAGATGTCCATGATGGGAGAGTTGAAGTACTTCCTTGGGTTTGAGATTAAGCAAAGAAGAGAAGGAATCTTTATCAAACAAGCCAAGTACACTCAAGACATGTTCAAGAGGTTCAATCTAAGTGATGTCAAGCCGGCTACTACTCCAATGCCAACCAAGTGCCAACTTGATAGTGATCCCAATGGTAAAGCGGTGGATCAAAATGTATATCATTCTATGATTGGATCCTTGCTTTACCTTTGTGCATCTAGACCGGATATTATGTTGAGTGTGGGAATATGTGCACGGTTTCAAGCCTCACCTAAGGAAAGTCACTTTGTGGCAGTCAAGCGAATCTTTCGATATTTGGCTCATACCCCAAACTTTGGCTTATGGTACCCAAGAGGAGCAAACTTCAACCTTGTAGGTTTCTCTGATTCGGACTGGGCGGGAGACAAAGTGGATAGGAAGTCCACTTCCGGAGGGTGCCAATTCCTTGGTTGCTCTCTGGTAAGTTGGTCTTCCAAAAAGCAAAGTTGTGTGTCTCTCTCGTCCACTGAAGCTGAGTATGTGGCAGCTGGCAGATTTTGTGCTCAACTCCTATGGATGAGGCAAACTTTAAAGGATTACGGTGTCACTTGTGACAAAGTGTCTCTTTGGTGTGACAATGAAAGTGCCATCAAGATTTCTCTCAACCCAGTGCAACACTTCAAGACGAAGCATATAGAGATTCAGTATCACTTCATCCGGGATCATATATGGCAAGGAGAGATCGAGCTTCACTATGTCAACACTCATGATAACCTTGCAGATATCTTCACGAAGCCGTTGGATGAAGCAAGATTTCGCGAGTTAAGGCATGAGCTAAATATCATCGATTTGAGCAATGTGGCTTGAGACCTTGCACACACACCACCCACTCAATATAGTTATCTTGTCTAGATGTAGGCATGTACATAGGGGGTGTATTGTTCTCTCAATGAACTATTCCTCCCCTCATTATGCATAAATCGAACAAGTCTTTCTCATTTGCCATGTTAGATGGTATAAGTGCTTCAAGACGAGTGTTGGTCATGGGCCCAAGGATAGTTCTTTGCGGTGCCATACCAAATAACTCAAACATAGGTGGCTTCGGCCACCGACCTCCTCCTTGGAGGAGTGTCGTGTGTGTTGTTTATGGTGTGTGTTGTCTCTCTTTCCGTGTGCCTTTGCATGTGCGTTTTTACTTTGCTCAAGCCTTTTGTAGAAATTTGCATTTTCTTGGAGGGACGGTACTACCGTGAGTAGTCACGGTACTACCACAAAGAGAATACGGTACTAGCGCAACTAGCACGGCAGTAATTTTTTACTACCACTGGTAGAGCGGTACTACCGCTCCGAGTGCGGTACTTCCGCCCGGGCGGTACTACCACGATGACCGCGGTACTACCGCACTTGTTCGAACGGCTGGGGGTTATAAGCGGGCAGGGGGAGTTCTAACCCCCCATACCCATTCATCTCGTCTCCCCCACGCCGTTTCTCTCTCTCCCTCAAGAACGCCGCCGGAGGACCTCGCCGGATCTCCTCCCTCGGTCGCTCTCCTCGCATTCCGATGGTGGGATCGTTCCCCACCTCGAACTCTTGCCATGGATGAAGGTTTCTCCCCAAATCCCCGCTTATTTTTGCCTCGTTGTTGTTTTTAGGTTTTGGGGAGATGCTTGTTGTTTTTTGTGTTCTTCTTGTCTTTATCCATGGAAGATTAGGATGTAGGAGAGTTATTATGTAATAGAAATGCTAGTAAGTATGCTGCTATTAAGTTGCTATGATCAGCCGTAGTATCGTTCACCATTCTACGCGTTTTAAGTCTAGATCCGTTTTCCAGATCTGACCCGAGTGGTACTACCGCTGGCTGACCGCGGTACTACCGCTCTGTCGCGTAACGGTACTACCGCTCTACGGAGCGGTACTACCGTGATGAACGCGGATGTAACTTTTTAGTACCGCATTCTATGCGGTACTACCGCAACTCTCCCAAGCGGTACTACCGCCCCCAAGCGGCACTAATATTTTACATCTACTTTCGTCAAGCAGTACTACCGCTTGTTTCATATCTTCTTCATAGCACATACATATTATCCTTTCTACATGTTTCGTATGCCTTTTGTGGCTTTTGCATTGATTCTCTTTGTGTTTCCGTCGTGTTCTTGTATTTGTGTCTTAGGTGGTGGCTCCGGTTCCAATGTTCGTCGCACCAATCCCAGCCGTGACATCGGGTCCAAGGGTCTGCGCACCCCAAGTGATGTGCCAGAGGGCTCCAATGCCCCCCAACGCAAATTTAAGACCGCCGTCAAAAAGCACAAGGAATCAACTATGACCATGGAAGAGATGCCAGCTAATGAGTTCATGGCAAGGAGGAAGATCAATCCTTATGGAGAACCCCAGGCTAAATTCCATGGAGATGAACTATTCTGGACCAAGCAGCAGTATCGTATCTACACAGAGGTACTCAAGAGAAAGCACAACCTGTATGTGGATGCTCATTGGATTGACATGGCCCACATGCGGAGGGATGATCACCGGGCCTACTTTGCCGAGGCTCTAGATCTGGTGGAGCAGTTTGGGATTGAACACATCATGTCTTTTCAGATGGATTTTGACCCAGAAATCGTGGCACAGTTCTATGCTTCGGTGCACTTCCATACCAAGGAAGACCGCACCATGACTTGGATGACAAATGGTCACAAGATGACTGCTACCTGGAAGGACTTTATGGAGCTGCTTCAGGTTGCTGACGAGGGGCTCCACAAACCTATTGGAGCTCGGCCTCATGCCAACACAGAATCTGCCAACAAAGACCGTCTGTTACCTTTTTATGTGGAGAAGACACTTGCAAGTGGCAAGAAGACATGGGTGTTGAACCCCTTCCTGGACATCATGCATAGGATCTTTCGCAACACCTTGTTTCCTCGAGTTGGGGACATGGACAAGATACATGCATACCTCGTTGACATGCTGCTGATGTGTGAGGAGGCTCGCAATTCTTAGACTCCACCACTTGACATCTCCCATATCATGTGGTGTGAGCTTCGCTTTGCGATCTACACTCGCAACGTGCCCATCTACGGTCCGTTTCTATTTCTGCTTATCTCCAAGACTTGGGAGCACCTTTACCTTGATGAGGAGTTTGAAGCCCCGCAGTGGATTTGTCATGAGCCTATCCGACTTCGCATCAAGAGTTGTTGGACTAATACCACTACCCATGCAGAGGCTGCTGCAGCACAGATGGGTATAGATGAGGAGCCTGTGGAGGAGGAGCCAGCTGAGGACAGTTCTGGAGGGTATGCTCCTCCCTCGTCTGAGCCCTCTTGGGCTAAGAAGCTGAAGAGGAAGATGAAGGCAATATTCTGTATGCAAGCTCAGGGACAATACAAGGCTCATGTGACTCACAAGTGATGGCTTCTCGCCCCTCGTTGGTTACCCCAAGTGGAAGGTTGAGATGTAGCGTAGCAGCAAGTTTCCCTTAGCAAAGATACCAAGGATTGAATCCCGTGAGACTCCGAGGGTCGACAAGTAGGTGTCAACGGCGCCTTAGCAGTTGACAGGACCTGCACACAGATACAAATAACTTTGCTCCCAACGAGTACAGAGAGGTTGTCAATCCCTCCGGCCTTGTCGTTTACAAAGGATCAAACACAAGGGATAATAATGATAGCTATGACTGCAACTAGGAAATAATAACATGAAGTAAATAGAAGGTGTGATCAGTGGTGGTAATATGGACCGGGGTCCCATGATGTTCACTAGTGATGTCTCTCTCCCAAAAGACGATAAAACAGCAAAGCGAGGTAAACAAATTACAGCTAGGCAATTGACAGGGTTATGTGCGCAAACCAATGCTAACTATGCTGCAAAGAAAGGTAGAGGCTCAAAAGCATGGGCGGTACGCCAAGGCAAGTAGACCGAAATCCATCTGCATCTACTACTAATCATCCACCTTGAGATATCTATCCAGAACATCTCGCTGGTATTAAGTTGCGAGTCCCACCCAAAGTGTAAACTCAAAGCAACAGACAACTGCATTAAAAGAACTTTGCGTAAAGTAAACAATCCTTGCACCCGCAAGTACAAGCACCGTTGTTTTCCCCCTTGTGGCAACATCACATCCCCTAGACTCATGTTTCTGTCACTCAAGCTAGTCATCAGGGGGCATGAACCCACAATCAAGCATAACGTTCCCTCTTGGAGTTACTACCTACTACTTGGCCAAAGCAATAAACAGCAACGGAGAACATGCTAGAATTACTCAAGAACATAAATATAAAAGAGGTGAATCAAATATATTACTCAAACACAATCTGAACATAATCTCATAATCCATCGGATCCCAGCAAACTCAGCATAGCAATAGCATAAAGATTACATATGTGCCTCGATCATGTAGGGCAGCTCACGAGGTCTAAACCATGAAGAACAAAGAGGGGAGGAGAACATCACATAGCTACTGGTCATGGACCCATGGTCCAAGGGGGACTACTCACGACTCATCCGGGAAGCGTCCATGGTGGTGGAGAAGCTCCCGGTGGTGGTTCTCCCCACCGGCAGGGTGCCGGGAAGAGTTCTCCTGATGCTCCCGATCTTGGAAGCGCTGCGGCGGCGGAACAGAGGCGAGATCGTGAAAAAGGGTTCCGTCCTCGAGGGTTTCGGGACACGAGGAATATATATGCAAAGGAGGGTCACCAGAGGCAGAGCCGGGGCCCCGGGCGCCCCCCTGGCGCGGCCAGGGGTGGGGCCGCGCTAGGTGGCCGCCTGGGCCACCCCTGGCTCCCCTCTGGCCCTGCTTTGGTTATTCGCGAAGCTTCCTGCACGCTGATTTTTCCTGTATTTTCCCGGAATTTTTGGGCACTTTTAATATTGGGGAAACCTGAAATAGAAAAACAGCAAAAAACAGGAACTCGCACTGTGGTGCACTGAGTTAATAGGTTAGTCCAAATATGATCAAAAGTGTATGGAAGTGCATAAATATCATAGCAATATCACACAAAAGAGGCATGGAGCAAGCAGAAATTATAGATACGCTTTGGACGTATCAACATCCCCAAGCTTAATTCCTGCTCGTCCTCGAGTAGGTAAATGATAACAAGCATAAATTCTGTGGTGACATGCTACCAACCATATAAGAACTTTTAAGTAAAGCAATCAAGGCATGTAATTCAATTCAAGTCATAACAAGCAAGAGTCTATATTAGCATTGTAACAAGCAACATAAGAACATAAAGGTGCAAGAGCTCTCGCTGTCCGTGACTCGAATGTCTCCAAATGGTGTTTGCGTGCAAGAAAGGGGATAGGGATATATGAGAGAGTAAAACATAGTTTTTGTATTGTTGAGAACTTAATCTACTAAAGTTTCACACTTGGTCTTATTTGGAATCTTATCTTGACTCATCCCCAGACCAATAGCCAGGTATAAGTCAAAATGATCCACTCCCTTTCGATATTTTGAGCACCCATGCAATGGATGAGCGTAAGCAAGAAAGTTAACACTTCGGATGGCAAAAAGAGAAAAATGATGAAGGGGGAAGACAAAAAAGGTGTGAAAGGCTCACATCAATGAGGACAATCATAGGCGAGAGAAAGCCAAATGATAGATATGATGTGAGGAGTAGGGATCGCCATGCAACGGATGCACATATGAGCTAAGGTAAGCTCTCCAATGGAACTAGTGGGGGTGCATCCAACTTGCTTGCTCAAGAAGACCTAGAGCTCTTTGAGGAGGCTCATCATTGGAATATACAAGCCAAGTTCTATAGTGTGAAGGTCCCCACATAGCTATATGCATGAATGATAATCTCTATGGAGTACAAGGTATAAGATGGAGTATGAGTGTGGATCTCTCAAAAGAAATAGTAGTGTGCCCCCTTCTCTCTTTTTATTTCTTTTTCTCTTTTTTCTATTTTTTTATTTTTTTTGCGGCCTCAATGGCACTTTCTATTTAACTCTCATTTGTCCTCTTTGGGATCTTTTGATTTTGTCCTCTTTGGGATCTTTTCCTCACTTTAGGGGCAACACTCTATATATTACAAGAAGTATAGAAGATCTTTCACACTTTACAAAAGTACTCAACATAAAGAAAATTAAACTATCATGATGTATGCAAATGTATGCCTCTGCCAGTGTAGCAGGATATGCAATGATACTAGCGCGTCATGTAGCAGGCCCAACTAGCATGCGGCTCATCGATCAAGCAAAAAGCATCTATGACATGAAGATCAAGTCATGAGAGGATGGATGTTGCATGGCAATGTATCTCGGAAAGGCTATGGAAATGCCTTGATAGGTAGGTATGGTGGTTGTTTTGAGGAAGGATATAATGAGGCTTATGATGACAGAGCGTATCATGCCAAGGATTTGAATGCACCGGCAAAGTATGCGCCAACTCTCGAGGTGAGAAAGGGCAATGCACGGTACCGAAGAGGCTAGAAAAATATGGCTAGGTGGAAGTGTCAACTTTCGAATACTCACATTAGTCCGAAGAACTCATGCACTTATTATCGGTAACTCTCAATCTAATTAGGAGGTTCACAAAGAGACAAGTACCCCGAGGAGGAGTGTATGGGGGTTTGGTTGTCCTTGCGCATCCTCGGCTCATGGTATGTGAGTGTACTCTAATATTCGATCCCTCCAAAGATTAGTGATCCATTTAGTAGCTAAAGTTCTCAACGATTTGTAGGTTTTCGAAAATAAACACGGATTGCCCAAAATACGACATCTATCACTAATAGGCTAAAGCTCTTGACACCAAAAGTTCAGACATTACTCATGGCAATACCTCAAAACTATTGCAAGTTACTACTAAAATTAAATAGCAACCTCAATTACCTACTTTAAGTTAAGACACACAACTCAGTGCAACAGGTAAACTCTCTTAACAAGATAAACATGAAAACTCAAGAGAGTTCAGCAACCAACTAAACAAAAGCTCTTTAAAAAGAAAAGCATGAAAACTAAGAGCTAAACATGACAGTAGCTATGGAAAGACAAAGAACACACACAGCAAAGATAAGCATGAAAATCATATGTTGTGTTCTAGGTTGAAGTGGAGCGTGTTTCTCTCCCACACAAAGAAAGATGGGTTCTAACTCGTTATGAACAACAAGCAAAGCTAAAGAAAACTAAAAAAGGAAACTAAGAGCGAGACGCTCCAAGCATAGCACATAACGCATGAAGTGATTAATATAGTGGAATGAAAGACGAACTGATAATTGTTGATGGAGAAGGGGATGCATGGGGGCATCCCCAAGCTTAGACGCTTGAGTCTTCTTTAATATTTCTTGGGGGTGCTCGGGGGCATCCCCAAGCTTGAGCGTTTGACCCTCCTGAATCTTCTTTTATCATCTTCCCTCGCACGGTTGAAAACTCCCTTCATACATAACTCATCATAATCTGATTAGCGAGGTTAGTACCCACAATAAAATAACTTTTCCCTACTGGAAATAAATATAATCTTGAAGAGCTACTGTTTCTCAAGATTGCCAAAAGGTTTTTGCAAAGAAAAAGCAAGCTCAAGGTTTGCAAAACGAAGAAAAGGCAAAACAGGACAGAATCTGTGAAAAATAGACCAGCAGGTAGTAAATAATTTTTTCGGGGCACTTCTGCAACTCAAATAAAAAAACTCAGAACAGACACCCGAAAGACAATTGATAGAGCACGCTGTAAAAAAATCAGATCAAAAAGATGATCTGGTGATTTTATTCGAATTTTTCTGTCCAAGGACAGAATCTGTTTTCTGGACAGCACGTCACAACTTTTGAACTTTCTTGAAATCGGAGGCTAAACTTGGCACAAAGCTGAAAAGAAAAGATACAATGATGATGCTACTGTAGTAACAAACATCAAGACACAACAAAAATAAAACCTAATTCGTTGTGGGCTGCCTCCCAAAAGCGCTTTCTTTTATGTCTTTAAGCTAGGCATGATGCAAAAAGAGAAGATCAAGTTTTATCAAGAGTAAGAGAATAGCTAGCCCGTGTAACGGACTCAAAAGGCAACTTAATCTTCCTTCTAGGGAAGTGTTCCATTCCTTTCTTGAGAGGGAATTGGAACTTTATATTCCCCTCTTTCATGTCAATGATAGCACCAACGGTGCGAAGAAAAGGACGTCCCAAAATAATTGGGCATGAAGGTTCACATTCAGTATCCATAATAGTAAAATCAACGGGAACATAATTGTCATTGACAATGATAAGAACATCGTCGATCTTCCCCAAAGGTTTCTTTACGGAAGAATCAACAAGACGAACGCCAAAAGAACAAGGATCAAAAGGTTCAATTCAAGCATATTATACATTCTTTTGGGCATAACGGAGGTACTAGCTCCAACATCACATAAAGCATAGAAAGAGAAGTTATTCAACTTAATTTTAATCATAGGATCCCAACTATCTTCTAGGTATGGAGGCTTCTACCCTAAGCTTTTCCTCCCTAGCTTTGATGAGAGCATTAGTGATGTGCTCCGTGAAGGCAAGATTAAGCGTGCTAGTGTGGGGATCTCTAGACATCTTGTCAAGAAAACCAATAACTTCATAAAGGGTGCAATTATCAAAATCAAGGTCACTACTATCAAGTAAAGTGGTAGTGTTGTCCTTTAGGCTCACTTGTTTGGTAGCTTCTATGGCCATATGAGTTTCTTCTACGGTTGAGGTCATAGCATCACCATTAATAGGTCCAATGGGACTAGGAGTGCATTGGGTGCTAAGAGTTTGGATATCCTCAACAACTTGGATAGTAGCAACAGTGTGGTGGGTAGGAAGGCTCTTAATTCTATCTTCTTCCTCCTTCAAGGGTGCAACCACTTCAGGTTTAGCTGCCATTTGGTTTATCAAAGTGGCTTGTGTGTGGGACATATTAGAAACTTGGGTCTCAGTGATGGTGAGCCTAGTCTGGAGGTTAGAAATCTCAATATTTAGGCTCTCCAGTTGTCTACCAATGTCTCGCAAGATAGCAGTATGCTCAACTAATTGCCTCGAGAAGGTCTTGTTTTGTTCATATTGGGTGTGCATGTAGTTCTTAGTGGCCTTCTCTATTTCTAGAAGTTTCTCATAACTAGGAATGTCTCTATCTCTAGGAGTGTAGTTCTTGGTGCTAGGATAAGTATTGTTGTTCCCATAGGAATTAGAGGGGAACGGTCTAGGGTTGCTACCAAAATTACACCTATAAGCGTTGTTATTGAAATTGTTTCTAGAGATAAAGTTCACATCTACTTGATCTTGAGCAATCAAAGGATTTAAAGGAACATCATGAGGATCAATAGAAGATTGCTTGGAAAGTAGAGACATGATCAAGTCAACTTTTTCATTTAGGGAGGAAATCTCCTCGACAGAGTTTACCTTCCTACCTGTTGGAGCGCGTTCGGTGTGCCATTGGGAATAATTGGTCATCATCTCATCGAGAAGCTTAGTGGCAGCACCAAGTGTAGTTGACATAAAGGTTCCTCCCGCGGCCGAATCTAACAAGTTCCGCGAGGTAAAGTTCAAGCCTGCATAAAAAGTTTGGATAACCATCCAAGTAGTCAAACCATGAGTAGGGCAGTTCTTGACAAGAGATTTCATGCGTTCCCAAGCTTGGGCAACGTGTTCATTATCCAATTGTTTAAAATTCATTATGTTACTCCTTAATTGGATAATTTTAGCAGGGGGATAGTACTTCCCAATAAAGGCATCCTTGCACTTGTCCCAAGAGTCTATACTATTCCTAGGCAAGGATTGAAACCAGATTTTAGCTCCTCCTCTCAAGGAGAAAGGAAAAAGCTTAAGCTTAACAATATCACCATCTATTTCTTGGTACTTTTGCATATCACAGAGCTCAACAAAATTATTTAAGTGCAAAGCAGCATCATCTCCAGCACCGGAGAATTGATCTTTCATAACTAGGTTCAGTAAAGCAGGTTTAATCTCATAAGAAGGTGCTGAAGTGGCAGGTGTAGTAATAGGCGTGCAAAAAAAGTCATTGTTGTTACGACTAGTGAAGTCACACAACTTGGTGTTCTCGGTGGAACCCATAGCAGCAGCAAGCAAGATAACTATTTTTGTGATTTTTGGTAAAGAACACTAAAGCAAAAACTGAAAGGTAAACTAACAAGACTAAAAAGCAAAGATAAAAGATAGCATGCAACTCCCCTATCTTGAAGAGTGGATGATACGTCCAAAACGTATCTATAATTTCTGCTTGCTCCATGCCTCTTTTGGGTGATATTGCTATGATATTTATACACTTCCATACACTTTTGATCATATTTGGACTAACCTATTAACTCAGTGCACCCCAGTGCCAGTTTCTGTTTTCTGCTGTTTCTGTATTTCAGGTTTTCACGTTACGAGAACTGCCCGAAAAATCCCAGAAAAATTATATAAAAAATCAGCGTTCCAGAAGCTTCCCGGTAGCCAAAGTACAGCCGGGGGGGGGGACCAGGGCTCCAGGCGCCCTGGTGGCGCGCCCCCCCTGGCCGC
>LR738715.1:181013875-181051021 GCA_902687465.1 Secale cereale | reverse complement strand
GGGGGCGCCTGGGCCCCCCGAGCCTCCGTTGATGCCCCCCTTTGGCATATATTTAAGACGTCTCTCGAAACCCTCGAGACGGAAACCCTTTTTCGCGATCTCATCTCTGTTCCGCCGCCGCCGCGCTTCCAAGATCGGGAGCACCAGGAGAACTCTTCCCGTCACCCTGCCGGAGGGGAGGATCACCACCGGGAGCCTCTCCACCACCATGGACGCCTCCCGGATGAGTTGTGAGTAGTCTCCCTTGGACCATGGGTCCATGACCAGTAGCTATGTGATGTTCTCCTCCCCTTCTTGTGCTTCACTAATTAGACCTCGTGAGCTGCCCTACATGATCGAGGCACATATGTAATCCTTATGCTGTTGCTATGTTGAGTTTGCTGGGATCCGATGGATTGTGAGATTATGTTCAGATTGTGTTTGAGTAATATATTTGATCTACCTCTTTTATATTTATGTTCGTAAGTAATTCTTGCATGTTCTCCATTGTTATTTATTGCTTTGGCCAAGTAGTAGGTAGTGACTCCAAGAGGGAACGTTATGCTTGATTGTGGGTTCATGCCCCTCGATGACTAGCTTGAGTGACAGAAACATGAGTCTAGGGGATGTGCTGTTGCCACAAGGGGGAAAACAACGGTGCTTGTGCCCGCGGGTGCAAGGATTGTTTACTTTACGCAAAGTTATTTTAATGCAGTTGTCTGTTGCTTTGAGTTTACACTATGGGTGGGACTCGCAACTTAATACCAGCGAGATGTTCTGGATAGATATCTCAAGGTGGATGATTAGAAGTAGATATTGATGGATTTCGGTCTACTTGCCTTGGCGTACCACCCATGCTTTGAACCTCTACCTTTCTTGCAATATAATTAGCATTGGATTGCGCACATAATTCTGTCAATTGCCCAGCTGTAATTCGTTTACCTCATATAGCTGTTTTATCGTCTTTTGGGAGAGAGACATCACTAGTGAACATCATGGGTCCCCGGTCCATATTACCATCACTGATCACATCCGCTATTTACTTTGTGTTTTACTTACTATTGCAGCAATACCTATCACTATTATCACTTCCGTTTGATCCTTTGTAAACTACAAGGCCGGAGGGATTGACAACCTCTCTGTACTCGTTGGGAGCAAAGTTATTTGTATCTGTGTGCAGGTCCACGTTGATTGCTAATATCTGGCGCCGTTAGCAGTTGACACCTTCTTGTTGAAACTGGGAGTCTCAGGGAAATCGATCCTTGGTATCTTTGCCAAGGGAAAACTTCCGCTACATTGCATCTCATACCTTCCACTTGGGGTAACCAACGAGGGGCGAGAAGCCATCCGTGGAGTCCCCGGCAACGGCGCCAGAAACTTTGCTTGATGGCTTCTCGCCCCTCGTTGGTTACCCCAAGTGGAAGGTTGAGATGTAGCGTAGCAGCAAGTTTCCCTTAGCAAAGATACCAAGGATCGAATCCCGTGAGACTCCGAGGGTCGACAAGTAGGTGTCAACGGCACCTTAGCAGTTGACAGGACCTGCACACAGATGCAGATAACTTTGCTCCCAACGAGTACAGAGAGGTTGTCAATCCCTCCGGCCTTGTCGTTTACAAAGGATCAAACACAAGGGATAATAATGATAGCTATGACTGCAACTAGGAAATAATAACAGGAAGTAAATAGAAGGTGTGATCAGTGGTGGTAATATGGACCGGGGTCCCATGATGTTCACTAGTGATGTCTCTCTCCCAAAAGACGATAAAACAGCAAAGCGAGGTAAACAAATTACAGCTAGGCAATTGACAGGATTATGTGCGCAAACCAATGCTAACTATGCTTCAAAGAAAGGTAGAGGCTCAAAAACATGGGCGGTACGCCAAGGACCGAAATCCATCTACATCTACTACTAATCATCCACCTTGAGATATCTATCCAGAACATCTCGCTGGTATTAAGTTGCGAGTCCCATCCAAAGTGTAAACTCAAAGCAACAGACAACTGCATTAAAAGAACTTTGCGTAAAGTAAACAATCCTTGCACCCACAAGTACAAGCACCGTTGTTTTCCCCCTTGTGGCAACATCACATCCCCTAGACTCATGTTTCTGTCACTCAAGCTAGTCATCAGGGGGCATGAACCCACAATCAAGCATAACGTTCCCTCTTGGAGTTACTACCTACTACTTGGCCAAAGCAATAAACAGCAACGGAGAACATGCTAGAATTACTCAAGAACATAAATATAAAAGAGGTGAATCAAATATATTACTCAAACACAATCTGAACATAATCTCATAATCCATCGGATCCCAGCAAACTCAGCAGAGTAACAGCATAAAGATTACATATGTGCCTCGATCATGTAGGGCAACTCACGAGGTCTAAACCATGAAGAACAAATAGGGGAGGAGAACATCACATAGCTACTGATCATGGAGCCATGGTCCAAGGGGGACTACTCACGACTCATCCGGGAAGCGTCCATGGTGGTGGAGAAGCTCCCGGTGGTGGTTCTCCCCTCCGGCAGGGTGCCGGGAAGAGTTTTCCTGATGCTCCCGATCTTGGAAGCGCTGCGGCGGCGGAACAGAGGCGAGATCGCGAAAAAAGGGTTCCGTCCTCGAGGGTTTCGGGACGCGAGGAATATATATGCAAAGGGGGGTCACCAGAGGCGGAGCCGGGGCCCCAGGCGCCCCCCTGGCGCGGCCAGGGGTGGGGCCGCGCCAGGTGGCCGCCTGGGCCACCCCTGGCTCCCCTCTGTCCCTGCTTTGGTTATTCGCGAAGCTGCCTGCACGCTGATTTTTCCTGTATTTTCCCGGAATTTTTTGGGCACTTTTAATATTGGGAAACCTGAAATAGAAAAACAGCAGAAAATAGGAACTGGCACTGTGGTGCACTGAGTTAATAGGTTAGTCCAAATATGATCAAAAGTGTATGGAAGTGCATAAATATCATAGCAATATCACACAAAAGAGGCATGGAGCAAGCATAAATTATACATACGTTTTGGACGTATCAACAAGCAATCTCGCCAGCGTGACAAGAAGATCATGAGGATCTTTGGTGAGCATGTGTCCAGTGGGTCAGAGGAGATCATCACCCCAAAGGCAGAGTGGATTGCCCAACAGGGCTACAAGTGGTTTGAGTCAGAGGAGGAGCAACAGGAATCTGATGGAGAGCATGACGACTGAGATCTTCTGCCAGAGCTACCACCTCTCTTAGGTCCTCTTTCCCTTTATGGTGTCTTGATGCCAAAGGGGGGAGAGTGTTAGGATTTGCGTCTTGTGTCGTGTCTATTTGCTTTTCGTTTGTTGAATTCTGTTTGCTTGCTTGTGTTTGTGTCGTGTGCGTGAGACTTTCATATGGTGTAAGACATATGCTCCCCTATTGTTGAACTCGTTATTATGTCTATGCTATATTAGGTTGTGAGCAGTTGATTTACTTAATCTTTATATGTGCTCACCTTATCCTCCTTACAATTGTGCATAGATTCTTATTCTTTGTATGCAAGGAGTATATTATTTGTAGAATATAGGGGGAGCATTGATCCTAGTATGTGTGTTGTGCAGTCCAAAGCACTCTCCCTTGTATGCACACATCTAGGGGGAGCTTACCTATATTCTATTGCTTTACTAGGTTTGCCTACTTACTTATATATCCTTGTGCAAATCCCGTATTGTCATCAATCCACCAAAAAGGGGGAGATTGTAAGGGCATATTTCTCCCTAAGTAGTTTTGGTGATTGATGACAATGCATTTGCGGACTAATTGTGTGCTCTAAGCTCTTTCAGATATATCTCACGTAGGCACAAGACGATTATGTGCCCCTCGGAACCTATGGAAGATGGTGTTTCCTTTTGCTTCTTTTTCGATGGATATGAGTAATAGGAAAGCCGTACTATTAAGAAGGGGTCCGCTTCGGAAATGTTTGGGTGGAATCAACACGTACACTTCTACTCACTCGCACCACCTTTCCTTTGCTTCTCTAGGGCTCCGGCCATTTTCCTCGTCAGTACAAAACAATGGCTTCCTACTACTACAACTGTGTGGCACACGGTAGTATCGCACAGCCACACTGTAGTACCGCCTCAGGACAGCGGTAGTACCGCACAGAGCGGTAGTACCGTATCACGAGCACGGTAGAACCGTGTAGCTGGCCCGGCATCGTAACTAGTACGGTAGTAGGTGCGGAAGTAATTTTTTACTTCCGCATCCTACGCGGTAGTACCGCTTGGGTCAAGCGGTAGTACCGTGTCGTGTTTTTGCTACTACCGTATTTCTGCGGATGTAGCTACGGATGTATTTTAGTTCGTCTGCACTTGTCCTCGGGCTACCTAGCTCTGCCTTGCGGTAGTACCGCGGGGACGTGCGGTAGTACTGCTCAGGCAGTACTACCGCCCATTGCTTCAACACAACAGAGTTAGTCTTGGCTAGTACTGCACCAGCGGTAGTACCGCAACCAGAGCAATAGTACCGCAACTTATGTGCGGTAGTACCGCGCTCTGCGGGCAGAAATGTGGGATAACGGTTGGATTTGTTCTCCCACTATATATAGGGAGTCTTCTTCTCCAAGAAGATTTACCTCTTCCTCCCCAAAGTTCCATTGTTGCTCAAAGCTCCATTTTCGCCCGATCTCTCTCCCTAGCCAATCAAACTTGTTGATTTCCTCGGGATTGCTTGAGAAGGCATTGATCTACACTTCCACAAAGAGATATTTGATTCCCCCCACTAATCCCTTGCGGATCTCGTTAGTCTTGGGTGTTTGAGCACCCTAGACGGTTGAGGTCATCTCGGAGCCATATTCCATTGTGGTGAAGCTTCGTGGTGTCGTTGGGAGCCTCCAATTTGGTTGTGGAGATAGCCCCAACCTTGTTTGTAAAGGTTCGGTTGCCGCCTTCAAGGGCACCACTAGTGGAATCACGACACCTTGCATTGTGTGAGGGCGTGAGGAGAATACAGTGGCCCTAGTGGCATCTTGGGGAGAATTGTGCCTCCACACCGCTCCAACGGAGACGTACTTCCCCTCAAAGGGAAGGAACTTCGGTAGCACATCCTCGTCTTCACCGGCTCCACTTGTGGTTATTTCTTCCCTTTACTTATGCAAGCTTTCCTTGTTTATCTTATATAGCTTGCTTGTGAGGTTGTTATCTTTGCTTCCTATAAGTTGTCATCATAGTAGCATATCTAGACAACTTACTTTGTTGCTTAATATAAATTGGTTAAGAAAAGCTAAAAATTGTTAGTTGCCTATTCACCCCCCCTCTAGTCAACCATATCGATCCTTTCAGTGGGAATCCAACCCATAGTTGACCTGAACCTTTTTTGATGGCGGTCACATGGGCCAGTGACGGCGCGGAGGCTTTCGTCCCCCGTGGAGTTGGTACATCACCGTGTCAGCGATGAGGATGAGCACGTCCGTCGCTACATGGTTGCGTTGGAGGGCAGGTTCTCCAATACCTGATAGGTTCTTCAGGGATCTCACTGGAGTTAGGATCCTGTGATGGTTCCTTCTCTTTGGGTGTCCACCGCCCGCGTCGATACCCGTCGTTCGCTAGGGTTTTAGTTGTATTAGTGATGTTATATGTATGATACTATTCGAGATGTATTAGTGATAATATTCGACGATGTACGAACACAAGAGATTATTTAGTTTTGCTTATTGAATGCATGCTAATTTGAATACTTATTTATTTTACGATTTGGTTTTGCTTATTGAATGCTCAAATTGGAGAAGTACTCCTATTTTGAAAGCTCAAATTGGACCCCCACTATGCAAGGAGTATGCATTTGATTAGTTGATAGCTTATAGGGTTTTTGTTTTTGCAGAAATCAAGGAGCCCCTCCATCATCCCCGCCGTCGTCCCCGTCACCGATCCCCTCCGACCTCGAGGTGAGAATATGATATGTGCTTGCCCAAGTGGCTGGTCATGTTTGCAGGTTACACCTCCGAGTGGCCTATGTTTTACCGGAGTGTTGATTAATTTCCATTCCGGAAAATTTCAGGTGCCCGATATGTCCTTTTTTAGTAAATTTCATTCCGGATTTTTCCGTGAATTTTGGCATGACTTATGCTAAAATATGTAGGTAATATCGAGTGCCCTGGATTTTCTAGAAAGATAATTAAACGACATTTCGGGTTGACTTTAAATCCGTCAGGCTCCATACATGACAGTCAACAAATGAGTGAGGGAGAAAGTCTACACCATATATGAGAGAAGAAGAATCCCGACTGTTGTCGTGGGGGTCATTTCTCCTTCTTCTCCTTGTGCTAGACCTTTGTTATGCACCAGGGGAAGGAGGAGTAACGACCATCACCGACGGTCGCAAATGTCAGAGAGGAATCAGTGAGGGAGAGTCTCCACCATATATGAGAGGGCGAAGAATCCCAACTATTGTCGTAGAGGTCGCTTCTCCTTCGTTTCTGTGTGCTAGACATTTTGGTGTAATGCACTCGGGGACGAAGGGAGGAGCGACCATCACCGACAGTCGAATATATACACCATGTGAGCTGAGAGTTTTCAAGAAAAGACTCGGCAGGCAGATAGTCAACTCGTGATGGATAATAATGATATAATTTAGTTTTTGTAGTACATATACTTAATTGTATAAATTTAATATTTGATTTATGAACATAGGAAATGTCGTCATCGGATGATGAAAGTCTCCCGGGGGAGTGCGACTGGTGCAACGACGACCGAGGTCTGTGTGACATGCCTCACCTGGACGAAGATCGGCGCTTCGGCATTAAGCTCCAGGAGACCTTCGATGTTGAAACGGTACGCAACGACGACAAGTGTTTTTTCGTAATTAAGCACGACTTCAACTATTTCAACATGTAATTTTCATTTTTTTTACAATTCGACTAGCTTATCCCATGCCATGCAAGACGCTATGTCTTGGAGATGATGGATTTTGAAGATCATGAAAGTATGGAAACAAAGAAAATTCACCTAAGGACCCATCATGGTACGGATTTTGAAGTAAATCTGTACAATTATGAGAGCGTAACCCATTTTGATTGCACAAATTGGGAAGCACTTTGCAAGATGTATGGTTTTTATGAGGGTATGCTTGTCATCATGGATCTTGGTGATCCTCACATCGCCCAAGAAAAGATGGGCATTTGGGTCCTTGTTGATACACTTCCAATTCTACCGCTATGTGAGTTTCTCAAACATAGTTATTAACTAATTTATATTGTTTATTTCAAAATAGTTGACATCTTATTTCCATTGACAACTTATTTTTGTTCTTCAAACAATGTGCAGAAGATGGTAGACATAACCTACTACAAGGATGGCTCAGAATTAACTTATCAGGAGAAAAATCATCTGATCTCATTTATTATCGATCTTGAGAATTACAATAACTATTATCAAACTCCTCCACATTATGGTCAATACGTGCCACTAGTGCACGTGTTGAACTACGGTAACATCCATGGAGATGCCATGGTAAGATTTTTTACTATTACGACATCCGAGCATCTTTTGCATAAATTCTTATAAAACTGAACTACATTGCTAACTACGAAGTTATTACTATGTTTTTCAACATAAAATCCCGAAGGATTGTGTGCCTCATCTGATGTTTCAGAATGGTCGCATTGATGTTTTGAACATACGACCAGGTCATCCTACGAATCACACATGTCCATATCGGATTTCTAAAACCGGTGAAGACATGACAATCAAAGAATGGAAAAAATGTATGGTCAGTCGTAGGGAGCTACTTGGAAGCAACATTGTGCGAAAGACAAGAACTGGAGACATGATAATCTCCATTCTCCATAATGGAGAGTCAAGACTTATCTTGTTTTATGCTATTTTACCTAAGAGAAGGTAGTATGTCCTATGAGAGAGAAGTATGTCCTAGGTACAATGCGTTATTATGTGGTACAATGTGTTAGAGTTGATGATGAGGAGGAGTTGTGATTATGACTAGTGACCAACTTGATATTTGATGTCTCATCGATGAAAATGATGATCATGAGGAGGTGTTCTATGACAGTGATGTATTATGATGATAAGTTGTTAATGATATGATGATGGTGATGATGATATTTATTATATCATTGGGTTAAAAAACCACGGATTAGTTTCAGGTGGATGTCCATCCGCTTGAAACTAGTCCACGGTTCTTTCACCCAATGATGTAATAACTCATTATGATGTAAAAACAATCTCTAAATTGATGTTGTATGAAAACTTGTATAAAGGTGTATGAATACAACATGAAATAAAACAGAAATATAATACGGAATAATAGTAATAGCGCGGGATGCGAGAAACACTACTACTAATTACCAGTAGCGCCCTTTCCAGGAAGCGCTACTACTAAATGGATATAGCAGTAGCGCGATTTAACCCACGCTACTGCTAACCTTTAGCTGTAGCACCGTACTAGTAGCGTTGCCACCCGCGTTACTGATAGGCCTAAAACCCGCGTTACTGGTAGACTTTTCCCTAGTAGTGGCATGGAGAAGGAGGAAGTTCGGGCATCAAAGATTAAATATTTTTAAGGAGTTAAGTTTAAAGGTTTGGATAGAGATCACTTTTATTTAGCCAAGTAAATATACTTCTCTAAATGATACTCCTCCTTCCATAGATATAGGGCTTAATACATTTTTGAAGGTTGTCTTTTTCTATTGACAATATTAATATGTTTTCTTTCTTGGAAATGAAGGCGTACCCCCGGTCTTCGCATCACAACAATGCATGCAGCCATCTTATTAAAAAATTCATGCGGTAGCATAAATTCATACAACTTTACCCACACGGAAGCCTTTGTAGCAGCCCCCTCCTCCTCCTCCTCCACAAAAAGCTAGGATTTTTTGCCTCCCGCCGCCGCCGCCACAGGTCCGCCTCCTCTCCGGTGGCCTTAGTGCCATGGGGGCACGGTGGATCTCGGCAAGGGTCGATGGGAGGGCTCCATTTTTAATCGTTTCTTTCAGTTTTGCTAGTGTTTGTGTCCTACTCAGGAAGACGAGACGACGGCGGCTTCCTGAAGATGGAATGAAGGTCTCCCCGCCTATCCCCCATTCCGGCGATGCGTCTAGCATCGTTGGTGGGCGTGTGGAGGTGTGTCTCCAGCGGATCTATCTTTGGTGGATTTGCTCGGATCTCGTCGTTGTTCGTCTACGTTCATGTGTCTTCGGATTGGATCTTTCTGATCTACGTTATTCTTCATCTACGACGGTTGCTGTTCTGGTGCGCTGGTCCTACGGGGCCCTTATACGTCCAAAATGCATCACTATTTTGTATCATAATTTATCCTTATTCATTGATATATTTCACATTACGATGATGTTCTTATGTTGTTTTGGTCTATTTTACACAGTTTGCAACTTTCCGGTGCCGAAGCAGCAGACGCAGGATTCAGCGGTAAAAAGTGGACGCTGAGTTGCTGAAGAAGAATACCTCCAAATTACACGAAAATCGACGAAGGATATTTTCCAGACGGATCACGAGGGCACGCGAAAGGGCAACCAGAGGGGGGCCACAGGGTGCCCCCCCTGGCCGCGCCGGGGGGGGGGGCGCCTGGAGCCCCTGGCCCACCTTCGGCTGCCCCCTTTTGCCTATATACTCTCCATTATCCGAAAACCCTAAAACAGAGTCTTTTTACGCAGTTCCGCCGCCGCTCCGTGGCAGAAACCTACAGAGAAGAAAAAGCCATCTCCGGTGGGCAGATTCCGCCCGGGAGATCACCTCCCGGAAGGGGAGATCATCGCCATCGTCATCACCATCATCACGGGCATCATCGAGATCATCATCAACATCATCCCCAACATCAGCACCATCTCCATCTTCATCCAAATCTCATCTCACAATTGCAACTTGTGTTGTAACTCGTACTACCTATCCTCTCTACTCCATTGGTGCTGATTACTACTTTATGGTGAATGCTATTGAGTTTTGTTGGAGAAATATTATTATGTCCAGATTGTTTACCACCTATTTATCCCCACTGATCATGATCTCTTTTATGTCTTGTGAGTAGTTACCTTAGTTCTTGAGGACATGGGGAAGGTCTTGTTGTTAGTAGTCATATGCTGTTGAAGTAATATGTGTTGTTTGATACTTAAGTTGCGTTGTCATTCCACTAGTGGTGTTGTGTGAGTCGAACACTCAACACTTCGCCTTATTAAGGACCTAGGGGAATACATTGTGTACAAAGAATGCTTACGGTGGGTTGCCGGAGTGACAGAAACCTGAACCCCAGTTCGCACGCTTTTGCACAAGGGATCAATGGATCATCGGTCGTATTGCTATGGTAAGGCTTTTGCCTTAAATTCTATCTTGTATTTGCGGATGCTTGCAAGGTGTTTAATCATAAGAGTGCACTCATCTTAGTCTAGAGAGTGTACTAGCATAGATCCACCCACTCAACACTTATCAACACATAACATAGTATCGATACGGAATATGGCGAAAGCACATGACCACCTCTCCCGTGTGTCCTCAGGAACGCTTTAGCCTTTATAAGTTCAGTTGCTAGGCCTCTCCTTTGCTAAGAAAGGATTGGGCCATTTGTTACTCTCAGTGCCTTTTACATTGCTTGTTTTTACTTTCCTGTTGCTTATATCGAGAAAACCCCTAAAAAGTTATCTTTTAGTGCTTGCAGTAATTTCTTGCTCAGAATCGCTTACCAATACCTTCTGCTCCTCGTTGGGTTCAACACTCTTACTTATCGAAAACGCTGCAATAGATCCCTTACGGTTGTGGGTCATCAGTACCGTCTTCTGGCGCCGTTGCCGGGGAGCGTAGCGCTATTGGTAAAGTGAAACTGGTAAGGAAGTTTTTATAATTCTGTTTTTATTTTTGCTATTGCTGCTCTTTGTCCTTATGGACAACCCTGTTATTGGATCGTTGCTTGTGGGAAGACGCCCCACACCTGTGGTGGTTTCTCCTCCCTCTACTGAAATCGTGCCCTATAAAATACCAGCTGGTATTATCGATTATGTTTTGGCTAATCGTTATGCAGGAGACAGACATCCCGGTGAACACTTGCTATATCTGTCACAACTATGTTCATTATTTAAGCTTGCAGGTGTATCAAGGGAGTTTGTCATGAGAAAATTGTTTGCCGTGTCACTTATAAATAAAGCTTCAGATTGGTATAGGCTTCTCGATAACTCACACTTGCTTGACTGGCAAGAGCTTATGTCTCTCTTTTACACTAAGTTTTATCCTCTTCATGAAATTCAGCGAGACAGGAATTATATATATAACTTTAGGTCTCGTGACGGAGAAAGCATTGCTCAAGCTTGGGGGAGATTGAAATCCCTAATGCTCAAATGCCCTATTCATAAGCTTCCCAAGGAAATTATACTTACAAATTTTTATGCCAGGCTTTCTCGACAAGATAAGGAGATGCTGGATGCCTCCTCTAGTCGGGTATTTCAAAAGAAGAGTGTTGAAGAAAGGTGGGATCTCATTGAAAGGATCCAGAGGAATACCGAAGATTGGGAAATCGATAAAGGTATTGAACCCGCTACAAATTATGAATATGATTATATTGAGAGCTATGTAAAAACTGATTACTTCAATACTTTTTGCTCTAAGATTGGTCTTGATTCCCATCTAATGATTGATTTCTGTATTTTTTTTTGCCTCTCACGTTGATTCTTTTAAAAAGAAGAGAGACCAGCATCATGAACCTTTTAAAGAGCTACCCGTTGATATTCATGTTGTTGACCCTATTTTGCCTGCAGTTATTTATGAAAAGCCTCCTTTTCCCGCAAGGATAAGGGAGCACCCTTTTGTGACAGGCGTAATAAACAAAAGTGAGAGAAGAGTTGATGAGCCTGAGGACCAGATCAGGATCGATCCTCAAGTTGCATTGATTAAAGACATTGTTATTAATGATGTTTTGGATTCCAATATAAATTTTTGTGCTGTTTCCACTAGCCTTGTCACAGCCAAGAATAAAGGCCCAATTTCAGGTACTCCAGTGGTATCTGTTAAAATAGGAGATCACAATTATTATGGGCTATGCGATTTGGGATCGAGTGCAAGTGCTATCCCCTATTCACTTTATGAGGAGATCATCGGTGAGATTTCCCCTTGTGAACTTGAAGAAGTTGATGTTACCATTCATCTTGCAAACAGAACAACTATCTCTCCTATCGGAATTGTGAGGGACGTTGAAGTCCTATGTGGAAAGGTAAAATACCCTACCGACTTTCTAGTACTTGGTTCAGAGAGGGACAATTTTTGTCCAATTATTTTTGGTAGACCTTTTCTTAGAACTTGTGGAGCTATAATAGATTGCAAGAAAGGTAAAGTTTCTGTTTAATTCAATGGTGAGCCATATGAATTTAATTTTTCTAAGTTCTCTAAGCAGCCTCTGGTACTGATTTACCTACTGATGATAAAATTATTGAAAGTATTGCTTCTATTGCTATTCCCCCTAATGATCCTTTGCAGCAGTATATGGAGGACCACGAGAATGATTTGCATATGCAGGAAAGAAATGAACTAGATAAAATATTCTTTAGGCAACCTGCTATCCTGAAGCACAATCTTCCGGTTGAACCTTTGGGAATTTTATCGAAACCGAAAGAAGACCCGGTGTTCGATCTTAAACCTCTTCCCGATACGCTCAAGTATGCTTATTTAGATGAAAAGAAAGTATATCCTGTTATTATCAATTCTAACCTTTCAGGATATGAAGAAGAGCGACTATTGGAAGTACTTCGTAAACACCGAGGCGCAATTGGCTATACCCTTGATGACCTTAAGGGGATTAGTCCATCTATCTGTCAACATACTATCAACCTTGAGCCTGATGCTAAACCAGTTGTTGATCATCAACGACGGTTGAACCCGAAGATGATGGATGTTGTAAGAACTGAGATTCTCAAGCTTCTAGCCGCAGGTATTATCTACCCTATAGCCGATAGTAAGTGGGTAAGCCCGGTACATTGTGTTCCTAAGAAAGGAGGTACAACTGTGGTTCCTAATGATAAAAATGAACTAATACCTCAGAGAATTATTATTGGATATAGAATGTGTATTGATTACAGGAAGCTGAACAAGGCAACCAGGAAGGATCACTACCCGTTGCCGTTCATCGACCAAATGCTTGAAAGGTTATCCAAAAATACCCACTTTTGTTATCTCGATGGTTATTCTGGCTTCTCTCAAATTCATGTTAACACTGCTGATCAAGAGAAGACCACTTTTACTTGCCCCTTTGGTACTTATGCTTACAGGCGTATGCCTTTTGGTTTATGTAATGCCCCTGCTACTTTTCAAAGGTGTATGTCTGCTATCTTTCATGGTTTCTGTGGGGATATTATGGAAGTCTTCATGGACGATTTCTCCGTCTATGGAACCTCCTTTGACCATTGTCTTCACAACCTTAATAAAGTTTTACAGAGATGCGAGGAGACAAATTTGGTACTCAACTGGGAGAAGTGCCACTTCATGGTTAACGAAGGAATTGTTCTTGGTCACAAGATTTCCGAAAAGGGAATTGAAGTGGACAAGGCCAAGATCGAAGCTATTGAGAGGATGCCCTATCCAAGGGACATCAAAGGTATTCGCAGTTTTCTTGGTCATGCTGGTTTCTATAGAAGATTTATTAAAGACTTTTCTAAGACCTCGAAACCCCTCACTAATCTTCTCCAGAAGGACGTCCCTTTTGTATTTAATGAGGATTGTAAAGAAGCTTTTGAAGTTCTTAAGAAAGCTTTAATAACCACTCCTATAGTACAACCACCTGACTGGAATTTACCTTTTGAGATTATGTGTGATGCTAGTGATTTTGCTGTTGGAGCTGTTTTAGGACAAAGTGTTGATAATAAATTGAATGTTATACATTATGCTAGCAAAACCCTTGATAGTGCTCAAAGAAATTATGCTACTACTGAGAAGGAGTTCTTAGCTGTAGTATTTGCTTGTGATAAGTTTAGGCAGTATATTGTTGATTCAAAAGTAATTATTCATACTGATCATGCTGCCATTAAATACCTTATGACATAGAAGGATGCCAAGCCAAGGCTTATCAGATGGGTATTCCTTCTTCAAGAATTTGATTTGCAGATTGTTGATAGGAAAGGGGAAGACAATCCGGTAGCGGACAATCTTTCAAGAATGGAAGATATACCGCATGATCCCATCCCAGTCAACGATAGTTTTCCAGACGAGCAACTTGCCGTTGTAAAAGTACAATCTCTTTCCGATCCTTGGTATGCAGATTATGCTAATTTTATTGTTGCAAAGTATTTGCCTCCAAGTCTAACATTTCAGCAAAGGAAGAAGTTCTTTAATGATTTGAGGCACTACTTTTGGGATGACCCACATCTTTTCAAAGAAGGTCCCGACGGGATCGTGAGAAGGTGTATACCGGAACATGAGCAGAAGGACATTCTCACACGGTGTCATGATAGTCCCTATGGGGGACATCATGCCGGTGAGAGGACTGCACATAAGGTTCTTCAATCAGGTTTTTATTGGCCTACTCTCTTTAAGGATGCTAGAAATTATGTTTTAGCCTGTGATAAATGTCAGAGAGTTGGTAACATTAGTAGAAGGAATGAGATGCCTATGAATTACTCACTAGTGATTGAACCTTTTGATTGCTTGGGTTTTGACTTTATGGGTCCTTTTCCTTCTTCGCACAAGTACACGCACATTTTAGTAGCTGTTGATTATGTGACCAAGTGGGTTGAAGCTATCCCCACTGACAGTGCTGATCACAAGACATCTTTAAAAATGCTCAAGGATGTAATTTTTCCTAGGTTTGGTGTACCTAGATATCTCATGACTGATGGAGGATCACACTTCACGCACGGAGCTTTTAGAAAAGCTTTAGCAAAATACGATGTCAATCATAGAATTGCTTCACCATATCATCCTCAAACTAGTGGGAAAGTTGAGCTCACCAATAGGGAGATTAAGTTGATCTTACAGAAGACAGTAAACAGAAATAGAAAGGACTGGTCAAATAAGTTAGGAGATGCTTTGTGGGCATATAGAACTGCTTACAAAAAACCCCATGGGCATGTCCCCCTATAAGATGGTGTATGGCAAAGCTTGCCATTTTCCATTAGAGTTAGAGCACAAAGCTTTCTAGGCTGTTAGAGAGCTTAATGCTGACCCAAAACTAGCTGGTGAGAAGCGTCTCATGAACTTGACTTCTCTAGATGAATGGAGAAGTGAAGCTTACGAGAGCGCTAAAATGTTCAAGGAAAAAGTAAAGAAGTGGCATGATAGGAAGATTCTGAAACGTGAATTTAATGTTGGTGATAAAGTTTTGTTGTTTAGATCCCGTTTCAGGTTTTCTCCAGGCAAACTACTTTCCAGGTGGGAAGGACCATTTCGTATTGAAGAAGTCTATCAGTCTGGTGCAATTAAGATTAACAATTTTGAAGGCACCAAACCTCAAGTTGTGAATGGGCAAAGACTGAAGCATTACATAGCAGATGACCCTGTTAATGTTGATGTGAATATAGTATACACAACAACTCACGAAGAACATGTTGTAGCCCTGTTTCAGACGCCAGCAGAAGCAGAATAAAGAAAAGGGAATCTTTCAGCTGAATCTAGGTGCCATGGCTTCTCCAAGTTCCCCCAAGGACAAGTTCGTCGTCAACGTCATCAACCCTTACCTCGATGAGGTGAAGAAGCACCCTCAGGTTGTTCGGATGGAGGACGGTGTCCTTCATCTAGAAGATCTGAAGGGACCTGTCAAGGAGGGGAGCATCCAGGCCAGGCTGGAAGAAGTGGAGCAAGAAGTCTTCAAGTACAAGAAGATGATCGAGCGTGGTGTTGAAGCTAACTTTGACATCATCAACGAGCTGAAGACCTACTTCCTGAAGGAGATGAAGGAGATGTGGAAAAGCATCATCGCGTCTGAAGAAAGAATTGAAGAGCTCCAAGGGCAAATTTATGATCTACATAACCAGAACTGTGAGTATGAACTAAGGTTTATGCGCATGGATATGGGTGCTGCATGCAGGATTCAGGAGACGAACTTCTCATATGAGACCGGAGAACCCCTTCCATGGAAGCGTTTCGCCGAGGACTACGTGATCAACGCCAACAAGGATGAGGAGTGAAATCTCCTTGGGTAACGACATTCCCTTGGCTTGTTCCAAGCTTGGGGGAGTGCCCGGTATCTTTATCTTTATCTTTTGCCTTTTAGAGTCAAGTAGAGTCATATCATGTTTAGGGAGGTTATTATATGAAAGAGGTGTGTGCATTGAGGTCTATCACTCCTTCGGTGGAGAGTGTATCCGTGAGTGTGGAGTCGTCTATGATGGAATATTAATGAGAAGTTTATTGGTTCCTTTTGCTGCACTCGGTATTCTCTTCACGCAATCGACCTTATATGATGATTCTTATGGGGAGTATTGACCTTATATCAGGTATGGCTGTGAAAACTCTATTTAATCTTGGCAAACATAGCTTTGGTCATAACAACAAGCATGATTTTCTTAAAGTATCGACATAGCCAAAACCTTTATGTTATTATGCTTGAAGTGTTATGCTGACAAGGAAGACAACTTGATGTGTTATGCTTATTTCAATGTTCATGCTTTATATTGTTTTGCATCTTATTCATCATCAATTGTCTGCTCTCTCAAAACCTTTGCTAGCCTAACTCTGTACTAAGCGGAATTCTGCTTGTGCATCCATACCCTTAAACCAATACCTTCCATATGAGTCCACCATACCTTCCTACTCGTGGTATTCCACTGCCACCTCCTAAAGTACAGAATTTATGTGTTATCCTTAAATGTTCAAAATCTTTTATTTTGTGCCTCTATTTTAGCTCATGAGGAAGTAGTAGTTAATTCATGATCTTTTTAAGTTGGACAAGCTTCACCCCGGGATTGCATGTATAATGTGCAAACCCATAATACGAGAAGGAACTGGCAATGAGTGCGCCCGACTCAAAATTAATATAACAAACAAACCCTCCTTCACGCTTTGTTCATGAGAAATCAGAAAACTTTGGCAGTGATAAACAAAGGAGATTAAGAGGATGTGTTCGTCCTCATTCGGGAGCCGTTCCTCGAAACTTGTCCATCTCAAAAAGTAATTGAGTTATCTATTAGCATTCGTTGACAAATCATGCACCTCTCAAAACTTGTTTTCATTCTGTTTGATTTAAGGATAGCACATGAGTTTTCCCTACTTCCCTAGAGCAGGGCCTATCTTTTAATTTTAAGTTGAGTCAGTTATTCCTATTTCCCTCTATTCTTAAAGAGAGCAGACATTTGATGTTGACAAGGATTCATTCATATAAAGTTGCATTAAGATTTGTCATATCATATCCTTGTTGACATTATCATTTGATAAGTAAGTTGTTTGTCAAGCCCAGCTAAGGCAAATATCTTCCTTTGTGTTAACACTTTCACTTCTTGCCTTATAACGTGTTCTTTCCGAAGCTTCAATTAATCTCATCAAAACGTAAGAGGAAGAGAAAAAGTTAAATTTATTTGTTGTTCTTTGACCAAAGGACATGTTTGCCATGATTTGATGAGTTTCCTTAGCCCTACTTCCGAATATAAGTGTTACCACTCTTTTATAAGGGCCTTATGAGTTGAAGATTGCTGTTGAGGATATTTGAGTTTGTGAAGAAACCGTGATGCTTCTTGTCCGTATTCTATTTATCGACACTTCGCTCTCTAAACTTGTGGACAGGTTTACCGAGCTCAGTATTCGCTTGGGGACAAGCGAGGTCTAAGCTTGGGGGTGTTGATACGTCCAAAATGCATCACTATTTTGTATCATAATTTATCCTTATTCATTGATATATTTCACATTACGATGATGTTCTTATGTTGTTTTGGTCTATTTTACACAGTTTGCAACTTTCTGGTGCCGAAGCAGCAGACGCAGGATTCAGCGGTAAAAAGTGGACGCTGAGTTGCTGAAGAAGAATACCTCCAAATTACACGAAAATTGATGGAGGATATTTTCCAGACGGATCACGAGGGCACGCGAAAGGGCAACCAGAGGGGGGCCACAGGGTGCCCAGGCGCCCTGGGGGCGCGCCCCCCTGGCCGCGTCGGGGGGCGCCTGGAGCCCCTGGCCCACCTCCGGCTGACCCCTTTTGCCTATATACTCTCCGTTATCCGAAAACCCTAAAACAGAGTCTTTTTATGGAGTTCCGCCGCCGCTCCATGGCGGAAACCTACAGAGAAGAAAAAGCCATCTCTGGTGGGCAGATTCCGCCGGGGAGATCACCTCCCGAAAGGGGAGATCATCGCCATCGTCATCACCATCATCACGGGCATCATCGAGATCATCATCAACATCATCCCCAACATCAGCACCATCTCCATCTTCATCCAAATCTCATCTCACAATTGCAACTTGTGTTGTAACTCGTACTACCTATCCTCTCTACTCCATCGGCGTTGATTACTACTTTATGGTGAATGCTATTGAGTTTTGTTGGAGAAATATTATTATGTCCAGATTGTTTATCACCTATTTATCCCCACTGATCATGATCTCTTTTATGTCTTGTGAGTAGTTACCTTAGTTCTTGAGGACATGGGGAAGGTCTTGTTGTTAGTAGTCATATGCTGTTGAAGTAATATGTGTTGTTTGATACTTAAGTTGCGTTGTCATTCCACTAGTGGTGTTGTGTGAGTCGAACACTCAACACTTCGCCTTATTAAGGACCTAGGGGAATACATTGTGTACAAAGAATGCTTACGGTGGGTTGCCGGAGTGACAGAAACCTGAACCCCAGTTCGCACGCTTTTGCACAAGGGATCAATGGATCATCGGTCATATTGCTATGGTTAGGCTTTTGCCTTAAATTCTATCTTGTATTTGTGGATGCTTGCAAGGTGTTTAATCATAAGAGTGCGCTCATCTTAGTCTAGAGAGTGTACTAGCATAGATCCACCCACTCAACACTTATCAACACATAACATAGTATCGATACGGAATATGGCGAAAGCACATGACCACCTCTCCCGTGTGTCCTCAGGAACGCTTTAGCCTTTATAAGTTCAGTTGCTAGGCCTCTCCTTTGCTAAGAAAGGATTGGGCCATTTGTTACTCTCAATGCCTTTTACATTGCTTGTTTTTACTTTCCTGTTGCTTATATCGAGAAAACCCCTAAAAAGTCATCTTTCAGTGCTTGCAGTAATTTCTTGCTCAGAATCGCTTATCAATACCTTCTGCTCCTCATTGGGTTCGACACTCTTACTTATCGAAAACGCTGCAATAGATCCCTTACGGTTGTGGGTCATCAGGCCTTAGCACAACGACTTCCCGATTGTCAACTACAACAAGTTGTGACCGACTCCGACGATGGAGGGGTGATGACGGTGGCGCGCCTTCGGCTCACTTCAGTGCTGGTAGTTGTCGCTAGGTGGTCTATTGATGACCCACAACCGTAAGGGATCTATTGCAGCGTTTTCGATAAGTAAGAGTGTCGAACCCAATGAGGAGCATAAGGTATTGATAAGTGATTCTGAGCAAGGAATAACTGCAAGCACTGAAAGATAACTTTTTAGGGGTTTTCTTGATATAAGCAATAGGAAAGTAAAAGCGAGCAAAGTAAAAGGCACTGGAGAGTAACAAGTGGCCCAATCCTTTCTGCGCAAAGGAGAGGCCTAGCAACTGAACTTATAAAGGCTAAAGTGTTCTTGAGGACACATGGGAGAGGTAGTCATGTGCTTTCGCCATATTCCGTATCGGTACTATGTGATGTGTTGATAAGTGTTGAGTGGGTGGATCTATGTTAGTACACCCTCTAGACTAAGATGAGTGCACTCTTATGATTAAACACCTTGCAAGCATCCGCAAATACAAGATAGTATTTAAGGCAAAAGCCTAACCATAGCAATATGATCGATGATCCATTGTTCCCTTGTGCAAAAGCGTGCGAACTGGGGTTCAGGTTTCTGTCACTCCGGTAACCCACCGTAAGCATTCTTTGTACACAATGTATTCCCCTAGGTCCTTAATAAGGCGAAGTGTTGAGTGTTCGACTCACACAATACCACTAGGAAAATAACAACACAACTTAAGTATCAAACAACACATATTACTTTAACATCATATGACTACTAACAACAAGACTTCTCCCATGTCCTCAAGAACTAAAGTAACTACTCACAAGACATAAAAGAGATCATGATCAGTGGAGATAAATGGATGATAAACAATCTGGACACAATGATATTTCTCCAACAAAACTCAATAGCATTCACCACAAAGTAGTAATCAACACCGATAGGGTAGAGAGGATAGATAGTACGGATTAGAACACAAGTTGCAATTGTGAGATGAGATTGGATGAAGATGGAGATGGTGCTGATGTTGGGGATGATGTTGATGATGATCTCGATGATGCCCATGATGATGGTGATGACGATGGCGATGATCTCCCCTTCCGGGAGGTGATCTCCCCGGCGGAATCTGCCCGCCGGTGATGGCTTTTCTTCTCTGTAGGTTTCCACCACGGAGCGGCGGCGGAACTACGTAAACTCCCCCCCTTTTAGGGTTTCTGGATGACGAGGAGTATATAGGTCAGAGGGGGGATCCTGGAGTGGGCCAGGGGCTCCAGGCGCCCTCCCGGCGCGGCCAGGGTGGGGGCCGCGCCAGGTGACCGCCTGGGCACCCTGTGGCCCCCCTCTGGTTGCTCTTTTGCGTATCTTCGTGATCCTTCTGGAAAATACCCTCCGTCGATTTTCAGGTAATTTGGAGGTATTCTTCTTCAGCAACTCAGCGTCCACTTTTTACCGCTGATTCCTGCGTCTGCTACTTCGGCACCGGAAAGTTGCAAACTGTGTAAAATAGGCCAAAACAACATAAGAACATCATCGTAATGTGAAATATATCAATGAATAAGGATGAATTACGATATAAAATAGTGATGCATTTTGGACGTATCAACACCCCCAAGCTTAGACCTCGCTTGTCCCCAAGCGAATACTGAGCTCGGTAAACCTGTCCACAAGTTTAGAGAGTGAAGTGTCGATAAATAGAATACGGACAAGAAGCATCCCAGTTTCTTCACCAAACTCAAATATCCTCAACAACAATCTTCAACTCATAAGGCCCTTATAAAAGAGTGGTAACATTTATAATCGAAAGTAGGGCTAAGGAAACTCATCAAATCATGGCAAACATGTCCTTTGGTCAAAGAACAACTAATAGCTTTTAATTTTGCTCTTTCTCTTTATGTTTTGATGAGATTAATTGAAGCTTTTGAAAGAACATGTTATTAGGCAAGAAGTGAAAGTGTTAACACAAAGGAAGATGTTTGCTTTAGCTGGGCTTGACAAACAACTTACTTATCAAATGATAATGTCAACAAGGATATGATATGACAAATCTTAACGCAACTTTATATGAATGAATCCTCGTCAACATCAAATGTCTGCTCTCTTTAAGAATAGAAGGAAGTAGGAATAACTGACTCACCCTAAAACTAAGAGATAGGCCCTGCTCTAGGGAAGTAGGGAAAACTCATGTGCTATCCTTAAATCAAACAGAATGAAAACAAGTTTTGAGAGATGCATGATTTGTCAACGAATGCTAATAGATAACTCAATTACTTCTCAAACTGGACAAGTTTCGAGGAACGGCTCCTGCACGGGGACGATCACATCCGCTTAATCTCCTTTGTTTATCACTGCCAAAAGTTTTCTGATTTCTCATGAACAAAGTGTGAAGGAGGGTTTGTTTGTTGTATTATCTTTTATGAGCCGAGCGCACTCATGCCAGTTCCTCCTCGTATTAGGGGTTTGCAGATTAGACATGCAATCCCGGGGTAAAACTTGTCCAACTTAAAAGGATCATGAATTAACTACTACTTCCTCATGAGCTAAAACCGGGGCACAAAATATAAGATTTTGAACATTTAAGGATATCACATAAATTCTATACTTTAGGAGGTGGTAGTGGAATACCACGAATAGGAAGGTATGGTGGACTCATATGGAAGGTATTGGTTTAAGGGTATGGATGCACAAGCAGAATTCCGCTTAGTACAGAGTTTAGGCTAGCAAAGGCTTTGAGAGAACTGACAATTGATGATGACTAAGATGCAAAGCAATATAAAGCATAAACATTAAAATAAGCATAACACATCAAGTTGTCTTCCTTGTCAGCATAACACTTCAAGCATAATAACATAAAGGTTTTGGCTATGTCGCTACTTTAAGAAAATCATGCTTGTTGTTATGACCAAAGCTATGTTTGCCAAGATTAAATAAAGTTTTCAAAGCCATACCTGATATAAGGTCAATACTTCCCATGAGAATCATCATATAAGGTCGATTGCGTGAAGAGAATACCGAGTGCAGCAAAGGAACCAATAGACTTCTCATTAATATCCCATCATAGACGACTCCAAACTCACGGATACAATCTCTCCACAGAAGGAGTGATAGACCTCAATGCACACACCTATTTCATATAATAACCTCCCTAGACATGATACGACTCTACTTGACTCTAAAAGACAAAAGATAAAGATAAAGATACCGGGCACTCCCCCAAGCTTGGAACAAGCCAAGGGGATGCCATTACCCAAGGAGATTTCACTCCTCATTCTTGTTGACGTTGATTCTTCAAATCTCTTATGACACGGCGAAGGGTTTGGTTTTCCTTCTCCAAGATCTCCACTTGTACCTTTAGTATACGGAAATCTTCGCACAACTGATTGGTGATGCGATAAGCCTCGGAGATGGTGGAGAGCGTACGTTGATCTTCAAGTGAAGTAGAGGGCCCTGAAAGGTTAAGAGAAAGATCATAATGAGGTTGGACAGATCCCACCATGATGGGATTGCTTGGGCCTCCCTGGTGTTGGGCAGTGATAGTCTTGACTTCCTCCCTCACGGAGCGCTCCATCTCCGCTTGTCTTGCGGCAATCTCTTCTTCGGTAGCCCAGTCGACGTGCTTCCCTTGATTAAGATCCTTCTAGACTTGACGTAGACGCCATCCCAAGAAGTCCTCTCCGCTCGAGCCACAAGAAGACATCTCTAACAATAACTTTTTACCCTGGCAGAAACAGATCAAAAAGAAAACACATGAAATCACGAGATACGTTGCCGGAACAATCCGGGCAAATATATAGCAAAAATTTCTGCACAGAAAGGAAGGTAACAAGCTAAAGTGGGGTCGGAGACGGACTCCTGGGTGCCCAGGCGGCCTCCTGGCGCGGCCAGGAGGTAGGCCGCGCCAGGGGGGCGCCTGGGCCCCCTGGAGCTTGTCTCCGGCTCCACTTAGGCTTAGAATTTTCCTAATTTTGCAAAAACTCATAATATGGAACTTTTATGGCGGTTCGCGATGTTTCCTTACCGTAATACATACCTTTTCTTATTCTACTTCTGCTGGTGTCTGAAACAGGGCTGCAACATGTTCTTCGTGAGTTGTTGTGTTTATCTTATTCACATCAACATTGACAGGGTCTCCTGCTATGTAATGCTTAAGTCTTTGCCCATTCACAACTTGAGGTTTGATGCCTTCAAAATTGTTAATCTTGATTGCACCAGACCGATAGACTTCTTCAATATGAAATGGCCCTTCCCACCTGGAAAGTAGTTTGCCTGGAGAAAACCTAAAACGGGATCTAAACAACAAAACTTTATCACCAACATTAAATTCACGTTTCAGAATCCTCCTATCATGCCACTTCTTTACCTTTTCCTTGAACATTTTAGCGCTCTCGTAAGCTTCACTTCTCCACTCATCTAGAGAAGTCAAGTTCATGAGACGCTTCTCACCAGCTATCTTTGGGTCAGCATTAAGCTCTCTAACAGCCCATAAAGCTTTGTGCTCTAATTCTAATGGCAAATGGCAAGCCTTGCCATAAACCATCTTATAGGGGGACATGCCCATGGGGTTTTTGTAAGCAGTTCTATACGCCCACAACGCATCTCCTAACTTATTTGACCAGTCCTTTCTATTTCTGTTTACTGTCTTATGTAAGATCAACTTGATCTCTCTATTGGTGAGCTCAACTTGCCCACTAGTTTGAGGATGGTACGGTGAAGCAATTCTATGATTGACATCGTACTTGGCTAAAGCTTTTCTAAAAGCTCCATGCGTGAAGTGTGATCCTCCATCAGTCATGAGATACCTAGGTACACCAAACCTAGGGAAAATCACATCTTTGAGCATTTTCAAAGATGTCTTGTGATCAGCACTTTCAGTGGGGATTGCTTCAACCCACTTGGTCACATAATCAACAGCTACTAAAATGTGAGTGTACTTGTGCGAAGAAGGAAAAGGACCCATAAAATCAAAACCCCAGCAATCAAAAGGTTCAATCACTAGTGAGTAATTCATAGGCATCTCATTCCTTCTACTAATGTTACCAACTCTCTGACATTTATCACAGGCTAAAACATAATTTCTAGCATCCTTAAAGAGAGTAGGCCAATAAAAACCTGATTGAAGAACCTTATGTGCGGTCCTCTCACCGGCATGATGTCCTCCATAGGGACTATCATGACATTGTCTGAGAATGTCCTTCTGCTCATGTTCCGGTATGCATCTTCTCACGATCCCGTCTGGACCTTCTTTGAAAAGATGTGGGTCATCCCAAAAGTAGTGCCTCAAATCATGAAAGAACTTCTTCCTTTGCTGAAATGTTAAACCTGGAGGCAAATACTTCGCAATGATAAAATTAGCATAATCTGCAAACCAAGGATCGGAAAGAGATTGTACTTTTACAACGGCAAGTTGCTCGTCTGGAAAATTGTCGTTGACTGGGATGGGATCATGCGGTATATCTTCCATCCTTGAAAGATTGTCCGCCACCGGATTGTCTTCTCCTTTCCTATCAATAATCTGCAAATCAAATTCTTGAAGAAGGAGTACCCATCTGATAAGTCTTGGCTTGGCATCCTTCTTTGTCAGAAGGTACTTAATGGCAGCATGGTCAGTATGAATAATAACTTTGGAATCAACAATATACTGCCTAAATTTATCACAAGCAAACACTACAGCTAAGAATTCCTTCTCAGTAGTAGCATAATTCTTTTGAGCACTATCAAGGGTTTTAGTAGCATAATGTATAACATTCAATTTCTTATCAACCCTTTGCCCTAAAACAGCTCCAACAGCAAAATCACTAGCATCACACATAATCTCAAAAGGTAAATTCCAGTCAGGTGGTTGTACTATAGGAGCGGTTATTAAAGCTTTCTTAAGAACTTCAAAAGCCTCCTTACAATCTTCATCAAATACAAAAGGAACGTCCTTCTGGAGAAGATTAGTGAGGGGTCTCGAAGTCATAGAAAAGTCTATAATAAATCTTCTATAGAAACCAGCATGACCGAGAAAACTGCGAATACCTTTGATGTCCCTTGGATAGGGCATCCTCTCAATTGCTTCGATCTTGGCCTTGTCCACCTCAATTCCCCTTTCGGAAATCTTGTGACCAAGAACAATTCCTTCGTTAACCACGAAGTGGCACTTCTCCCAGTCGAGTACCATATTTGTCTCCTCACATCTCTGCAAAACTTTATTAAGGTTGTGGAGACAATGGTTAAAGGAAGTTCCATAGACGGAGAAATCGTCCATGAATACTTCCACAATCTCCTCACAGAAACCATGAAAGATAGCAGACATACACCTTTGAAAACTAGCAGGGGCATTACATAAACCAAAAGGCATACGCCTGTAAGCATAAGTACCATAGGGACAAGTAAAAGTGGTCTTCTCTTGATCAGCAGTGTTAACATGAATTTGAGAGAAGCCAGAATAACCATCGAGGTAACAAAAGTGGGTATTTTTGGATAACCTTTCAAGCATTTGGTCGATGAACGGCAACGGGTAGTGATCCTTCCTGGTTGCCTTGTTCAGCTTCCTGTAATAAATACACATTCTATATCCAATAATAATTCTCTGAGGTATTAGTTCATTCTTATCATTAGGAACCACAGTTGTACCTCCTTTCTTAGGAACACAATGTACCGGGCTTACCCACTTACTATCAGCTATAGGGTAGATAATACCTGCGGCTAGAAGCTTGAGAATCTCAGTTCTTACAACATCCATCATCTTCGGGTTCAACCGTCGTTGATGATCAACAACTGGTTTAGCATCGGGCTCAAGGTTGATAGTATGTTGACAGATAGATGGACTAATCCCCTTAAGGTCATCAAGGGTATAGCCAATTGCACCTCGGTGTTTACGAAGTACTTCCAATAGTCGCTCTTCTTCATATCCTGAAAGGTTAGAGTTGATAATAACAAGATATACTTTCTTTTCGTCTAAATAAGCATACTTGAGCGTATCGGGAAGAGGTTTAAGATCGAACATCGGTTCTTCTTTTGGTTTTGATAAAATTCCCAAAGGTTCAACCGGAAGGTTGTGCTTCAGGATAGCAGGTTGTCTCAAGAATATTTCATCTAGTTCATTTCTTTCCTGCATATGCAAATCATTCTCGTGGCCCTCCATATATTGCTGCAAAGGATCATTAGGGGGAATAGCAATAGAAGCAATACTTTCAATAATTTTATCATCACTAGGTAAATCGGTACCACGAGGCTGCTTTGAGAACTTAGAAAAGTTAAATTCATATGGCTCACCATTGAATTCAACAGAAACTTTACCTTTCTTGCAATCTATTATAGCTCCACAAGTTCTGAGAAAAGGTCTACCAAAAATAATAGGACAAAAATTGTCCCTCACTGAACCAAGTACTAGAAAGTCGGTAGGGTATTTTACCTTTCCACATAGGACTTCAACGTCTCTCACAATTCCGATAGGAGAGATAGTTGCTCTGTTTGCAAGATGAATGGTAACATCAACTTCTTCAAGTTCACAAGGTGAAATCTCACCGATGATCTCTTGATAAAGTGAATAGGGGATAGCACTAGCACTCGATCCCAAATCGCATAGCCCATAATAATTGTGATCTCCTATTTTAACAGATACTACTGGAGTACCTGAAATTGGGCCTTTATTCTTGGCTGTGACAAGGTTAGTGGAAACAGCACAAAAATTTACATTGGAATCCAAAACATCATTAGTAACAAGGTCTTTAACCAATGCAACTTGAGGATCGACCTTGATCTGGTCCTTAGGCTCATCAATTCTTCTCTCACTTTTATTTATTATGCCTGTCACAAGAGAGTGCTCCCTTATCCTTTCGGGAAAAGGAGGCTTTTCATAGATAACTGTAGGCAAAATAGGGTCAGCAACATGAATATCAACAGGTAACTCTTTGAAAGGTTCATGATGCTGATCTCTCTTCTTTTTAAAAGAATCAACGTGAGAGGCAAAATCCTTACAGAAATCAATCATTAGATGGGAATCAAGACCAATCTTAGAGCAAAAGGTATTGAAGTAATCAGTTTTCACATAGCTCTCAATATAATCATGCTCATAATTTATAGCGGGTTCAATACCTTTATCGATTTCCCAATCTTCGGTATTCCTCTGGATCCTTTCAATGAGATCCCACCTTTCTTCAACGCTCTTTGTCTGAAATACCCCACTAGAGGAGGCATCCAGCATCTCCTTATCCCGACGAGAAAGCCTGGCATAAAAATTTGTAAGTATAATTTTCTTGGGGAGCTCATGAATAGGACATTTTAGTGTTAGGGACTTCAATCTCCCCCAAGCTTGAGCAATGCTTTCTCCGTCACGAGACCTAAAGTTATAGATATAGTTCCTGTCTCGATGAATTTCATGAAGAGGATAAAACTTGGTATAAAAGAGAGACATAAGCTCTTGCCAATCAAGCAAGTGTGAGTTATCGAGAAGCTTATACCAATCTGAAGCTTTATCTATAAGCGATACAGAGAACAATTTCCTCATGACAAACTCCATTGATACACCTGCAAGCTTAAATAATGAACATAGTTGTGACAGATATAGCAAGTGTTCACCGGGATGTCTGTCTCCTGCATAACGATTAGCCAAAACATAATCGATAATAGCAGCTGGTATTTTATAGGGCACAATTTCAGTAGGGGGAGGAGCAACCACCACAGATGTGGGGCGTCTTCCCACAAGCAACGATCCAATAGCAAGGTTGTCCATAAGGACAAAGAGCAGCAACAGCAAAATAAAAACAGAAATATAAAAACTTCCTTACCAGCTTCACTTACAAATAGCGCTACACTACCCGGAAACGGCACCAGAAAACGGTACTTGATGACCCACAACCGTAAGGGATCTATTGCAGCGTTTTCGATAAGTAAGAGTGTCGAACCCGACGAGGAGCAGAAGGTATTGATAAGTGATTCTGAGCAAGGAATAACTGCAAGCACTGAAAGATAACTTTTTAGGGGTTTTCTTGATATAAGCAACAGGAAAGTAAAAGCGAGCAAAGTAAAAGGCACTGGAGAGTAACAAGTGGCCCAATCCTTTCTGAGCAAAGGAGAGGCCTAGCAACTGAACTTATAAAGGCTAAAGTGTTCTTGAGGACACACGGGAGAGGTAGTCATGTGCTTTCGCCGTATCGGTACTATGTGATGTGTTGATAAGTGTTGAGTGGGTGGATCTATGTTAGTACACCCTTTAGACTAAGATGAGTGCACTCTTATGATTAAACACCTTGCAAGCATCCGCAAATACAAGATAGTATTTAAGGCAAAAGCCTAACCATAGCAATACGATCGATGATCCATTGTTCCCTTGTGCAAAAGCGTGCGAACTGGGGTTCAGGTTTCTGTCACTCCGGCAACCCACCGTAAGCATTCTTTGTACACAATGTATTCCCCTAGGTCCTTAATAAGGCGAAGTGTTGAATGTTCGACTCACACAACACCACTAGGAAAATAACAACACAACTTAAGTATCAAACAACACATATTACTTCAACATCATATGACTACTAACAACAAGACTTCTCCCATGTCCTCAAGAACTAAAGTAACTACTCACAAGACATAAAAGAGATCATGATCAGTGGAGATAAATGGATGATAAACAATCTGGACACAATGATATTTCTCCAACAAAACTCAATACCATTCACCACAAAGTAGTCATCAACACCGATAGGGTAGAGAGGATAGATAGTACGGATTACAACACAAGTTGCAATTGTGAGATGAGATTGGATGAAGATGGAGATGGTGCTGATGTTGGGGATGATGTTGATGATGATCTCGATGATGCACGTGACAATGGTGATGATGATGGCGATGATCTCCCCTTCCGGGAGGTGATCTCCTGCTAGGTGGCTTCTCACCCCTCGTTGGTTACCCCAAGTGTAAGGTTTGAGATGCAGTGTAGCAGAAGTTTTCCCTTGGTAATACCAAGGATCGATTTCCCAGAGACTCCTAGTTTCAACAAGAAGGTGTCAACTGCTAACGGCGCCAAATATTAGCAATCAACGTGGACCTGCACACAGATACAAATTACTTTGCTCCCAACGAGTAAAGAGAGGTTGTCAATCCCTCCGGCCTTGTAGTTTACAAAGGATCAAACGCAAGTGATAATAGTGATAGGTATAACTGCAATAGTAAGTAAATAGCGGAAAAGTAAATAGCGGATGTGATCAATGATGGTAATATGGACCGGAGTCTCATGATGCTCACTAGTGATGTCTCTCTCCCAAAAGACGATAAAACTGCTATGTGAGGTAAACGAATTACAGCTGGGCAATTGACAGGACCATGTGCGCAAACCAATGCTGACTACATTGCAAGAAAGGTAGAGGTTCAAAGCATGGGCGGTACGCCAAAGTAAGTAGACCGAAATCCATCGATATCTACTACTAATCATCCACCTTGAGATATCTATCCAGAACATCTCGCTGGTATTAAGTTGCGAGCCCCACCCATAGTGTAAACTCAAAGCAACAAACAACCGCATTAAAAGAACTTTGCGTAAAGTAAACAATCCTTGCACCCGCAGGCACAAGCACCATTGTTTTCTCCCTTGTGGCAACAACACATCCCCTGGACTCATGTTTCTGTCACTCAAGCTAGTCATCGAGGGGCATGAACCCACAATCAAGCATAACGTTCCCTCTTGGAGTCACTACCTACTACTTGGCCAAAGCAATAAATAACAACGGAGAACATGCAAGAATTACTTATGAACATAAATATAAAAGAGGTGAATCAAATATATTACTCAAACACAATCTGAACATAATCTCATAATCCATCGGATCCCAGCAAACTCATCATAGCAACAGCATAAGGATTACATATGTGCCTCGATCATGTAGGGCAGCTCACGAGGACTAATTAGTGAAGCACAAGAACGGGAGGAGAACATCACATAGCTACTGGTCATGGACTCATGGTCCAAGGGAGACTACTCACAACTCATCCGGGAGGCGTCCATGGTGGTGGAGAGGCTCCCGATGGTGATCCTCCCCTCCGGCAGGGTGCCGGGAAGAGTTCTCCTGGTGCTCCCGATCTTGGAAGCGGCGGCGGGGGCGGAACAGAGATGAGATCGCGAAAAAGAGTTTCTGTTTCGAGGGTTTCGGGAGACGCTTTAAATATATGCCAAAGGGGGGCATCGGAGGAGCCTCGGGGGGCCCAGGCGCCCCCCCCGGCGCGGCCCAGGGGGGGCGCCGCCAGGGCGCCTGGAGCCCTGGTGCCCCCCCCCCCCCGGCTGTCCTTCGGGCGCCCGATAGTTTCTGGAACGCCGATTTTTTATATAATTTTTTTGGATTTTTCCTGGCAATTCTCATAATGTGAAAACCTGAAATACAAAAACAGCCGAAAACAGAAACTGGCACTGGGGTGCACTGAGTTAATAGGTTATTCCAAATATGATCAAAAGTGTATGGAAGTGTATAAATATCATAGCAATATCACCCAAAAGAGGCATGGAGCAAGCAGAAATTATAGATATGTTTTGGACGTATCAACATCCCCAAGCTTAATTCCTGCTCGTCCTCGAGTAGGTAAATGATAACAAGAATAATTTCTGTGGTGACATGCTATTAACCATATAGGACTTATTCATAGTCATATGACAAAAGCTTACTGAGATAATGAATCTGTAGTAATTAAGTTGCCTCATGAGAAAATCACAAAGAACTAAAAATTTTGCAATATGATACTGAAACATCAAATAGATTTGCAATGAACATGACGTGCAAATATGATAAAGTGATATCTAGCTTGCCCCCTTTAGTGAAGCAAAACATAAATGCAAGGGCACCTTCAAGGTTTAAGTGATGACTAGATACAATGATTTCAAAATAAACGATATCACAATCATGCAAAAGACAATGCTACTTTGGGACAATGCACATTACACTCAGAATGACAATCATGCTCTCAGTAGTTGGTGCTTTGAAGAAAGAAGGTGGAGACTCAATATAAAAGTAAAAGAATGGCCCTTCGCAGATGGAAGCAGGGATTACTCATGTGCTAGAGCTTTTTATTTTGAAAACATAGAAACAATTTTGTCAACGGTAGTAGTACTTCATATGTGTTATGCATAAGACATCCTATAGGTTGCAAGCCTCATGCATCGAATACCAATAGTGCTCGCACCTTGTCCTAATTAGCTCGGATTTCCATGGATTATCATTGCATTACATATGTTTCAACCAAGTGTCACAAAGGGGTACCTCTATGTCACCTGTACAAAGGTCCAAGGAGATAGATCGCATTTGATTTCTCGTTTTTGATAGATCTCAACTTGAGGACATCCATACCGGGACAACATAGAAAATAGATAATGGACTCCTCTTTAATGCTTAAGCATATTCTCATAAGAGATTGAGGATTAATGTCCAAGCTAAAACTTCCACGATGATACATGGCTTTAGTTGGCGGCCCAATGTTCTTCTCTAACAATATGCATACTCAAACCATTCAACCCATGGCAAATCACCCTTACTTCAGACAAGACGAACATGCATAGCAACTCACATGATATTCAACAAAAGTGTAACAGTTGATGGCGTCCCCAGAAACATGGTTACCGCTCAGCAAGCAACTTATAAGAAATAAGATACATAAGCGACATATTCTTTACCACAATAGTTTTTAAGCTACTTTCCCATGAGCTGTGTATTGCAAAAACTGAAGGTTTTTAAAGGTAGCACATGTAAATTTACTTGGAGTGGCGGTGAAATACCACATATAGGTAGGTATGGTGGACTCATATGGCATAACTGGTTTAAAAGGATGTGGATGCACAAGCAGTCAGTCCGCTTAGTACAGGTGGATGTTAGCAAAAGACTGGGAGCGACCAACTAAGAGTGCAATGACGGTCATAATCATGCAGAGCGACAAAGCAACATTGAATCAGGCATGGAAGTTATATCGCTACTCAGAAATAAAAGATCATCAAGGCTTGACAGACTTTCTTTACAGTCTTAAATATGCGTGAGCATACGCCAAGTCAATCAAAATAAATTCTTGAGGGAAGATATTACTAAACCATACCACATCATTGGCAAACAAATCATGTTGGTACTCCAATAACACACTGGGAAACCCCCAGCTATTTGAGACTAACCATAAGAAAACCTGAACTACTGAGCGCCATTATGCACGTATCATCTTTATCATAGACATATTAACCAATGCAACGGAAGCAAACTCTCTTAATAAGATAAGCATGATGACTAAAGAGAGTTCAAGCAACCAACTAAACACAAGCTCTTTAAAAGATAAGCATGAAGTGATAAAAATATAGTGGAACGAAAGACGAACTGATAATGTTGATGGAGAAGGGGATGCACGGGGGCATCTCCAAGCTTAGACGCTTGAGTCTTCTTGAATATTTCTTGGGGGTGCATGGGGGCATCCCCAAGCTTGAGCGTTTGACACTCCTGAATCTTTTTATCATCTTCCCTCGCATACTTGAAAACTCCCTTCATACATAACTCATCATAGTCTGATTAGCGAGGTTAGTACCCATAATAAAATAATTATACCTTGCTGGAAATAAGGATATTCTTGAAGGTCTACAGTTTCTCAAGATTCCCAAAAGGTTTTTGCAAAGAAAAAGCAAGCTCTTGGTTTGCAAAATGAAGGAAAGGCAAAACAGGACAGAATCTGTGAAAAACAGAACAACAGGTAGTAATTGATTTGTTCGGGCCACTTCTGCAACTCTAATAAAAAACATCAGAACAGACGCACGAAAGACAATTATATTGAGAACGCTGTCGAAGAAAACTCAGACCAAAAAGATGATCTGGTGATTTTATACGAATTTTTCTATCCAAGGACAGAATTTGTTTCCTGGACAGCACCTCACAACTTTTGAACTTTCTAGCAATCAGAGGCTATACTTGGCACAAAATTGAAAAGCAAAGATACAATGATGATGCTACAGTAGTAAACAACATCAAGGCACAACAAAAGCAAAATAAAAATTTTATTCATGTGGGCTGCCTCCCAAAAGCGCTTTCTTTTATGCCTTTAAGCTAGGCATAATGCATAGAGGAATCAATAACCATCATAATAATCGGAGCTATAGATTGCTTCAAATGGTTCCTCAACAAGTTCACTCTTGTTCCTTCTAGGAAAGGGGTACACACCTTTTGCCTTTCCGCGCAAGCGGATTTGTCCCTTACCTATATCAATGAAGCCTTTTACTGCTCGGAGGAAGTCCCGTCCAAGCACTATATATCCTTGGTTTGGCTCCATGATGAAGAAATCAATCATTGCAATCCCTTTAAGGAATTTAACTGGTACATCTTTTATTCTTCCCTGGATTTCAGAAATATCTCCATTAGTGTGTTCATGATGAGATGATAATCTATCCATGTTAAATTTTAAAGAATCATGAACAATTTTTGGCATAGTAGAAACCATAGATCCAATATCACAATAAGCAAGGAAGTCTTGATTAGAGATACCAATCCTAACAAGAGGCTCCCAATCATTATCTATTTCCAAAATATCTCTCTTATTGGGTTTGGGTTTCTCTACTTTCATTAAGTCTAGAGCATCCATTCTCTTTTCAATAGTCACAAGTCTATCTATGATAGTATCAAAATTATGATCATAAACAAAGTAACTAGATAGACCATGTATAATTTCTAGAGCTCTAGCTTCATCACATTCTAGGAAATCTCCCTCAGCTATAATCTCAAGAGAGTGTTTACACCATTTAAAAAGACCATGGTAAAAACTCCTAAGCACAATTTTTATAGGTATCCAAGGCATAATTCTCCTATGTGCATCAGAAATTCTGTCCCATGCCTTCTTCATATTTTCTCCATCCCTTTGATGGAAATCTAGAACTTCTGATTCCCTCAAAGCACCAAATCCTAACATGTTTGGCTAAACAGAAAGGACTACTAACAGAAAGGTAAATAATTTTTTTGTGATTTTTGATAAAAGATACTAAAGCAAAAACTGAAAGGTAAACTAACAAGACTAAAAGCAAAGGTAAAAGATAGCATGCAACTCCCCTATCCTGAAGAGTGGAGTCCCCGGCAACGGCGCCAGAAATTGCTTTGCTAGGTGGCTTCTCACCCCTCGTTGGTTACCCCAAGTGTAAGGTTTGAGATGCAGTGTAGCAGAAGTTTTCCCTTGGTAATACCAAGGATCGATTTCCCAGAGACTCCCAGTTTCAACAAGAAGGTGTCAACTGCTAACGGCGCTAGATATTAGCAATCAACGTGGACCTGCACACAGATACAAATAACTTTGCTCGCAACGAGTACATAGAGGTTGTCAATCCCTCCGGCCTTATAGTTTACAAAGGATCAAACGCAAGTGATAATAGTGATAGGTATAATTGCAATAGTAAGTAAATAGCGGAAAAGTAAATAGCGGATGTGATCAATGATGGTAATATGGACCGGAGTCTCATGATGTTCACTAGTGATGTCTCTCTCCCAAAAGACGATAAAACTGCTATGTGAGGTAAACGAATTACAGCTGGGCAATTGACAGGACCATGTGCGCAAACCAATGCTGACTACATTGTAAGAAAGGTAGAGGTTCAAAGCATGGGCGGTACGCCAAAGTAAGTAGACCGAAATCCATCAATATCTACTACTAATCATCCACGTTGAGATATCTATCCAGAACATCTCGCTGGTATTAAGTTGCGAGCCCCACCCATAGTGTAAACTCAAAGCAACAGACAACTGCATTAAAAGAACTTTGCGTAAAGTAAACAATCCTTGCACCGGCGGGCACAAGCACCGTTGTTTTCTCCCTTGTGGCAACAACACATACCCTAGACTCATGTTTCTGTCACTCAACCTAGTCATCGAGGGGCATGAACCCACAATCAAGCATAACGTTCCCTCTTGGAGTCACTACCTACTACTTGGCCAAAGCAATAAATAACAACGGGGAACATGCAAGAATTACTTACGAACATAAATATAAAAGAGGTGAATCAAATATATTACTCAAACACAATCTGAACATAATCTCATAATCCATCGGATCCCAGCAAACTCATCATAGCAACAACATAAGGATTACATATGTGCCTCGATCATGTAGGGCAGCTCACGAGGACTAATTAGTGAAGCACAAGAACGGGAGGAGAACATCACATAGCTACTGGTCATGGACTCATGGTCCAAGGGAGACTACTCACAACTCATCCGGGAGGCGTCCATGGTGGTGGAGAGGCTCCCGGTGGTGATCCTCCCCTCCGGCAGGGTGCCGGGAAGAGTTCTCCTGGTGCTCCCGATCTTGGAAGCGGCGGTGGCGGCGGAACAGAGATGAGATCATGAAAAAGAGTTTCTGTTTCGAGGGTTTCGGGAGACGCTTTAAATATATGCCAAAGGGGGGCATAGGAGGAGCCTCGGGGGGCCCAGGCGCCCCCCCGGCGCGGCCCAGGGGCGGGCGCCTGGAGCCCTGGTGGCCCCCCCGGCTGTCCTTCGGGCGCACGGTAGTTTCTGGAACGCTGATTTTTTATATAATTTTTCTGGATTTTTCCTGGCAGTTCTCGTAATGTGAAAACCTGAAATACAAAAATAGCCGAAAACAGAAACTGGCACTGGGGTGCACTGAGTTAATAGGTTAGTCCAAATATGATCAAAAGTGTATGGAAGTGTATAAATATCATAGCAATATCACCCAAAAGAGGCATGGAGCAAGCATAAATTATAGATACGTTTTGGACGTATCATCTCCCCGGCGGAATCTGCCCGCCGGAGATGGCTTTTCTTCTCTGTAGGTTTCCGCCACGGAGCGGCGGTGGAACTCCGTAAACTCCCCCCTTTTAGGGTTTCTGGATGACGAGGAGTATATAGGCCAGAGGGGGGGAGCCTGGAGTGGGCCAGGGGATCCAGGCGCCCTCCCGGCACGGCCAGGGTGGGGGTCGCGCCAGGTGGCCGCCTGGGCACCCTGTGGCCCCCCTCTGGTTGCTCTTTTGCGTATCTTCTTGATCCTTCTGGAAAATACCCTCCATCGATTTTAGGTAATTTGGAGGTATTCTTCTTCAGCAACTCAGCGTCCACTTTTTACCGCTGATTCCTGCGTCTGCTGCGTCGGCACCGGAAAGTTGCAAACTGTGTAAAAGAGGCCAAAACAACATAAGAACATCATCGTAATGTGAAATATATCAATGAATAAGGATGAATTACGATATAAAATAGTGATGCATTTTGGACGTATCATCTATGTATCTAGATGTAATTTCTATTATTTCTGGTATTCGGTGTACTACCATGATTGAAGATGAATAGATCGGAAACTTTGTCGCAAAAAAAAAGTCATACAAGTATTACAGCTCGCAAGCGGAGCGAAACAAAAAGAAGTATAATATTAAGATGTATAATGTGAAAATTACATTATTACAAGCTCCTTCCACATACGAATTTGATGATGTACTTTTGTGTAACTTGAATGTCATGTGATCAAAGTTAGCCTCGAAAAACGCATTAGATCCTATATACGTGGAAGAAGGGAGTAAAAGGCTACATACTCCTCTAAGTTATAAAGAGTGAATTGCAAAAAACATCGACATTGAAGCACTGTCTTGCAGAAACCAAAAGTCTCTAGTTTTGTGCCCAAAAACACTAATTCTCAGGCTAATTTTTTGCAAAAAACACTAGTCGCTCGATTCGGTCGTTTTAAGTTGGATTATGACAGGTGGGACCCACTATTGCTGACGTGGCAGTACGGTTTGGACGTTCCACTCGGTTGATGCCGTTAGACGACGTTTGCGGGCCGTCCCGAGCTGGACCCCATTTGACCGGTCCCCCGAGCCCACCCACCCACCCCCAACCCTCATTCGTTCGCCGCGCTCTCTGCTTCTCTGCTCCCACTCGTTCGCCGCATCTCCGACCGCCGCCGTCGGCCCGTCCACATCTCCCG
>LR738715.1:180996818-181013637 GCA_902687465.1 Secale cereale | reverse complement strand
CACCCACCCACCCCCAACCCTCATTCATTCGCCGCGCTCTCTGCTTCTCTGCTCCCAGTCGTTCGCCGCATCTTCGACCGCCGCCGTCGGCCCGTCCACATCTCCGACCGCCGCCGCCGCCACCGTGTCGCCATGGTTTCCTGGAGCGAGTAAGATGACAGCAGCAGTGAGTATTATTACCAGTACTCCACCTCAGGTTCAGACGACAACATCGTGAAGGTGAGTTGGTAGATCTAGGTTTAGGGTTTCGATTTGGGGATTTTCATGTTGAGCTTGATCTGAAGTTTCTATCCCAAATCTCTTGCTTTCCTTCTCATGGGCAGATCCCTGCTACCACGGCTGACTCCGAATTTGAGGGCAATGCTTTTGTTCTGTGCCATGAACACGGGAAGCGAGCAGAGAAACTTGTTGCTTTTGAGGGCATCCATACTGGAAGGAGGTTCCTTGCCTGTGCTGTGAAGGTTTGGGTCAATTCTCTGCTAATAGCTGTACTGGACTAATCATTTGGTCATTGTTTAGTACTAATTTTGTTAGTTAGCAGACCTGGCTTGTTAGTTAGGATGTTTAAATATGTGCCTAATGCTTACTGGCTGAGTGTGGATAAGTGAGGTACTTTGTTTATATGTCAGCATGTGACAGTTAGTGCAAGTGAGGTTTGTTTATATGTCAGCATGTGCTTTGGGTTAGAATCACTCATATGTTTTTTTTATGAAGTACAGTTGGCACTGGATGATTGTTGGTTTTAGTTAGCAAGAACTTATTATTTAGTTTGCATAATTGTTGGTACTGGATGAAGTACTATTACCCTTTTTTACTTGTTATTAGTAAAGAGCTCATAGTGGCTTGTAGCTCATATCTTGTTGTTTAACACTGGAATTTAACAGGATGGTAAAAATTTTGGACTAGTTCAATGGGTTGATCCATCTTGGCCAGCTACAATGGAGAATGCACTGGCCAAGTTGTGGGATATGTATGAACAGTCCAAGATAAACAGGACTGAGGACAATCTGATGAACTCATTTGCTATTCACAAACTGACACAAGAGAAGATCAAGCTGCATGCCAGTTATGAGAAGTTGGTTGAAGATGTCCAAGCCCTTTTGGATGAGAATGAGAAGAGGGCCCAAATTGAAAGTAAGCCTGATGAGAGCAAGCTCCAGGAGAAGTATGACATGGTTAAGAACCTGACAATTGCTCAAGCCAGTGTCATTAGGAACATGAAGTTGAAGCATGCTGAAGAGAAGACTAAGTTGCAGGCCCACATTGATGAGCTTGAAAAGGTTGTGGAGGAGACCAAGGTCAAGCTGGATGGGATCAAGTCAATCTTATATGAATGAGCCACAATGGGCAGCAAGACTCATGGAGTTCATGGTCATGTATGGATCTCCTAAGTATGCTACTTATTAGTTATGTATGGACCTCCTAATTATGCTACTTATTAGTTTTGTAATGTTCTTGTATGGATCTCCCAGTTATATGATGGTCAAGTATGAACTACTCCCAGTGATGCTACTTATTAGTAATGTTCATGTATGGATCTCCCAATATGCTGAATGTGATCAATTTGGATGTGGATTTATATCTCCCAGTTATGTATTGCATATACTCATTTAGGTGGTTTTTCGACGTCGAGGCACCCTAGAGTCATTTAGGTGCTTTTTCGACGTCGAGGCGCCCTAGACTCATTTAGGTGGTTTTTCACGTCGAGGCACCCTAGAGTCATTTAGGTGGTATTTCGACGTCGAGGCACCTTAAACTCATTTAGGTTGGTTTTTCGACGTCAAGGCACCCTAGAGTCATTTAGGTGCTTTTTCGACATCGAGGCACCCTAGAGTCATTTAGGTGGTTTTTCTACGTCGAGGCACCCTAGAGTCATTTAGGTTGGTTTTTCAACGTCGAGGCACCCTAGAGTCATTTAGGTGGTTTTTCGACGTCGAGGCACCCTAAACTCATTTAGGTTGGTTTTTCGACGTCAAGGCACCCTAGAGTCATTTAGGTGCTTTTTCGACATCGAGGCGCTGATGGCTTCTCGCCCCTCGTTGGTTACCCCAAGTGGAAGGTTTGAGATGCAGTGTAGCGGAAGTTTTCCCTTGGCAAATATACCAAGGATCGATTTCCCTGAGACTCCCAGTTTCAACAAGAAGGTGTCAACTGCTAACGGCGCCAGATATTAGCAATCAACGTGGACCTGCACACAGATACAAATAACTTTGCTCCCAACGAGTACAGAGAGGTTGTCAATCCCTCCGGCCTTGTAGTTTACAAAGGATCAAACGCAAGTGATAATAGTGATAGATATTGCTGCAATAGTAAGTAAAACAGAAAGTAAATAGCGGATGTGATCTGTGATGGTAATATGGACCGGAGTCCCATGATGTTCACTAGTGATGTCTCTCTCCCAAAAGACGATAAAACAGCTATGTGAGGTAAACGAATTACAGCTGGGCAATTGACAAAATTATGTGCGCAAACCAATGCTAATTATATTGCAAGAAAGGTAGAGGTTCAAAGCATGGGCGGTACGCCAAGGCAAGTAGACCAAAATCCATCAATATCTACTTCTAATCATCCACCTTGAGATATCTATCCAGAACATCTCGCTGGTATTAAGTTGCGAGTACCACCCATAGTGTAAACTCAAAGCAACAAACAACTGCATTAAAAGAACTTTGCGTAAAGTAAACAATCCTTGCACCCGCGGGCACAAGCACCGTTGTTTTCCCCCTTGTGGCAACAGCACATCCCCTAGACTCATGTTTCTGTCACTCAAGCTAGTCATCGAGGGGCATGAACCCACAATCAAGCATAACGTTCCCTCTTGGAGTCACTACCTACTACTTGGCCAAAGCAATAAATAACAACGGAGAAGATGCAAGAATTACTTACGAACATAAATATAAAAGAGGTAGATCAAATATATTACTCAAACACAATCTGAATATAATCTCACAATCCAACGGATCCTAGCAAACTCAACATAGCAAAAGCATAAGGATTACATATGTGCCTCGATCATGTAGGACAGCTCACGAGGTCTAATTAGTGAAGCACAAGAAGGGGAGGAGAACATCACATAGCTACTGGTCATGGACCCATGGTCCAAGGGAGACTACTCTCAACTCATCCGGGAGGCGTCCATGGTGGTGGAGAGGCTCCCGGTGGTGATCCTCCCCTCCGGCAGGGTGCCGGGAAGAGTTCCCCTGGTGCTCCCGATCTTGGAAGCGCGGCGGCGGCGGAACAGAGATGAGATCGCGAAAAAGGGTTCCCGTCTCGAGGGTTTCGAGAGACGTCTTAAATATATGCCAAAGGGGGGCATCAGCGGAGGCTCGGGGGGCCCAGGCGCTCCCCCGGCGCGGCCAGGGGTGGCCGCGCCACCAGGGCGCCTGGAGCCCTGGTGCCCACCCCCCCGGCTGTACTTTGGCTACCGGGAAGCTTCTGGAACGCTGATTTTTTATATAATTTTTCTGGGATTTTTCGGGCAGTTCTCGTAACGTGAAAACCTGAAATACAAAAACAGCAGAAAACAGAAACTGGCACTGGGGTGCACTGAGTTAATAGGTTAGTCCAAATATGATCAAAAGTGTATGGAAGTGTATAAATATCATAGCAATATCACCCAAAAGAGGCATGGAGCAAGCAGAAATTATAGATACGTTTTGGACGTATCAACATCCCCAAGCTTAATTCCTGCTCGTCCTCGAGTAGGTAAATGATAACAAGAATAATTTCTGTGGTGACATGCTATTAACCATATAGGACTTTTTCATAGTCACATGACAAAAGCTTACTGAGACAATGAATCTGTAGTAATTAAGTTGCCTCATGAGAAAATCACAAAGAACTGAAAGTTTTACAATATGATACTGAAACATCAAATAGATTTGTAATGAGCATGGTGTGCAAATATGATAAAGTGATATCTCACTTGCCCCCTTTAGTGAAGCAAAACATAAATGCAGGGGCACCTCCAAGGTTTAAGTGATGACTAGATACAATGATTTCAAAATAAACGATATCATAATCATGCAAAAGACAATGCTACTTTGGGACAATGCACATTACACTCAGAATGACAATCATGCTCTCAGTAGTTGGTGCTTTTAAAAGAAGGTAGAGACTCTCGAACCGTGGCTTTTGGTTGCAAGGTTGAAAATCTGTGGTCGGAAGCAAAGACAAAACATGTACCAGAGCTCTTGGTTTTAAAAACAGAGGTAATAATTATTATTTTTTGAATATGCATGTTTCGTCAACGAATGCTAGCAGATAACTCAATTACTTTTTGAGATGGACAAGTTTCGAGGAACGGCTCCCGAATGAGGACGATCATATCCTCTTAATCTCCTTTGTTTATCACTGCCAAAGTTTTCTGATTTCTCATGAACAAAGCGTGAAGGAGGGTTTGTTTGTTATATTAATTTTGAGCCGGGCGCACTCATTGCCAGTTCCTTCTCGTATTATGGGTTTGCACATTATACATGCAATCCCAGGGTGAAGCTTGTCCAACTTAAAAAGATCATGAATTAACCACTACTTCCTCATGAGCTAAAGCAGAGGCACAAAATAGTAATTCATTTTCTTTTGAATAATTTCGAGATGGCACATGAAAGTCTTCGTTAGGAATGGCAGGTAGATACCATGTATAGGAAGGTATGGTGGACTCATATGGCATAACTGGTTTAAAAGATTTTGGATGCACAACCAATCAGTCCGCTTAGTACAGGCGAAGGTTAGCAAAAGACTGGGAGCGACCAACTAAAAGAGCAATGACGGTCATAATCATGCAGAGCGACAAAGCAACATTGAATCAGGCATGGAAGTTATATCGCTACTCAGAAATAAAAGATCATCAAGGCTTGACAGACTTTCTTTACGGTCTTAATATGCGTGAGCATACGCCAAGTCAATCAAAATAAATTCTTGAAGGAAGATATTACTAAACCATACCATATCATAGGCAAACAAATCATGTTGGTACTCCAATAACACATTGGGAACCCCCCAGCTATTTGAGACTAACCATAAGAAAACATGAACTACTAAGCACCATTATGCACGTAGCATTTTTATCATAGACATTTCGACCAATGCAATAGAAGCAAACTCTCTTAATAAGATAAGCATGATAACTAAAGAGAGTTCAAGCAACCAACTAAACAAAAACTCTTTAAAAAGATAAGCATAAAAACTAAGAGCGAAGCATGATAGTAGCTATTGAAAGACAAAGAACACACACAGCAAAGATAGTCATGAAAATTCTATGTTATGTTCTAGGTAGAAGTGAAGCGTGTTTCTCTCCCACACAAAGAAATGCTGAGTTCCGACTCGTTATGAAAAGCTAAAGAAAACTAAAAAGGAAACTAAAAGCAAGACGCTTCAAGCATAGCACATAACACATGAAGTGATAAAAATATAGTGGAACGAAAGACGAACTGATAATGTTGATGGAGAAGGGGATGCACGGGGGCATCCCCAAGCTTAGACGCTTGAGTCTCCTTGAATATTTCTTGGGGGTGCATGGGGGCATCCCCAAGCTTGAGCGTTTGACACTCCTGAATCTTTTTATCATCTTCCCTCGCACACTTGAAAACTCCCTTCATACATAACTCATCATAAACCGATTAGCGAGGTTAGTACCCATAATAAAATAATTGTTCCTTGCTGGAAATAAGGATATTCTTGAAGGTCTACTGTTTCTCAAGATTGCCAAAAGGTTTTTGCAAAGAAAAAGCAAGCTCAAGGTTTGCAAAATGAAGGAAAGGCAAAACAGGACAGAATCCGTGAAAAACAGAACAACGGGTAGTAAATGATTTGTTCGAGGCACTTCTGCAACTCTAATCAAAAAACTCAGAACAGACGCGCGAAAGACAATTGTATAGAGCACGCTGTCGAAAACATTCAGACCAAAAAGATGATTTGGTGATTTTATACGAATTTTTCTATCCAAGGACAGAATCTGTTTCCTGGACAGCACGTCACAACTTTTGAACTTTCTTGCAATCAGAGGCTACACTTGGCACAAAATTGAAAAGTAAAGATACAATGATGATGCTACTGTAGTAACAACATCAAGACACGACAAAAGCAAAATTTTATTCATGTGGGCTGCCTCCCAAAAGCGCTTTCTTTTATGCCTTTAAGCTAGGCATAATGCAAAGAGATCAAGTTTTATCAAGAGTAAAAGAATAGCTAGCCCGTATAACGGACTCAAAAGGTAACTTAATCTTCTTTCGAGGGAAGTGTTCCATCCCTTTCTTGAGAGGAAATTGGAATTTTATATTCCCCTCTTTCATGTCAATGATAGCACCAACGGTGCGTAGAAAAGGACGTCCCAAAATAATTGGACAAGAAGGTTCACACTCAATGTCCATAATAGTAAAATCAATGGGAACATAATTGTCATTGATAATGATAAGAACATCGTCGATCCTCCCCAAAGGTTTCTTTATGGAAGAATCAACGGGACGAACACCAAAAGAACAAGAATCAAAAGGTTTCAATTTAAGCATATCATATATTCTTTTGGGCATAACAGAGGTACTAGCTCCAACATCACATAAAGCATAGCAAGAGAAGTTATTCAACTTAATTTTAATCATAGGATCCCAACCATCTTCTAGCTTTCTAGGTATGGAGGCTTCTACTCTAAGTTTCTCCTCCCTAGCTTTGATGAGAGCATTAGTGATATGCTCCGTGAAGGCAAGGTTAAGCGTGCTAGTGCGGGGATCTCTAGACATCTTGTGAAGGAAATCAATAACTTCGGTAAGAGTGCAATTATCAAAATCAAGGTCACTACTATCAAGTAAGGTGGTAGTGGTGTCCTTTAGGTTCATTTGTTTGGTAGTTTCTATGGTCATAGCATCACCATTAATAGGTCCATTGGGACCAGGAGCGCATTGGGTGCTAAGAGTTTGGATATCCTCAACAACTTGGATAGTAGCAACAGTGTGGTGGGTAGGAAGGTTCTTAATTCTATCCTCTTCCTCCCTTTCTCTAGCCCATCTCTCTTTAAGTTTAGCCAACATCCTAATGTTTTCATTAATTTGCACTTGAATAGCATTCATAGGAGTGACCTTCCTCTCCTCAAGAGGAGAAGTTCTAATTTTGAGCAATTCTACCTCATGGGCTAAATTGTCTACCTTCGAAGAGAGATCATCTAGTTTGTTTAGTTTTTCTTCTACACTCTTATTAAAGGATTTTTGGGTAGTGATGAAATCTTTAAGCATAATCTCTAGTTCAGAAGTGGAGTTCTTGGTGCTAGGATAAGCATTGTTGTTCCCATAAGAATTAGAGGGGAACGGTCTAGGATTGCTACCAAAGTTACTCCTATAAGCATTGTTGTTAAAATTGTTTCTAGAGATAAAGTTCACATCTACTTGTTCTTGAGCAATCAAAGAATTTAAAGGAACATCACGAGGATCAACAGAAGATTTCTTCGAAAGTAGAGACATGATTAAGTCAACTTTTCATTTAAGGAGGAAATCTCCTCGACAGAGTTCACCTTCCTACCTGTTGGAGCGCGTTCGGTGTGCCATTGGGAATAGTTGGTCATCATCTCATCGAGAAGCTTAGTGGCAGCACCAAGTGTAGTTGACATAAAGGTTCCTCCCGCGGCCGAATCTAACAAGTTCCGCGAGGTAAAGTTCAAGCCTGCATAAAAAGTTTGGATAACCATCCAAGTAGTCAAACCATGAGTAGGGCAGTTCTTGACAAGAGATTTCATACGTTCCCAAGCTTGGGCAACGTGTTCATTATCCAATTGTTTAAAATTCATTATGTTACTTCTTAGTTGGATAATTTTAGCAGGTGGATAGTACTTTCCAATAAAAGCATCTTTGCACTTGTCCCATGAATCTATACTATTTCTAGGCAAAGATTGAAACCAAATTTTAGCTCCTCCTCTCAAGGAGAAAGGAAAAAGCTTAAGCTTAACAATATCACTATCTAATTCTCGGTACTTTTGCATATCACAGAGTTCAACAAAATTGTTCAAGTGTAAAGCAGCATCATCTCCAGCACCGGAGAATTGATCTTTCATAACTAAGTTCAGCAAAGCAGGTTTAATTTCATAAGAAGGTGCTGAAGTGGCAGGTGTAGTGATAGGCGTGCAGATAAAGTCATCGTTGTTGTGACTAGTGAAGTCACACAACTTGGTGTTCTCGATGGAACCCATAGTAGCAAGCAAGCAAGATAACTATTTTTGTGATTTTCGATAAAAGATACTAAAGCAAAAACTGAAAGGTAAACTAACAAGACTAAAAAGCAAAGGTAAAAGATAGCGTGCAACTCCCCTATCCTGAAGAGTGGAGTCCCCGGCAACGGTGCCAGAAAACTTTGCTTGATGGCTTCTCGCCCCTCGTTGGTTACCCCAAGTGGAAGGTTTGAGATGAAGTGTAGCGGAAGTTTTCCCTTGGCAAAGATACCAAGGATCGATTTCCCTGAGACTCCCAGTTTCAACAAGAAGGTGTCAACTGCTAACGGCGCCAGATATTAGCAATCAACGTGGACCTGCACACAGATACAAATAACTTTGCTCCCAACGAGTACAGAGAGGTTGTCAATCCCTCCGGCCTTGTAGTTTACAAAGGATCAAACGCAAGTGATAATAGTGATAGATATTGCTGCAATAGTAAGTAAAATGGAAAGTAAATAGTGGATGTGATCAGTGATGGTAATATGGACCGGGGTCCCATGATGTTCACTAGTGATGTCTCTCTCCCAAAAGACGATAAAACAGCTATGTGAGGTAAATGAATTACAGCTGGGCAATTGACAGAATTATGTGCGCAAACCAATGCTAATTATATTGCAAGAAAGGTAGAGGTTCAAAGCATGGGCGGTACGCCAAGGCAAGTAGACCGAAATCTATCAATATCTACTTCTAATCATCCACCTTGAGATATCTATCCAGAACATCTCGCTGGTATTAAGTTGCGAGTCCCACCCATAGTGTAAACTCAAAGCAACAGACAACTGCATTAAAAGAACTTTGTGTAAAGTAAACAATCCTTGCACCCGCGGGCACAAGCACCGTTGTTTTCCCCCTTGTGGTAACAGCACATCCCCTAGACTCATGTTTCTGTCACTCAAGCTAGTCATCGAGGGGCATGAACCCACAATCAAGCATAACGTTCCCTCTTGGAGTCACTACCTACTACTTGGCCAAAGCAATAAATAACAACGGAGAACATGCAAGAATTACTTACGAACATAAATATAAAAGAGGTAGATCAAATATATTACTCAAACACAATCTGAACATAATCTCACAATCCATCGGATCCCAGCAAACTCAACATAGCAACAGCATAAGGATTACATATGTGCCTCGATCATGTAGGGCAGCTCACGAGGTCTAATTAGTGAAGCAAAAGAAGGGGAGGAGAACATCACATAGCTACTCGTCATCGACCCATGGTCCAAGGGAGACTACTCACAACTCATCCAGGAGGCGTCCATGGTGGTGGAGAGGCTCCCGGTGGTGATCCTCCCCTCCGGCAGGGTGCCGGGAAGAGTTCTCCTGGTGCTCCCGATCTTGGAAGCGCGGCGGCGGCGGAACAGAGATGAGATCGCGAAAAAGGGTTCTCGTCTCGAGGGTTTCGAGAGACGTCTTAAATATATGCCAAAGGGGGGCATCAGCGGAGGCTCGGGGGGCCCACGCGCCCCCCTGGCGCGGCCAGGGGGCGCCACCAGGGTGCCTGGAGCCCTGGTGCCCCCCCCCGGCTGTACTTTGGCTACCGGGAAGCTTCTGGAACGATGATTTTTTATATAATTTTTCTGGGATTTTTCGGGCAGTTCTCGTAACATGAAAACCTGAAATACAAAAACAGCAGAAAACAGAAACTGGCACTGGGGTGCACTGAGTTAATAGGTTAGTCCAAATATGATCAAAAGTGTATGGAAGTGTATAAATATCATAGCAATATCACCCAAAAGAGGCATGGAGCAAGCAGAAATTATAGATACGTTTTGGACGTATCAGGCACCCTAGAGTCATTTTGCTGGATTTTCGACATCGAGGCACCCTAGAGTCATTTAGGTTGGTTTTTCGACATCGAGGCACCCTAGAGTCATTTTGCTGGTTTTTCGACGTCGAGGCACCCTAGAGTCATTTTGCTGGTTTTTCGACGTCAAGGCACCCTAAAGTCATTTAGGTTGGTTTTTCGATGTCAAGCCACCCTAGACTCATTTAGGAATGTAGTTCAACATACAACACCAGCATCAAGTTCAACAGGCAACATAGGCATCGAGTCCAACATACAACACCAGCATCAAGTTGAACATCCAATACCAGCATCAAGTTGAACATCCAACACCAGCATCAAGTTCAACATCCAACACTAGCATATAGTTCAACATCCAACACCAGCATCAAGTTCAACAGCCAACACCAGCATCTAGTTTAACAGCCAACAAAGGCATCTAGTTTAACAACAAACACCAACATCTAGTTCAACAGCCAACACCAACATCTAGTGCAAGCAGCCAACAAAGGCATCTAGTAAGACACACAACAAAGACATCTAATTCAAGCAGCCAATGATGTCTACACACGCTTCTACTCTTGTAGACTATGTTGGGCCTCCAAGCGCAGAGGTTTGTAGGACAGTAGCAATTTCCCTCAAGTGGATGACCTAAGGTTTATCGAACTCAGGGAAGTAGAGGTTGAAGATGGTCTCTCTCAAGCAACCCTGCAACTAAGATACAAGAAGTCTCTTGTGTCCCCAACACACCTAATACACTTGTTAGATGTATAGGTGCACTAGTTCGGCGAAGAGATGTTAAATGGCGAGTAATATGGATGGCAAAACAAAGTAATATAATTCTGTAATAAAAAGTGCAGCAAGCAAACAAGTGGTAAACGTGAGCACAAATGGTATTGCAATGGTGGAAGCAAGGCCTAGGCTTCATACTTTCACTAGTGGCAACTCCCAACAACATTAACATAATCGAATCACATGATATTTCCCATAAAACATGCAAAGGGGACACACTCGGAGGTCATTCCTTCGTGGTCAAGAGAGGACGAGAATTATGTAGGGCTACAAAAGCACACCTCAAAGTTCGTAGTTCTCAATCTAAGGATTTCCCAATGTCACCGCGGCCATCCAAAGAGAGTCCCACAATCACCACAACATATCTAAAGGATAGTCAAAGACAAGCACCAAGAGACTCTCAATCTTCAATCAACACACAAGAGAGGAAATCACTCATGAAAATACTTTTCTAATCCATGTCCAATAGACCGCTGTCACCTTGGTCTCGGGGATTATACTAGATAAAGACAAGTGAGTACATCAATCCAATACATAGAGGAAGGGGAAATATCATGGGATCACCCTAGATTAACATAGCCTATGATCACAACGAAGATCACATCATGGGAGAGAGAATTGACCACATAGCTACTGGTAAGAACCTCAGCCCCGAGGAGGAACTACTCCCGCATCATGGAGGAAGGAAGCAACGTCGATGGAGATGAATCCGAGGGCACTTCCCCGTCCCGGCAGGGTGCCGGCGCAGGAATTCTGGTCCCCCGAAGCTTGATGGCGATGGCGGCGGAGATCGGAATCGCGTCTGGAGAAAAGGGGTCCGGAATCAGGGTTTCCTCGACTCGCTTTTAATATATGCCAAAGGGGGGCATCGGAGGTGCCTCGGGGGGCCCAGGCGCCCCCCCGGCGCGGCCCGGGGGGGGGGGGGCGCCCACAGGGCGCCTGGAGCCCCTGTGGGTCCCCCCCGACTGTACTTTGGCCGCACGGTAGCTCCTGGAACGCTGATTTTATATATATTTTTTCTGGATTTTTCCTGGCAGTTCTCGTAATGTGAAAACCTGAAATACAAAAACAGCCGAAAACAGAAACTGGCACTGGGGTGCACTGAGTTAATAGGTTAGTCCAAATATGATCAAAAGTGTATGGAAGTGTATAAATATCATAGCAATATCACCCAAAAGAGGCATGGAGCAAGCAGAAATTATAGATATGTTTTGGACGTATCAACATCCCCAAGCTTAATTCCTGCTCGTCCTCGAGTAGGTAAATGATAACAAGAATAATTTCTGTGGTGACATGCTATTAACCATATAGGACTTTTTCATAGTCACATGACAAAAGCTTACTGAGACAATTAATCTGTAGTAATTAAGTTGCCTCATGAGAAATTCACAAAGAACTGAAAGTTTTACAATATGATACTGAAACATCAAATAGATTTGTAATGAACATGGTGTGCAAATATGATAATGTGATATCTAGCTTGCCCCCTTTTGTGAAGCAAAACATAAATGCAGGGGCACCTTCAAGGTTTAAGTGATGACTGGATACAATGATTTCAAAATAAGCGATATCACAATCATGCAAAAGACAATGCTACTTTGGGACAATGCACATTACACTCAGAATGACAATCATGCTCTGAGTAGTTGGTGCTTTGAAGAAAGAAGGTGGAGACTCAGCATAAAAGTAAAAGAATGGCCCTTCGCAAAGGGAAGCAGGGATTACTCATTTGCTAGAGCTTTTTATTTTGAAAACATAGAAACAATTTTGTCAACGGTAGTAGTACTTCATATGTGTTATGCATAAGACATCCCATAAGTTGCAAGCCTCATGCATCGAATACCAATAGTGCTCGCACCTTGTCCTAATTAGCTCGGATTTCCATGGGTTATCATTGCATTACATATGTTTCAACCAAGTGTCACAAAGGGGTACCTCTATGCCACCTGTACAAAGGTCCAAGGAGATAAATCACATTTGATTTCTCGTTTTTGATAGATCTCAACTTGAGGACATCCATACCGGGACAACATAGAAAATAGATAATGGACTCCTCTTTAATGCTTAAGCATTCATAAGAGGTTGAGGATTAATGTCCAAGCTAAAACTTCCACCATGATACATGGCTTTGGTTGGCGGCCAAATGTTCTTCTCTAACAATATGCATACTCAAACCAGTCTCATGGCAAATCACCCTTACTTCGGACAAGACGAACATGCATAGCAACTCACATGATATTCAACAAAAGTGTAACAGTTGATGGCGTCCTCAGAAACATGGATACCGCTCAGCAAGCAACTTATAAGAAATAAGATACATAAGCGACATATTCTTTACGACAATAGTTTTTAAGCTACTTTCCCATGAGCTATGTATTGCAAAAATGAAGGTTTTAAAGGTAGCACATGTAAATTTACTTGGAGTGGCGGTGAAATACCACATATAGGTAGGTATGGTGGACTCATATGGCATAACTGGATTAAAAGAATGTGGATGCACAAGCAGTCAGTCTGCTTAATACAGGTGGAGGTTAGCAAAAGACTGGGAGCGACCAACTAAAAGAGCAATGACGGTCATAATCACGCAGGGCGACAAAGCAACATTGAATCAGGCATGGTAGTTATATCGCTACTCAGAAACAAAAGATCATCAAGGCTTGACAGACTTTCTTTACAGTCTTAAATATGCGTGAGCATACGCCAAGTCAATTAAAATAAATTCTTGAAGGAAGATATTACTAAACCATACCACATCATAGGCTAACAAATCATGTTGGTACTCCAATAACACATTGGGAATCCCCCAGCTATTTGAGACTAACCATAAGAAAACATGAACTACTAAGCGCCATTATGCACGTAGCATCTTTATCATAGACATACCAACCAATGCAACGGAAGAAAACTCTCTTAATAAGGTGAGCATGGTAACTAAAGAGGGTTCAAGCAACCAACTAAACAAAAGCTCTTTGAAAAGATAAGCATGAAAGCTAAGAGCTGAACATGATAGTAGCTATTAAAAGACAAAGAACACACACAGCAAGGATAGACATGAAAATTCTATGTTATGTTCTAGGTAGAAGTGGAGCGTGTTTCTCTCCCACATAAAGAAAGCTGAGTTCCGACTCGTTATGAAAAGCTAAAGAAAACTGAAAAAAGGAAAACTAAAAGCAAGACGCTCCAAGCATAGCACATAACACATGAAGTGATAAAAATATAGTGGAACGAAAGACGAACTGATAATGTTGATGGAGAAGGGGATGCACGGGGGCATCCCCAAGCTTAGATGCTTGAGTCTCCTTGAATATTTCTTGGGGTGCATGGGGGCATCCCCAAGCTTGAGCGCTTGACACTCCTGAATCTTTTTACCATCTTCCCTCGCGCACTTGAAAACTCCCTTCATACATAACTCATCATAAACTGATTAGCGAGGTTAGTACCCTTAATAAAATAATTGTTCCTTGCTGGAAATAAGGATATTCTTGAAGGTCTACTGTTTCTCAAGATTGCCAAAAGGTTTTTGCAAAGAAAAAGCAAGCTCTAGGTTTGCAAAACGAAGGAAAGGCAAAACAGGACAGAATCTGTGAAAAACAGAACAGCAGGTAGTAAATGATTTGTTCGGAGCACTTCTGCAACTCTAATAAAAAAACTCAAAACAGACGCACGAAATACAATTATATAGAGCACGCTGTCGAAAAAATTCAGACCAAAAAGATGATCTGGTGATTTTATACGAATTTTTCTATCCAAGGACAGAATCTGTTTCCTGGACAGCACCTCACAACTTTTGAACTTTCTTGCAATCAGAGGCTAAACTTGGCACCAAGCTGAAAAATAAAGATACAATGATGATGCTACTGTAGTAACAACATCAAGACACAACAAAAGCAAAATAAAATTTTATTCATTGTGGGCTGCCTTCCAAAAGTGCTTTCTTTTATGCCTTTAAGCTAGGCATAAGACTTTAATGATGCTCTCGTAGGAATAAGAGTTGAAGAACAAAAGAGAGCATCAAGAAGAAAATACCAAATACATTTAAGCCTAACATGCTTCCTATGCATAGGAATATTGCAATAGAATAATTCATTGAAGCACAAAGCAATAAGCATAGGAAGACAAAACAAGTACAGCTTCAATACCTTCAACATAAAGAGAGGGAACTTGATATTATTGAAATATCTATAAGCATATGTTCCCTTCTCATAATAATTTTCAGTGGGATCACGAATAAACTCAACAATATAAGCATCACATAAAGCATTGTTACCATGATCCACATGGAAAAAGGTACTCTTACTCTCCACATAAGCATCTTTGGGGAGCCCATGGTTAGGACTTTTTAGCATTAACGTTTTCAGTCTCCCCCAAGCTTGAGCTACGCTCTCTCCGTCACGAGACCTAAAGTTATAGATATAGTTCCTGTCTCGATGAATTTCATAAAGAGGATAAAACTTAGTATAAAAGAGAGACATAAGCTCTTACCAATCAAGCAAGTGCGCGTTATCGAGAAGCTTATACCAATCTGAAGCTTTATCTATAAGTGATACAGCGAACAATTTCCTCATGACAAACTCCCTTGATACACCTGCAAGCTTAAATAATGAACATAATTGTGACAGATATAGCAAGTGTTCACCGGGATGTCTGTCTCCTGCATAATGATTAGCCAAAACATAATCGATAATACCAGCTGGTATTTTATAGGGCACAATTTCAGTAGGGGGAGGAGCAACCACCACAGGTGTGGGGCGTCTTCCCGCAAGCAACGATCCAATAGCAAGGTTCTCCATAAGCATAACTAGTGAAATAAAAACAAGAAACAAAAAGATTTAATTGCAAGATCTAAAGATATACCTTCAAGCACTCACTTCCCCGGCAACGGCGCCATAAATAGCTTGATGTCTACACACGCTTCTACTCTTGTAGACAATGTTGAGCCTCCAAGCGCAGAGGTTTGTAGGACAGTAGCAATTTCCCTCAAGTGGATGACCTAAGGTTTATCGAACTCAGGGAAGTAGAGGTTGAAGATGGTCTCTCTCAAGCAACCCTGCAACTAAGATACAAGAAGTCTCTTGTGTCCCCAACACACCTAATACACTTGTTAGATGTATAGGTGCACTAGTTCGGCGAAGAGATGTTAAATGGCGAGTAATATGGATGGCAAAACAAAGTAATATAATTCTGTAATAAAAAGTGCAGCAAGCAAACAAGTGGTAAACGTGAGCACAAATGGTATTGCAATGGTGGAAGCAAGGCCTAGGCTTCATACTTTCACTAGGGGCAACTCCCAACAACATTAACATAATCAAATCACATGATATTTCCCATAAAACATGCAAAGGGGACACACTCGGAGGTCATTCCTTCGTGGTCAAGAGAGGACGAGAATTATGTAGGGCTACAAAAGCACACCTCAAAGTTTGTAGTTCTCAATCTAAGGATTTCCCAATGTCACCGCGGCCATCCATAGAGAGTCCCACAATCACCACAACATATATAAAGGATAGTCAAAGACAAGCACCAAGAGACTCTCAATCTTCAATCAACACACAAGAGAGGAAATCACTCATGAAAATATTTTTCTAATCCATGTCCAATAGACCGTTGTCACCTTGGTCTCGGGGATTATACTAGATAAAGACAAGTGAGTACATCAATCCAATACATAGAGGAAGGGGAAATATCATGGGATCACCCTAGATTAACATAGCCTATGATCACAACGAAGATCACATCATGGGAGAGAGAATTGACCACATAGCTACTGGTAAGAACCTTAGCCCCGAGGAGGAACTACTCCCGCATCATGGAGGGAGGAAGCAACGTCGATGGAAATGAATCCGGGGGCACTTCCCCGTCCCGGCAGGGTGCCGGCGCAGGAATTCTGGTCCCCCGAAGCTTGATGGCGATGGCGGAGGAGATCGGAATCGCGTCTGGAGAAAAGGGGTCCGGAATCAGGGTTTCCTCGACACGCTTTAAATATATGCCAAAGGGGGCATCGGAGGTGCCTCGGGGGGCCCAGGCGCCCCCCCCCCCCCCCCCCCCCC